>CAWUFW010015155.1:0-375457 GCA_963921515.1 Calotriton arnoldi | reverse complement strand
AGTGTCCCTTTTCTCTAATTTCCCGATCCCGACTTTCTCCATAGAAGTCAACGGCGTATCGCGGTTGTGTATTTACACTGCACGCGTCTCCCGTGGGTCCCCTGTGTCACTACCTTGGGTGGTTCCTTGTGGTCCAAGCACTTCTAGAGGCTCTAGGCCTAGTGTCTAGTTCAGTCGTGGTTCGCATACCACTTTATTGGTATACGGTTTGAGTACGCCCTAGGGCCCAAACGTGTATTTGTGCTATTACTGTGTTTAAATAACTTCTAACTTATGTACTTCAAACTCTAGCCTCATAAAGAGACTAGAGGGGTGTGTTTAGCAATAAATACATATATTTTGAATATATACCTGGTGTGGTGCTCTTTCATTTGGTCACTCAAGAGATTATAGACTGGTAAAACAAGCTGCTTTACATTCCTTCAAGACTTAGCCTGAAGGCTGCTCTCCATAGCTACCACTAGGATAGCTTTCAATAAGGCTGTCTTTAACCTATCTCCAATAAGGGGTTGTTTGGACTGGTGCAAGGTGCCCACTATAATTAGTGGACAGCATATGCCAGGCCAACTTCTCACACTTAGTATAAGTATAGGAACCCCGTCCTTAGGACTTTAGATTATCCCTGGACGAAACTCTGAAACTGAATCCTGGACTTTCAACGCTCTACTCACGATTAGAGGACAGAAGAATCTCCCTTGGGGTCAAGGAGTGACTCCCCTGCTTGGCAGGCACCAAAGAAGCATCTGTCCGGTTCGCATTTCTGAAGCTCCCGTCGGACGCCGAAGTCATCGCATCACCAGAGGAGGATTCTCAGACTTCCCCGAGGCTACCCTGAGTCCCCAGCAAAGCTGAGGCCCATGGCTATCGTGGGTGACTTGAGACCGTGACCCCTGGACACCGAGCACATTTGCAAGTGCATCCTCTTCTGGGTCTCCCAAGAAGTCGTGCTTTGGGCTCCGAGTAGCCCTAGCCTCCAGCACTACCTGCACCGAAGATCACTGGCCTCCACTCCACGAGTGTCCTGTAAGCCAGATCCACGAGCGGCGTCACGAGGCTCCTTTGCGGTCGCTAGCCCGTTGGCTAGTAGCCCTTAACGAAGGCCAATCTTTTTCTAACTTGGCATCCTCGTTGCTCCAGGCCTCCCCTCACTTACCCTCGCTGGGTGAGTTCCCCAGACCTTGCTGGTCTGCACCATCGACGATCTTCCTCTGCATCAAGACTTGCCGTTGCCAAGGCTTGTTGGGTCCAATCTGGTCGCTGACACCTCAGCACTCGACAGACATCGTGTCCCAGCCCGAATCCTGCTCCTAGTCGCCGACAACTCCTCCTGGACCTCGTGGCTGAAGAGTCAAGACGACCATCAACGCACCTGAAGCACTCGACATCGGTGGGCATCTGTCCATCGCCTCCCTGGTCACTGGCTAGTGACCCAGACTCTGTTCCCTCTGCTTTAAGGTTCTTCAGAACTCCGATCCACTCTTGGATCCACCCGGACACTTTTCTCTTGGTCGCCAGCAGCACTTTGCAGCAGATCGCCATTCAAATCGACGACGAAACCCGACCCCGAAAGGCACCTATGCACCCGGCTTCCTGGGTGAGGTAACACGAGTACTCCGGTGCTCCCGTGGGTAGAGACTCTTCAAAGTCCTAGATCTCAAAGGGTTTGGTCCAAGTCCTCTTTTAAGTGTCCCTTTTCTCTAATTTCCCGATCACGACTTTCTCCATAGAAGTCAACGGCGTATCGCGGTTGTGTATTTACACTGCACGCGTCTCCCGTGGGTCCCCTGTGTCACTACCTTGGGTGGTTCCTTGTGGTCCAAGCACCTCTAGAGGCTCTAGGCCTAGTGTCTAGTTCAGTCGTGGTTCTTATACCACTTTATTGGTATATGGTTTGGTACGCCCCTAGGGCCCAAACGTGTATTTGTGCTATTACTGTGTTTAAATAACTTCTAACTTATGTACTTCGAACTCTAGCCTCATAAAGAGACTAGAGGGGTGTGTTTAGCAATAAATACATATATTTTGAATATATACCTGGTGTGGTGCTCTCTCATTTGGTCACTCAAGAGATTATAGACTGGTAAAACAAGCTGCTTTACATTCCTTCAAGACTTAGCCTGAAGGCTGCTCTCCATAGCTACCACTAGGATAGCTTTCAATAAGGTTGTCTTTAACCTATCTCCAATAAGGGGTTGTTTGGACTGGTGCAAGGTGCCCACTATAATTAGTGGACAGCATATACCAGGCTAACTTCTCACAACTACCCCCAGCACGATCCCCTACACTACCCAAACACCACTGCACTAACCTAAATCCTAAAACAATACCCCCAGCACGACCCCCTACACTACCCAAACACCACTGCACTACCCTAAAACATGACCCCCTACACTACACAAACACCACTGCACTACCCTAAACCCAAAAACACTACCCCCAGCACGACCCCCTACACTACACAAGCACCACTGCACTACCCTAAACCCTAAAACACTACCCCCAGAACGACCCACTACACTGCCCGAACACCACTGCACTGCCCTAAACCTTGAAACACCAGCCCCTGCACGACCCCCTACACTGTTTGAACACCACTGCACTGCCCTAAACCCTGAAACACCACCCCCAGCACGACCCCCTATACTGCCCGAACACCACTGCACTGCCCTAAACCCTGAAACACCACACCCTTCACGACCCCCTACACTGCCCGAACACCACTGCACTGCCCTAAACCCTGAAACACCACCCCCAGCACGGCCCCCTACACTGCCCAAACACCACTGCACTGCCGTAAACCCTGAAACACTATCCCCAGCAAGACCCCCTACACTGCCCAAACACCATTCCACTGCCCTAAACCCTGAAACATCACCCCCAGCAAGACAACCTACACTGCCCGAACACCACTGCCCTAAACCCTGAAACACCACCCCCAGCACGACCCCTACACTGCCCGAACACCACTGCACTGCCCTAACCCTGAAACACCACCCCCAGCACGACCCCCTACACTGCACGAACACCACTGCTCTGCCCAAAACCCTGAAACACCAGCCCCAGCACGACCCCCTACACTGCCCGAACACCACTGCACTGCCCTAAACCCTGAAACACCAGCCCCAGCACGACCCCCTACACTGCCCAAACACCACTGCACTACCCTAAACCCAGAAACACCACCCCCAGCACGACCCCCTACACTGCCTGAGCACCACTGCACTGCCCTAAACCCTGAAACACCAGCCCCAGCATGACCCCCTACACTGCCCGAACACCACTGCACTGCCCTAAACCCTGAAACACCAGCCCCAGCATGACCACCTACACTGCACGAACACCACTGCACTGCCCTAAACCCTGAAACACCAGCCCCAGCATGACCCCCTACACTGCCCGAACACCACTGCACTGCCCTAAACCGTGAAACACTAGCCCCAGCACGACCCCCTACACTGCCAGAACACCATTGCACTGCCCTAAACCCTGAAACACCAGCCCCAGCACAACCCCTACACTGCCCGAACACTACTGCACTGCCCTAAACCCTGAAACACCACCCCGTGCACGACCCCCTACACTGCCCGAACACCACTGCCCTAAACCCTGAAACACCACCCCCAGCAAGACCCCTACACTGCCCGAACACCACTGCACTACCCTAAACCCTACAACACTACCCCCAGCACGACCCCTACACTACACAAGCACCACTGCACTACCCTAAACCCTAAAACACTACCCCCAGAACGACCCCCTACACTGCCCGAACACCACTGCACTGCCCTAAACCATGAAACACCAGCCCCTGCACGACCCCCTACACTGTGCGAACACCACTGCACTGCCCTAAACCCTGAAACACCACCCCCAGCACGACCCCCTACACTGCCGAACACCACTGCACTGCCCTAAACCCTGAAACACCGCCCCCTTCACGACCCCCTACACTGCCCAAAAACCACTGCACTGCCCTAAACCCTGAAACAGCACCTCAACACGGCCCCCTACACTGCCCAAACACCACTGCACTGCCCTAAACCCTGAAACACTATCCCCAGCAAGACCCCCTACACTGCCCAAACACCACTCCACTGCCCTAAACCCTGAAACATCACCCCCAGCAAGACCCCCTACACTGCCCGAACACCACTGCCCTAAACCCTGAAACACCACCCCCAGCACGACCCCCTACACTGCCCGAACACCACTGCTCTGCCCAAAACCCTGAAACACAAGCCCCAGCACGACCCCCTACACTGCCCGAACACCACTGCACTGCCCTAAACCCTGAAACACCAGCCCCAGCACGACCCCCTACACTGCCCGAACACCACTGCACTACCCTAAACCCATAAACACCACCCCCAGTACGACCCCCTACACTGCCTGAGCACCACTGCACTGCCCTAAACCCTCAAACACTCCCCCCAGCACGACCCCCTACACTACCCGAACACCACTGCACTGCCCTAAACCCTAAAACACTCCCCCAGCACGACCCCCTACACTGCCCGAACACCACTGCACTGCCCTAAACCCTAAAACACTCCACCCAGCATGACCCCCTACACTACCCAAACACCACTGCACTGCCCTAAACCCTAAAACACTCCCCCAGCATGACCCCCTGCACGACCCAAACACCACTGCACTGCCCCAAACCCTGAAACACCACCCCCAGCAAGACCCCCTACATTGCCCGAACACCACTGCACTGCCCTAAACCCTGAAACACCACCCCCAGCACGACCCTCTACACTGCCCGAACACCACTGCACTACCCTAAACCCTAAAACACGACCTCCTACACTACACAAAGACCACTGCACTACCCTAAACCCTAAAACACTACCCCCAGCAGGACCCCCTACACTACACAAACACCACTGCACTACCCTAAACCCTAAAACACTACCCCCTACACTACACAAACACCACTGCACTACCCTAAACCCTAAAACAATACCCCCAGCACGAACCCCTACACTACCCAAACACCCCTGCACTACCCTAAACCCTAAAACACTACCCCCAGCAGTACCCCCTACACTACCCAAACACCATTGCACTACCCTAAACCCTAAAACACTACCCCCAGCAGTACCCCCTACACTACCCAAACACCACTGCACTACCCTAAACCACTACCCCCAGCACGACCCCCTACACTACCCAAACACCACTGCACTACCCTAAACCCTAAAACACTACCCCCAGCACAACCCCCTACACTACCCAAACACCACTGTAATACCCTAAACCCTAAAACACTCCCCCAGCACGACTCCCTACACTATCCAAACACCACTGCACTACCCTAAACCCTAAATCTACCCCCAGCATGACCCCCTACACTACACAAACACCACTGCACTACCCTAAACCCTAAAACACTACCCCAGCAGTACCCCCTACACTACCCAAACACCACTGCACTACCCTAAACCCTAAACCACTACCCCCAGCACGACCTCCTACACTACCCAAACACCACTGCACTACCCTAAACCCTAAAACACTACCCCCAGCACAACCCCCTACACTACCCAAACACCACTGTAATACCCTA
Organism: Calotriton arnoldi; assembly: GCA_963921515.1. NCBI lineage: Eukaryota > Metazoa > Chordata > Amphibia > Caudata > Salamandridae > Calotriton > Calotriton arnoldi. Next base: position 369,885 of record CAWUFW010015155.1, on the reverse strand, counting down.
AACCCTAAAACACTCCCCAGCACGACTCCCTACACTATCCAAACACCACTGCACTACCCTAAACCCTAAATATACCCCCAGCATGACCCCCTACACTACACAAACACCACTGCACTACCCTAAACCCTAAAACACTACCCCCAGCACGACCCCCTTCACTACCTAAACACAACTACACAATTTGTTACAGGCGTTGCAACGCAGGCCTGTGGTGCTTTCTGGAAGTACTTGGTGGGCTAGTTGGGCCCCAGGGACCCTCAGGATTCAAGGTGACCTAATCCCCCAACTTAAAACGCGCCACGGGGCGCGTTTGCACAGTGGTGAAGGGAGGGGGCCGGGCCTCAGGTGACATGTGCGCAAACACGCCCCCTTGAATCCTGAGGGACCCTGGGGGCCAACTAGCCCACCAGGTACCTTCAGTAAGCACAACAGAGTGTTGCAGAGAGGTGAAAAAAGGTGCGTGGCCTCGGAACGCCTCTCTGCAACTCAGCTCTGTGGTCCTAACTGTAGGTACCTGGGGCGCTAGTTGGGCCCCAGGGACCCTCAGGATTCAAGGGGACTTAATCCCGCAACTTAAAACGCACCACGGGGCGCGTTTGCACACGCGTTTTAAGAGGTAGTTTTAATCCCCCTGCCCTATTATGTACTAGGGACTTACAGAGGAGGTCATGCTAATCACAGGGGTACCCCAACGCATAGTGTTCCCTAGTGTATGTAGGTGTTTTCACTGTATTCTAAGTGTCTTTTAACATAGCACTGACTCTGGTTAGTCAGAGTCAGTTACCACCAGTACCCGTCTGAAAAAGTTGTGGGCACAGGATGATTTTGCAACATGGCCTCTTTCTGCTCCTCTGTTGGTTCTTTCTGCACATCTTTTGCTTCTTCCTGCACTTTTCTTCGTCTTTGTGGACTTCTGTTGCTTCTTTCTGCATTTCTTTTGCTTCTTTCTGCGCGTTTTTTCTTCTTTCTTCACATGTCCTACCTCTGTAGGCATAGTTAGAAACTAGCATTTAAAAAACCTTTGAAATTCACTTAAAAATCATAGGTTTCAGGCACGTTATAGTTAGAAATTAGCATTTAAAAAACCTTTGAAATTCACTGAAAAAACCATAGGTTTCAGACACGTTATAGTTAGAAATTAGCATTTAAAAATCCTTTGAAATTCACTGAAAAAACCATAGGTTTTAGGGACAGTTATAGTTAGTTGGACATTTCACTCGTACAAAACCATAGAAATTCCCCGTTATAGTTAGTTCAGCTAACTATAACTCGCGCCCTGCAATGCACTGCTGATGACGTCACATATTACATCACTCATGACATGGTCAGTGACATCACTGATGACATCACTGATGACATCTCAAATGAAATCACTGATGACATCATCCAGTGACTGTGTGTTTCTGTAAAGTTTAAATATGTTTAATATATATAGGGAAAGGCGTATTGAAGAATGAGTGGGTGTTTAAGTGTCTGAATGGATGATTTAGTACGTGCGTGACTGACTCTACAAGTGAGTGATTAAACGTATCTTACTGAATGCATGGGTTAGTGACTAAACTGTGTGAATGTCTGTATCCGTCTGTTTGTTGGTGTGTAAGTGGATGCATGGATTTGCGAATAGCTACATGAGTGTCTATATGGGTTATTGATTGGTTCTCTGAGTATCTGTATGGCTGCCTGAGTGTTTGTGTGGGTGGGGTGTGTGTGACTCTGTACATAGATGTGTGAGTGGGTGATTCACTGGGTGCATGATTTCAAGAGTGCATCTGTGATGGACTGCTTGGGTGGGTGAGTGTGTGTATGGGTGTGTTAGTGAGTGAATGTATATCTCAGTGGTACATGTGCGAGTAACTACATATGGTTTTTTCAGTGAATTTCAAAGGATTTTTAAATGCTAATTTCTAACTATAGCGTGTCTGAAACCTATGGTTTTTTCAGTGAATATATATATATATATATATATATATATATATATATATATATATATATATATACCCTTACCCATCTCTGAACAGTAAAAGACCCTACTTCCTCATACCCTTACCCATTCAATCAATCAATCAGGGAATTGTGAAGTGTGCTACTCACCCGTGAGGGTCTTAAGGCGCTGGGGGCGTGCAGCTCCTAGTCAGCCAAAGAGCCAGGTTTTGAGGCTCTTCCTGAAGGTGTGCGGAGTGGGGAAGGGTGTGATGTCGATTGGGAGCTCGTTCCAAGTCTTTGCCGCAATGTAGGAGAAGGCTCTTCCACCCGCTCTGGCTCTGCGGATGCACAGTGTTTTGGCGAGGGCGAGGTCGGCGGAGCGGAGGTTTCTCTTCGGTACGTGGAAGGAGACTCTGTCATTGAGGTATTGGGGTCTGGTGTTGTGTAGGGATTTGTAGGCATGGGTGAGTAGCTTGAAGGTAATTCTCTTCTCGACGGGCAGCCAGTGGAGGTTTCGTAGGTGTTGGGTGATGTGTTCATGTTGTGGGATGCCAAGGACGAGTCTGGCCGCGGTGTTCTGGATGGTCTGGTGTTTGCAGAACAGGGATTTGTTGATTCCAGCATAGAGGGCATTTCCATAGTCCAGTCTGCTTGTTATGAGTGTGTGGGTGACGATCTTTCTGGATTCGGGGGGATCCATTTGAAGGTTTTGCGAAGGATGCGGAGGGTGTTGAAGCCGGTGGACACAACGGCGTTGATCTGTCGGGTCATGGTGAGGGAGGAGTTGAGTATGATGCTGAAGTTTCATTCCTGAACCCATAAAACCCCTTAATCCCCCGGCTTAATATAATTTTTAAAACACACCTACCTGCATGGTAAAGTTCTGCATTGTTCAGTGCCAGTAAATGGTATATGTGGTACTTATCTGTGTGGTAATGGCCGTGTTGTATAGGTAATGCATGGTAACAGCAGTGACATACCCTTGAGCATAGCCATTTTTCATATGACAATTGAATGAGCTTTTACATTTTTTGTTCTCTACTGATAAAGGATGACATCCAGAAACACGTGTCTAGAGATGTACAGCACCATCTGCCCCAACTTTGGTGAAAAACTACAGTTAATATTGAAGTAAGCGATAATTGTGTAATGCATTTACCATAAAGCAAAGGGGTGAACTGTGTTGGGATGTGAGGCAGTGTGCTCCCAACCCCTCTTCTGGTGTATACACTTTGGGCCCGATTACGATCTCGGTCGTAAGGTCTCTGACCTAAGGTCATTGGTTTCAATTTAGACTGGCTGATTACAATACAGCTGGTCGGAATTGAAACCAGTCGGAGACCGGCATGTAATCCAAATGGAAGGCGTTTGCGCCTTCTGGATTACAATGCACAGTTTCCAGCAGGGTGTCCATGCCTGCCTTTCCAACATGGAAACCCTGTCAGAAAGCATGTTTGGGGGGCCCTAGCAGGGCCCCCTTCTGTTTTCAGCCTTCGGTTGGGGGCTGAGATGATCCCTGCACCTTGTTGCAGGCACCTTGAGGTGCCTGCCATGGGGTGCAGGGATGAACACAGATTCCCATTCCTCTACGGGAGATTGTGTTGTGGCCGGTTTACGGCCGTAACACGAGCTCCCATAGAGGAATGGGAGTATGCGGTGAAGTTGCATCGTGATTAGGTGGTCGGGACCGCCGACCGGAGGACAGTCGGTCCCGTTTCCGCAACGTTCCACCCGACTTTGAAATAAGCCCCTTTGACAGAAAAACTCGTCTTTTACAGTAGCAGCCTAAACAATGAAAGGAATTTGCATTGCTGAGGAGAAAAACCTAAGATAAATGTAGATAAAAAAGCTTTTTAAATATAATCTTGACATTTTATACCCTGATCTGCTACATTCATGTGAGATTAGCTACAGATTTTACACTACCTTCCAACTGCATGCACAGTACCCAGGATTGGAAACAATGCATAATGTGAATTTCTTTTTGTGCTTTAGACTACTCACAGCTTTTGTTTAGAAAATGTACATAGAAGTGCTCAGTTTATGATCATATATGCATGCATAAAGCATGCACACATGAATACAGAAGAATAGACCTCCATAAACACATTCTCACTAAGTCCAACAGACATGAAGGCATATATCCATGCATGCAAACGGACATAGAGGCATCAATGCACGCAGACCGACACTCAGATATGGCTTTGTGCAGCTAAGTACATGGGTCAATAAAAATAAACATACATTAATGGATTTCTAATATTTTTCACGAACGAAGGGTGTATTTTTCTTTTTCTGCAAAAACAATTAGTCTTTTGCAGGAAATCCTTGAAATGGGATAGGCCTTGAAAGCAGATTGCTGTGTAGTCGGAGTATAGCATGTATGTAGTAGATGATGGCAAAAGGCTACCTTTGAAATGGGTTTAGCTAAACATAAAATTTTCTAAAAGCACTAAGCCAATGAAAACACCAGCTGATGTTGAAAGAATATGGGGAAGAAACACAAATGAGTTTCTGAAGCATTGTCTGCACTACTTTCTTTGCACAAAGGGCTGCAGCTGGCACACATTGCCATTTCCTCACTCACTATTTACTCCCAAAAGAGCGTAGATGAATCTCAGAGCTTGTCAGCCCAACAAATACCCAAACACAAAACAGGGAGAGCACACTGCCTGACATACCAGCACACAATTTGCCCAGATGCATTGCGGTAATAGGCTATAATGGCCCTAGGCCATCTCATTAGCAGCCTATCCATGTCCTTTTTAAAAAAGTACTAAATGTTGGCATACAGCGAATCAGCTGTTAGCACCCTCTAGAACACTCCCGGCAGGAGCCAGTTCTCTTCAGACTTTCAGCGCACGTCGTGTGGAAGGGAGTCTCCCTGAGTGCTACTCAGTTTTTACTTCTACTCAACAATTCTAGACATCATGTCAGACAAAAAAGGCCTTTTCCGCCCTTGTAAGACCTGTGGGAGGAAAAGAGTGCATGTGGATGATCCACACAAAGAATGTATTTATTGCCTGCATCCTAGGCATGAGTGAAAGACTTTAAGATCTGTCGCACCTTCTCTAACAAGACCCTCAAGGACAGAGAGGGAAGATTGTTATTGTGGCTCCAAACCACAAAACAACAGTCTCGTTCTTCTGATGAAGAAGACAGAGCTTCAACATCCCACAAGAGGGCTAGATCTCAGGACAGATCCTCAGGTGAGGGGAAGAAACATTTTAAATCTTCCCAGGAAAGGGCTTCAAGTAAGGAGAAGACTGCCAAACATTCTTCTGAACCGAAGTTGTCGGTGCCCTCTACACCTGTAAGGAAGGATAGATATCACCCTAATGCTTCATCTTCTGATCCAGTAAGTAAAAAATCCCTGAAGAAGCCATCGTCGATGTCAATCTCTCTCTCGTCGGCGACGATTTTTGTGACATCGTCGACGCCATCGTCGACGGCTACAGTTACAATGACGGCGATTCAGTCTCCTATCCTCTCTACAAGAGTCTCCATCTCGACGAAAGCTTTATCGTCGTTGAAGACTGTTGACGCTCCTCCGCCGACTACCATTCTGTCGACGAAGACACCGCCGACTACAAAGAGACCATCCACGAAGGTTCCGTCAATAACGACACCATCGACGAAGTTACCGTCGACGAAGATACCGTCGACGAAGATACTGTCGATGACAATACCGTCGACGCCGACACCATCGACGACGACACCATCGACGACGACACTGTCGATGAAGGAAGTTCCCTTACCTACAGTTTCTGCACCGTCGACATCCCGTCGATGAGAATAACTCAGGTTACCAGAGTAACAAAGACATTTTTACACCCGTCTATGCAAGATTATAGCAAGGTGTCATCTTTGCTTCCATCACATCTGTTGGAAGGGTACGTTGAGGAAGATGATGACGATGATGATGATGATGACAACGGCCTCTATGGGATAGCTCACAGACCATCTGAGCTCCATGTAAAGTTCCAGGAGGATGATGAGGAGGATGACGATTATCAAGGAGAGGCGCATTATTACCAACAGGGCTTTATGGCTCCACGGCATAGCTACCAGTTTGACTTCCGTCAAGAACCACGCCCCAGGGATATGGCTCACCTGCCGCCTTCATTAATCGAGGACCTGCAAGCCATGTTGGCTGATTATAGGTGAACGTTCCCTCCTCAACCAAATCAATCTGTAAGCCAAGTTCCTCAAGCGGAAGAATCTACAGATACACCAGGCCCTCAGTTACCGAGCACTCTTGGGATTTTACCAGGCTCGGAGACAATCGACCCAGGAGCACAAAACACTTCCTCTTCAGAAGAAGAGGTTGAGGAAGGTGAACTGCCAGATCCAACATTTGTTCCTGATCCTTGGGGCGATTACGATATTCCGACACCATCTCCTCCTCCGCACCTTCCTTCAGACTCTCCTCCGGAGGTTGTAGGGGGGTTTCACAACTTAATGCAAAGAGCAGCCAACAGGTTCCATCTACCTATGACAGTAAAGCAGACAGAATGTTTCCTTTACGATTTCAAAGAGGACACAAGAAAAGTGGTGCGCTCAATTCCTATCATCGACCATATTTGGCAGGAGGGCATCAGAATCATGAAAACGCCAGCATCCATACCACCGGTGCTGCCTCGTGTTGAAAAGAAATATAGGGCTCCGGATGACTCCCCATCGTGCCTTATTAGACATCAGAAGCCAGATTCAGTCATCTCCCAGGCTACACAAAGGTGGTCTAAGAATCCGGCTGCCCCGATTACCACCCCCCCCAGATAAGGAAGGGCGTAGAATGGACATCCTTGGAAAAAGGTTCTCTTCAATGGCAGCTGTGATAATCAGAGCAGCAAATGCCCTAGCCATTATCGGCCGCTATGACCGCCAAATGTGGTCTGATATGGCAGGGTTAATAGACCTCATCCTGGAGGAAAATAGACAGGATGCACGCAAAATTCTGCTGGAGGGTGAACATGCAGCCTCAGAGACAATTGACTGTGCCCTTGATGTAGCAAACACTGGTTTTAGGCAGTTAGCAGTTGCGGCCGTAGTTCAACACCAGGGATGGCTAAAAGCAACAACTTTCAGGCCGGAGGTACAAGCAAAGATTCTTGACATGGCTTTTGACGGTGAGTCACTCTTCGGTAAACACATTGATGAGGCTCTATTGGCAATCAAAAATGATACGGACACTGCAAAGTCTTTGGGAGCTTTACAGTACAGGAGAGTACCTTTCAGAGGTGCTAGAGGGTGAGGATTTGCCACGTATAAAGGAGGATACCAGAGAGCTCAACAATATCAAACATACCAATCCCAGTATCGACAATCTTATAACCCTCCATCGTATCGGCAATCTACAATGGCTGGTTTCTCTCGCCAGGGAGGCCGCAAGCGAGCACCCCAACAAAGCCATGACTCAGGCAGAAAGCAATGATCATGTCAGGGTATCAGTCCATCTTCCCTCCCTACCCGTGGGTGCAAAGATTTCCGGTTACGTGCAAAGGTGGCACGAGATTACATCAGATCGCTGGGTTTTAGACCCAGTCACCAGGGGTCACACTCTAGAATTTCTTCAGCAGCCACCAACCACCCCACCCCAGGGTCCCCCTCCCCCTCATCTTCACTTACTACGAAAGGAAGTTTTGGCGATGCATGAGATTAGTGGGGGCTATCAAGATGAAAGAACACTGCTCCACTTTCCTGTTGCTGAGAATCGTATTTATTAAAGGTATCAGGGTAAAAGTTAAACAGAGATCCTGGACCAAGTGTTGGAAAGTTTTCCTTTATGATCCTGGATGTGGATGACAAGTTGCATAGAATTGGCATTTGCGGGTTTTGTTTGTTGCAAAGAAATCTAGAGCCAGTTTGTCCCAGAACCAGAAGATCATATTTGGTGCCGACCGATCAAACTTTTCTTTGTGGAGGCTGCTTCATTGCATGCTGGTGGTATTGCCCATGCGAACTAACACCGAAGACTATGCTATCATTGGCAGGAAAGCTTGGAGACAGAGTTAGATGGATTTGAGCTCCAGGCGATTGATATGCATGCTCTTTTGGAGCGGAGACCACTTTCCTTGAATTTGTAAGGTCTGTAGATGACCACCCCAGCTCTCCAGGGAGGCATCCATAGTCATTATGAAGTGAGGTATTTGGGGTAAGAGCGTGAGGTCCTCTAATAGGTGGGAGATCTGGCGATGCTTCTCGAAAATGCTATAGAGAAGGTGCCATTCACCCAGAAAGGGTAGGGTTTTTATTCTAGTTTTCAATGACGATAAAGCTTTCGTTGAGATGGAGACTCTTGTAGAGAGGATAGGAGACTGAATCGCCGTCGTCGTAACTGTAGCCGTCAACGATGGCGTCGACAATGTCACACAAATCGTCGTTGACGAGAGAAAGATTGACGTTGACGATGGCTTCTTCAGGGATTTTTTTTTTTACTGTATCAGAAGATGAAGCTCTAGGGCGATCTCTATCCTTCCTTACAGGTGTAGAGAGCACCGACAACTCCGGTTCAGAAGAATGTTTGGCAGTCTTCTCCTTACTTGAAGCCCTTTCCTGGGAAGATTTAAAATGTTTCTTCCCCTCACCTGAGGATCTGTCCTGAGATCTAGCCCTCTTGTGGGATGTTGAAGCTCTGTCTTCTTCATCAGAAGAACAAGACTGTTATTTTGTGGTTTGGAGCCTCAATAACAATCTTCCCTCTCTGTCCTTGAGGGTCTTGTTATAGAAGGTGCGACAGATCTTACAGTCTTTCACCTCATGCCTGGGATGTAGGCAATAAATACATTCTTTGTGTGGATAATCCACATGTACTCTTTACTACCACCACCACCAATACCAATACCACCGCCAATACCAATACCACCACCACCACCACCAATATCACCACCACCAATACCACCACCACCAATACCACCACCAATATCACCACCACCAATACCACCACCAATATCACCACCACCAATACCACCACCACCACCAATACCAATACCACCACCACCAAAACCAATACCACCACCACCAATACCCCCACCACCAATACCACCACCAAAAATACCACCACCAATACCAACACCACCACCAATACCACCACCATCAATATCACCACCACCAATGCCACCACCAATACCACCAATAGCACCACCACCACCAATACCACCACCACCAATACCACAACCACCAATACCACCGCCAATACCAATACCACCACCACCAATATCAATCCCACCACCATTATAAAATACCACCACCACCAATACCACCACCACCAATACAAACACCACCACCACCAATACCACCACCTCCAATACCACCACCACCAATACCACCACCAATACTACCACCACCACCAATACCACCACCACCAGTACCAACAATACCACCACCACCAATAACACCAATACCACCACCACCAATACCACCACCAATACCACCACCAAAACCATCACTAATACCACCACCACCATTACTACCACCACCAGCAATACCACCACCAACACCACCACCAATACCACTACCAATATCACTGCCAATACCACCACCACCAATACCACGAATACCAATACCAACACCACCAATACCAAAACCCCCACCACCAACACCACCACCAACACCAATATCACCATCACCACCAATACCACCACCACCAATACCACCACCACCACCAATACCACCACCAATACCACCACCACCAATACCAATACCACCAATACCACCAATACCACCACCACCACCAATACCAGCAGCAATACCACCACCACCACCACCAATACCACCAATACTACCACCACCAATACTACCACCACCACCAATACCACCACAATACCACCACCACCACCATTACCAATACCACCACCATTACCAATACCACCACCATCACCAATACCACCACCACCAATACCACCACCACCAATACAACCACCACCAATACCACCACCAATACCACCACCACCAATAGCACCACCACCAATACCACCACCAATACCATCTCCAATGCCACCAATACCACCATCACCAATACCACCACAACCATCAATACCATGACCACCACTACCACCAATACTACCACCAATACCACTACCACCACCAATACCACCACCAATACCACCAATACCACCACCAATTCATCACCAATACACCACCAATACCACCACCAATACCACAAATACCACCACCATCACCAATACCACCACTACCAATACCACCACCATGAATACCACCACCACCAATACCAGTACCACCACCACTAATACTAATACCACCGCCAATACCAATACCACCACCACCAATACCAATACCACCACCAATACCAATACCACCACCAATACAATACCACCACCACCACCAATACCACCACCAATGCCACCAATACCACCACCACCAACACCACCACCACCACCAATACCCCCACCACCAATACCACCACCACCACCAATACCACCACCACCACCACCTCCAATACCCCCACCACCATCAATACCAACACCACCAACACCATCAATACCACTGTGTTCAGCAATACCACCACCAACAATACCACCATTACCACCACCAATACCACCAACACCAATACCACCACCACCAATACCACCACCACCAATACCACCACCAATACCACCACCACCAATACCACACCCAATACCACCACCAATACCACCACCATTACCACCAATACCACCACCACCACCACAAATACCACCAATACCACCACCACCAATACCACCACCAATACCAATACCACCACCACCAATACCACCACCACCAATACTACCAATACCACCAATACTACCACCACCAATACCACCACTGCCACCAATATCAATACTAATACCACCACCACCAATACCACCAATACCAATACCACCACCACCAATACCACCAATACCACCACCACCTCCAATACCACCACCAATTCCACCAATACCACAACCACCACCAATACCGCCAATACCACCACCACCAATTCTACCACCGCCAATACCACCAATACCACCACCAATACCACCACCAGTACTACCAATACCACTATCACCAATACCACCACCACCAATACCACCACCACCACCACCATCAATACCACAACCAAAACCACCTCCAATACCACCAATATCACCAATACCACTATGGCCAATACCACCACGAATACCACCACCACCAATACCACCACTAATAACAATACCACCACCACCAATACCACCACCAATACCACCACCAATATCACCACCAATACCACCACCACCAATACCAATACCACCACGAATACCACCAATACCACCACCAATACCACCACCACCAGTACCAATACCAATACCGCCAGCAATACCACTAGCACCAATACCACCAGCACCAATACAACCAACGCCACCACCACCAATACCACCACCACCAATACCACCAACACCGATACCACTAATACCAATACCACCACCACCAATACCACCAATACCCCTACCACCACCAATACCAGCAGCATTACCACCACCACCACCAATACCACCAATACTACCACCACCAATACTATCACCACCACCAATACCACCACAATACCACCACCACCACCATTACCAATACCACCACCACCAATACCACCACCATCACCAATACCACCACAACCAATACCACCACCACCAATACAACCACCACTAATACCACCACCAATACCACCACCACCAATAGCACCACCACCAATACCACCACCAATACCAACACCAATACCACCACCAATACCATCACCAATGCCACCAATACCACCATCACCAATACCACCGCAACCATCAATACCATGACCACCACCACCACCGATACTACCACCAATACCACTACCACCACCAATACCACCACCAATACCACCAATACCACCACCAATTCATCACCAATACACCACCAATACCACCACCAATACCACAAATACCATCACCAATACCACCACTACCAATACCACCACCACGAATACCACCACCACCAATACCACCACCACCAATACCAGTACCACCACCACTAATACTAATACCACCGCCAATACCAATACCACCACCACCAATACCAATACCACCACCAATACCAATACCACCACCAATACAATACCACCACCACCACCAATACCACCACCAATGCCACCAATACCACCACCAACACCTCCAACACCACCACCAATACCCCCACCACCAATACCACCACCACCACCAATACCACCACCTCTACCAATACCACCACCACCACCACCTCCAGTACCCCCACCACCATCAATACCAACACCACCAACACCATCAATACCACCGTGTTCAGCAATACCACCACCAACAATACCACCATTACCACCACCAATACCACCAACACCAATACCACCACCACCAATACCACCACCACCAATACCACCACCACCACCAATACCACCACCACCAATACCACCACCACCAATACCACACCCAATACCACCACCAATATCACCAATACCACCACCAGTACTACCACCACCACAAATACCACCAATACCACCACCACCAATACCACCACCAATACCACCACCACCAATACCACCACCACCAATACTACCAATACCACCAATACTACCACCACCAATACCACCACCGCCACCAATATCAATACTAATACCACCACCACCAATACCAATACCACCACCACCAATACCACCAATAATACCACCACCACCTCCAATACCACCACCAATTCCACCAATACCACAACCACCACCAATACCGCCAATACCACCACCACCAATTCTACCACCGCCAATATCACCAATACCACCACCAATACCACCACCAGTACTACCAATACCACTACCACCAATACCACCACCACCATCAATACCACAACCAAAACCACCTCCAATACCACCAATATCACCAATACCACCATGGCCAATACCACCACGAATACCACCACCACCAATACCAATACCACCACTAATACCAATACCACCACCACCAATACCACCACCAATATCACCACCACCACCAATACCACCACCACCAATACCACCACGAATACCACCAATACCACCACCAATACCACCACCACCAGTACCAATACCAATACCGCCAGCAATACCACTAGCACCAATACCACCAGCACCAATACCACCAACGCCACCACCACCAATACCACCACCACCAATACCACCAACACCGATACCACTAATACCAATACCACCACCAATACCACCACCACCACCAATATCAATACCACCACCATCAATACCACCACCACTAATACCAATACCACCACCTCAGCGCCTCTCGCTCACTAGTAATAGCAGGGGCGCTGTACGAGGCTGGAGCTGCAGCCGAGTCCATCCCTCCCTCCATGCCTGCCATAAAGTAGAGCCCGCCCTGCACCAGAAGGTGAAGCCAGGGCCCTACTACAGCTGGACTGTTTTTTATTAGGCCAAAGATAGCAATGACATTACGCAACGCCAAAGTGCACACTGAAATGGCAGAGAGGGTACAAAATAGCCCCCCCGCTCGTCCTACTGAGCCGGGACAGTGTAATCACACTGCGAAAGGTGTTGGAGCACTTTGTTAGTGTTTATAGCTCGGATCATATGTAACTCTCACTTCACACTTTGTGTCTGTGTAATTTACAACACTTACATACCTTCTTCACGGCACCATTTATCACTACTTTGAAGACGTCTCAGGCCGGTCTCTTCCTCTGATATTTACAATATAACAAGCGGTTGGAAAGGCCCTTTATTGCAATGCAATAGGTCTCACATTTGCAAGAGTTTAAGCTATTAGTATTGTAAATGACAATACCTTTCAATTATGTTTTAAAACCCAAAACATAAATAAAAGGTATTGTCATTTACAATGCCAATAGCTCAAATTCACGTGAATGCGGGACCTATTGCATTGCAAATGCTTGTTATACCAATACAGTAGCGCTATGCAAATATAATTACTCCACTGCAAATAAAAAGCAAAAATAAAAAACATTGTCAGTTTCAACGCCAACAGCTCTAACTTTAACAAACGCGAGACCTATTTCATTGCAAATGCTTGTTAGAGTTGTTTACGGTCATAAATAAGGGACAGGCACCAGGAGTTTTAACAGTATCTGTGAGGTGGCAACGTTCGTCTTTGGCAGTTTCCTGCCTGGTTTGTGAGTATTAGCATGCATTGAAGACGCACCCTGGCCTGCTAAATTCAGTCCAAACAGTAACAGCGGTGCCTAAAAGAATGTTACCTGCTCAGCATAGCAAAGCATTTACATCACATATACAGTCATGGCAGGATGTGACTGCGCTCTTGGATTTACCCAGAGCCCATTACTTCTTGCAACGCCAGTGGGTTACTTTGTTTTTAACGGTTGCACGCTTCTCTATGCTAGAATGTAAATATGAACATGAAAGCACATATTATGGTCATCGGCGATGACCCTTAGTTTCTGTGGCAGCCTGTCTCGTGGGTGTAGTACAGAGCTTTTTATACTTATGACTGCAGTGACTGTCAAGTTATTCCGTGGTTGGACCTTTCATATTTTGTAGGCATTTTATTTTGTTTTCCTCTTTTTGTTCTTTGTTTATTCTGTTGTGCAGTATTCAGGATGTGTGGGTTAAAAGCATTATTTAGACAAGCATTTGCAATGCAGTGGGCCTTGCATTACTGAAAGTTTGAGCTATTGGCGTTGCTAATAGTAATGCAATGCCATTATCTCAAACCTTCAGAAATGCGAGAGCTAGTGCATTCCTAAAGGATCAGGGCACCCGTGTGTTAGCTTTAAACATCTGAAGCTAAAGCGTGGGTCCTGCGATTGCTTTGAAAAGTCAAGCAATAGAAAATGTGCATTTCTTTGTCTATTTCTTTACTTTTTAAGCAATCGCGGCACCTGCGCTTTAGCTTCTGATGTTTAAAGCTGAAGCACGGGTGCCATGATTTAAAATAAAGTAAACAAATAGAAAAAAAATGTCGTCAGCGCGCTCTTTTAAAAAAAAAATTTTTTTTATTACAATGATGGCTCTTGTGCTTTAGCTTTGAACATCTTAAGCTAAAGCACGGGTTCCCCGATTGTTTCAAAATTTAAGAAATAGGAAAACAAATGTGCATTTTGTTGCTATTACTTTACTTCTGAAGAAAATGCGGCACCCCCGCTTTAGTTTAAGATGCTTAAAGCTAAAGCGTGGGTGCTGCCATTGTAAACAAAAATAAATAAACAGAAAAAAAGGCAAGCGGCCGCTTCAGCGATCGCAATTAAAAAGAAATGAAAGAGAGGCCCGACAACAAAAGTTGCGGGAGATACTTTCCTAAGAAAGCACGGCCACAATTGAGTTGTGTCGCACTGTTTACATTTTTTAAAAAGCACTGCGGGAGAGCCTGTCCTACCTGCAACAGCAAGCAGGAAAAAGGATTTAAGAAAATAGTGCTCCGAAGCTATAATTGATAGGTACCAAGTAGCAACACATGTAACAGTGGGGTCCTTATGAGAGGTTACAAGAAGAGAAAAGGCGGTACTAAGGACGGACTACTAAGCCTATTGACCAATGAAAATCCACCATTTGTAAAGGAAAGTGACAGGAGCCAATTGAAACAATGGGCGGAAAGTAGGCGGAGATTTATGCCCATACCCTGACTACTGCAAAAAGAACAATTGATGGACAGAATGCAGAACAATGTCATACATTCACCCCAGTACAGAGATCTGGGCCTAAATCCATTGTTTTTTTGCTCACCATGCCATTCCAGTTTGGACCCAGCCATATGCAAATCAGTCTTGACCCTGCACCCAATGGGAACAGTCCAGCCCGAACTGCCAGGCCAGGTCCTCCCTGGACTGGAAACAAGCATCCTAGGACCGGTTTCAGGCTTTCAGCCCTCATCAGCCAGGATAGCTTGACTCCAGTGGCATGGAGAGCACAGGACCCACGTCTGGGCATACCCGTCCCACTCGGGGTGACAAATGCAAAAATACCAATTGATGGACAGAATGCAGAACAATGTCATACATTCACCCCAGTACAGAGATCTGGGCCTAAATCCATCGTTTTTTTGCTCACCATGCCATTCAAGTTTGGACCCAGCCATATGCACATCAGTCTTGACCCTGCACCCAATGGGAACAGTCCAACCCGAACTGCCAGGCCAGGTCCTCCCTGGACTGGAAACAAGCATCCTAGGACCGGTTTCAGGCTTTCAGCCCTCATCAGCCAGGATAGCTTGACTCCAGAGGCAAGGAGAGCACGGGACCCACATCTGGGCATACCCGTCCCACTCGGGTGACAAATGCAAAAAGAACAATTGATGGATAGAATGCAGAACACTGTCATACATTCACCCCAGTACAGAGATCTGGGCCTAAATACATCGTTTTTTTGCTCACCATGCCATTCCAGTTTGGGCCCAGCCATATGCAAATCAGTCTTGACCCTGCACCCAATGGGAACAGTCCAGCCTGAACTGCCAGGCCAGGTCCTCCCTGGACTGGAAACAAGCATCCTAGGACCGGTTTCAGGCTTTCAGCCCTCATCAGGCAGGATAGCTTGACTCCAGTGGCATGGAGAGCACTGGACCCACGTCTGGGCATACCCGTCCCACTCGGGCTGGACTGTTCCCATGAGGCACAGGGTCAAGACTTATTTGCATATGGCCAGGTCTAAACTGGGGTGGCATGGTGAGCAAAAGAATGATGGATTTAACTCAGATCTCTTGACTGGGGGTGAATGTTTTGATTTGTTCTGCATTCCGACCATCTTTTGTGTGTCTTTTGCTTTCTAGCCCTAAGTGCGCCGGGTATGCCCAGACGTGGGTCCCGGGCTCACTGTGCCACTGGAATCAAGCTATCCTGGCTCATGAGGAGTGAAACCCCGAAACCGGTTCTAGGATGCTTGGTTCCGGTCCAGGGAGGACCTTGCTTGGCAGTTCGGGCTGGACTGTTCCCATGAGGCACAGGCTCAAGACTGATTTGCATATGGCCAGGTCTAAACTGGGGTGGCATGGTGAGCAAAAGAATGATGGATTTAACCCAGATCTCTTGACTGGGGGTGAATGTTTTGATTTGTTCTGCATTCCATCCATCTATTGTGTGTCTTTTGCTTTCTTGCCCTAAGTGCGCCTGGTATGCCCAGACATGGGTCACGGGCTCACTGTGGCACTGGAATCAAGCTATCCTGGCTGATGAGGGGTGAAACCCCGAAACCAGTCCTAGGATGCTTGGTTCCGGTCCAGGGAGGACCTGGCTTGGCAGTTCGGGCTGGACTGTTCCCATGAGGCACAGGGTCAAGACTGATTTGCATTTGGCCAGGGCTAAACTGGGGTGGCATGGTGAGCAAAAGAATGATGGATTTAACCCAGATCTCTTGACTGGGGGTGAATGTTTTGATTTGTTCTGCATTCCGTCCATCTATTGTGTGTCTTTTGCTTTCTCACCCTAAGTGCGCCGGGTATGCCCAGACGTGGGTCCCGGGCTCACTGTGCCACTGGAATCAAGCTATCCTGGCTGATGAGGGGTGAAACCCAGAAACTGGTTCTAGGATGCTTGGTTCTGGTCCTGGGAGGACCTGGCTTGGCAGTTCGGGCTGGACTGTTCCCATGAGGCACAGGGTTCAAGACGGATTTGCATATGGCCAGGTCTAAACTGGGGTGGCATGGTGAGCAAAAGAATGATGGATTTAACCCAGATCTCTTGACTGGGGGTGAATGTTTTGATTTGTTCTGCATTCCATCCATCTATTGTGTATCTTTTGCATACCCTGACTATAGCATGTTTCAAAGAGACAGCACAAGTGCTGCCTACGCAAGACCTAAAAAAGGAAAGACACACTTAGAGATTTTCCAGAAAGCAATACCTGGCCTATTAGTCATGTGAAAACACATGTAATATGGAGAACTTCTAAATCACAACCATTTAATAACTGCACCAGTTAGAAGCTTCACTCTATGTTAGCATAGGAAAATGCCACACACTTTATCTACTGTTAATTTTCTATACATACCAGTGAGCAAGCTGTAATTAAGACCACTGAACGAGTGCAAAACCAATATATTTGTTAATTCACATATGTTCCACAGTATTTTGCACATGCAATTAAAGAGTGCACATATACACCAAATATCTGGTGGAGGTTGCAATTGCAATTTGAACCTCAGTGTGTTGCTCATGTTAATCCGCAAATATTGGAGAGGTACCCTATTAGTAAGAAAAGGACAGAGTCTCAAAGTGAATTCACTAATAGAAAGACTCCCTTTCCTTGCCACACGTTCACTTACTCATACCTTCCATTCAGTATGACTTCTAATAGAGAGGCAAATACTTTATCACCAATTAACATGTATATATTATCACTAAACAACGACCCCTGTATTATGTAAAAGTTCAAATTTATTTCACATTGGTTCATATATAAAATTATAACATAGCATATACAGTACTGAATTGTGCTGATTAAAAAAAGGAAGATTTTTTACATACATAAAAAATTCTAAATAAGTGTCTTGCTATCAAAGTACAACCACTACATTTCAATTTAAGTCACTTTTTCTGATAATTCTGAAGCGCAGTACTAGAAATTCACAAATAGTTAAAACCAATAATAAAAAATCTCAAATATTCAATATCAAATTTCATCCAAACAATAACACAAAGGGCCCGATTCTGATCTCGCTAGGAGAGCCCTCCGTACGACTCGGATCTGAAGGGCTTTCCGAGCGAGACGTGCTCCGGGAGTCCGATCGAGCGACTACGATGCTGCTGTATGCCTATGGACTCGGCTCGCTCGGACTCCCATTGAACTCTATGGGAGCCTGTGTACAGACGCATACACAGGTTCCCATAGCAAAAAAGGGGTGGGCGGGGAAAAGTGTACACCCTGTGGCGGGCACCCCATGTTGCCCGCCACACTGTGCATGCTTGGATCATGGGGACCCATGCACAGCCCCCCGAGACCGAATCGGAGGGCACCGGGTAAAGGGGGGCCTGCTATGGCCCCCCGAAGTCCGAATCCGACAGCCGTTTGGTCTCGATGAGACCGAGTCGATACAGCTGTCCAATTCGTGCATCGTACTCACTTGGTCGGAAAACGGCTCCATTGCGCGGCACGATTCCACTACGAACGTGTCGGACGGACAGGTTTGGGTTCATAAATGATTTGCACGGCGCGTACAGGATACTCGCATCGTACTTGGTCGTTCGGAACTGAGGACGATTCGGGCGGAAAGATAGGCTTCGAATCGGATTTGCTCTTTACAAATCCCGTTTGGAGGCCTTCCTTACGAGATCGGAATCGGGCCCAAAGATGTCGATGCAGTGTTTCGGTGGTTTTATTTATTCTCTCCACCTTCTTCAGGACAAACAATTATAATAAAACCATATATGTATCTATATATTCGGGGGGAAAAACTTTTTTTCTTCCCTCTACACGTTTTCTGGTTTAATCCTCATATGGGTACCGTATTTCTTTCTTTAACCACTCTTTTCATTTTTCAATCTCCAATATTTTCTCATGGGGATGGATTAAATGATATTTAGTAGCCTGTCTGTGGTTTCTCTACCCACCTCAGTTATTAATGCTGTGGTGGAGATATGCTCATTGTTTCTTCATTTAAAGTATAAATATGCAAGGAGACTTCATTATTTTGCTCACTGTGTCAGGGGTATATCTTTTGATATCCTTCCCTGTGATCTTCAATTTACACGGAAAGATCCTGTCTCGTTGTCCAGGTTTTCAAATACAGAATAACGCACTGGTATAAATTATATCCTACATTAATGCTCCATACTTGAACCAGACTTCCTGCATAACTCGAATAAGAATCCAAAAAACAAAATCAACCATGAATACTAAAATTCCATGATATAGGAGTTATCAGTCATTGAGCAAGGACGTGAGCAAGCAACATAAGGTCTGGGTTCCTAATGATGAAGTTCTCTCTTTTTCTTGATGTTTGTACGATCCTGGGCAATTCATACTGTGGCCATGTGTATATGAAATCAGTCCATAATGGAAGTGATGTAACCTGTAGTAGCTGTGCTGCCTACAGCGCCAGGTGGGCTGATATGTGTATTTTCGAGAGACAGCTCTGCTGCCTAAAGCCTGAGCTTATTACTTCTGTCACATGCATTAATATCAATGCAATCTAAGAGTTGTACCTTTAAGTTTTTTGGAGGGCGAGAGGAAGCTCTGCATTTTGAATTCTAAAATTCTGAGTTCTGCATTGAATAAGGGGTAGAGGGTGTTGCCTAGAAGCTAAAGCATGTGGCCCCTGTGTCTCCTCAAAGATAGAACTCCATCTCAAAGCCAGAACTTGGAGGTCATTGTAATCTGAGATAACGCCCTGAGGCCTGAGATTGTTATATCTTTGTGATTCAGGTCTGAGCCTGTGAGATAGATTTGTTCTATGTGTCTTGATCATGTCTATCATATTTCGGCTGTGGGATAGCTTTGCTATTTGACACCAAAACAAGTAAATGCCATGAAGCCTAATAACTCACCTTCTGTGCCTGCACTGCCTGGCTGATAGGGGGTTTCACACTCTATAGGGATATACTGTGGTAAAGGTTTCCTGGCTGCAGTGGCCAGACTCTTGTCTGAGGTAGATGGGCTGAGACTCGTTTGACCCTAAAAATTGCCTTGGTGCGGTTATTGGAGGAAGGAAAACTTTAAAGATACACTACGTTTTTCATCTCATTAAGACTGCTTGTTGCCAAGAGAGACATTGCAAAGAGCTGGTGAGAGAAGAAAGCTTCTGACATTGGGGTGGCGACTTGCAGCATAGACTGGAGCATGGTTATGAGTCCCCCATTTCTAGTGATAGATGTGTCCTGGCAAACATCAGATAATCTTGAATCTGTGGATGTCACATTTTATTTTACCCCAGGCAGTCTGAGTACATGTTGTGCTTGAATGCAGAAAAAGCATACTAACACGTGCCAATATTTATTTGAAGGATTTAGGAGGAACATATCCTTGTATTTGCATTATATATTTATGGTCGTTTATTTACTTTTTATGCCTAAAAAAATAAAATCATAATAAAATATATCTATTTGTTAGAGCAAGTGCAATAAGTGTAGGAAAGCGCAAGGCCCTCATTTTGTGTGCATCAGTAATTTTGCTGTGATCAGCAATTCTGGAATGAAAAAATATATTGAAAAACACTGTATCTTCTGCACAGTATTTTGGGCAGAATTTTCACATTTGCAGATGCATAACCCTAACTGTGTAAGAATACAGTCAAATATAAGTAATGAACTATCCTTCAGTGACTTTCACCAAGTATGTTCTCACACTATTATAAGATTGTTTATTCGGTTAACCAAACCAGATTTACAGGATAAGTTAGATCCTGGTGAACAGTCCCCGAGTAAGAGGGTGAAGGCCATGGGGGCGGAAGCCTTCTCCTGCCCCTTCGCAAGGGACTATAGGGCAGATTTACAAGCTCTTGCGCCACTTTTGCGTCACTTTTCCCATGTTAAAAGTGACGCAAAGTGGCACAAGAGCTTGTAAATCTGCCCCTATCTGCCTTAATGAGAGATCCGCACCTGCCCAATGAGGATCCCTGTGCTATAAAATATAATATATATAATATATAAGATTTATCATTCAGAATTCATTTGGGTATAATTGGCTAAAGAATGGCCACACTTTGCTAGCTGTTCAGTAAAATTACATTCCCTTCTTTAGAAAACACGTGAAGCACTCACGGCAGCATACATAATTTAAATGACAATTAAAAGAACTCCTCTTCAAATCTACTTTTTTGTTTAATGTTGGACACTTTGCCACAGCTTAGTAAATAAACTGGGCCGAGTACAAATAAGCAAAATGAACAATTTTAAGTTGTTCCTAGCCTAGTAGTTAATTTGAAACATTTGCAAAAATTCCAATTCCTCTGAGTCACACTGCACTTTATATTTGAAATTCAGGGTAGATACCCTTTCCATTTGAGTTTACAGGTCAAAGAGGGATAGGTCCACCCCAAAGATTGGCCTCTCTGATTGTATCTAGCGGTAGGGATACTGTCCTGCATTCAACTCTTTTCTGCGCCAAGTCAATGGCTGCCCACAGAAAATGGCTGTTACCACTACATAAATCATTTGATGTAAAAAGCTTTACCGAAGCACTCACAATCTGCCACAGACAACATGCACTTTTTTTCACTATCACATCTTACTTATGGACTGTCTGGCTCACCACGGGGAGGAGCTGACGCTGAAAGCTGTTTTTTGTGTAGGCCCTATCTCATCCTCATAAATGGGATTCTTGGTTGCCACTGCGAGACACCTCTGGACACGATGCAGAACCAATGGATTTGTTTTAGAGAATGAGCAAATGCATCGATTTCAAAGAACTATTTTACTTTTTGTTTTTTCAGTCAATTTTCGTTGTTTAATGGTTATGTTAAGGAAATTGCTTGACACTGATACTTTATCCTTTAAAATGTTTATTACATATGCTGAGAACAAAAAAGTTTTGATTTGAATTGATTTGAAAAATTAGCAACACATAACATCAGATGTCAAACATACTTATTAAGTTCACTTTCATTTAAAAAAAAAAATGCGGTCCCAGGCAGAACAAACAAAAGTGAGAATCATGTTGGAAGTTCGTCCAATTTAGGGCAGATTCCGTGAAGCCATTTTCATTGACATTGGGTCTGCAAAAGAATGTTCCTGATTGCAGAGAGGACAGTAGCTCTGTGGCTGGGAAAACCATGGGGCATATTATCAAGGAAACACGATAAATATCGCATTTCCCGCTTTGCGCGATTCTGTTTAACGCCGCATATCGCAGGATTTAATCGCCGAGATATCGCGTTATTATCAACGCATATCTCCATGGCACATTCAATTTGAAGGTGCACCGAAAAATAAAATATCACAATCTGGTGTTGGTTTGTTCTTCAACTTTTTTTATTCTTTATTTTCCTTTTGCAACAGACAGCCAACGCGTTTCGTTCCCACTTTACAGTGTGTGGAACTTCGTCAGGGCTGTAACATATAACATAAATATAAACACTTTAAGACACAGACAAAAAATAATGATATGATTTATATATAACAAGACAAAAAATGAAAATTATAAATATAAGATGGACATAACTCTTAAAATTCAAAAGACAGCACGAATCATAAGGGCCTATAAAATTATTTCTTAAATCAAATCGACAAACTAAATTATTAACTCTAACACCAAATGCGTGAGGAGATGCTCAATTTATGAAAGAGGATATTTTTACAAAATATATATATGTTTATCTAAACAAAAGAAGAGAAAGAGTGCAGAATTTAGACAAATAATAAGAAGGCTATAAAGTCAAGTAGATTCCCAAATGACAGAGAGAATAGGAATTAAGAAAGCAAACAAAAAAGACTCTCAGAATACCGCCTCACCTTAGATGAAATAAAATCAAAAACCGTAGTTTGATGGATGACCATAAGGAATCCCAGGATTAGTGGGTTTTCCCGAAATAGAACCGGCCACCTAAAATAACAGTTTGATATTTTGAACAATAGTAATCTAAAGGCTTGTATCTATGCACGCAGAAATAAAGAAAGTATTAACTATATCATACACCTATTTTAACCCCCAAAAAATACCCAGACCTTGAAGTCAAAGTCGCCGGTCCAAAAAACAAAGTATATACATGTTGAAGATCCTAACTGTTAATCAACAGTCCAAAAAGTAAAAATATAAACATGCTGGAGATACTAACTAATCACGGCCTATTCCCGAACCAAAGTCTGATATCTAGTTACTAGACATTTGTTATCGCTAAAATCTGAATATAATTCAAGGCGTTACATTTTTTCTTTCTCACTACCAAAGTACTAATACATTAAGTGAGGCGCAAATAATTTATTTCCTGCATAAAACCAGTTCGTAGAATAGTGCGCTTTAAAATACTGCCTGACAGCCATGTGTGATAGTCTTGGATCAGCAAAAAATTGTGGTACGCGCATGTTAGAGATCGTAAAAACACGGTCTTAGCTTAGTTTAAAAGAAAGCTTTATAATCGGAATTCTTGCAACTAGAAAGCCCGACAGTAACTAAGATGAAACGCTAAGTCGCAGATACAATAGTTTTGTTTGCTGGTAAGCGTAGACGAATCTCGTCTAGTATGTACTATCTAACAACACTTAAAATTCTGACTGCAATGCCAACCCGTACTTGCTTACAAATCTCGCATAGAGTCCGATCTTATTAAAAACCCCGTAGCTGTCTACCCACATACCTCGGTAAGCGGACCGGTCGTCAGTTCCTCAGATTCATGTATGTAGCAAAGTTTACCCGCCCAAACTATTCTATTTAAAAGGTGCCGATCAGACGCTAAATGAACGCACCTGATTACACAAAGCGTTAGAGCGCTAAACTCGTTATTTTTTGATGGCTTTTCGTGGTAGCCATTTTGGATGTCTGAAATTGGTGAAATAGGGCCATACTAAGAAATATGGGCGGTAAGACGATGAAATGCTGAAACGATGAATTGGGGGCCATGTCGAAATAAGAACCTAATGTAAAAAAGTTTTTAGTGATCATACGATATTTTCAGTGTATTCCGATTAGGTTTGCCGTTTATATTAGTCAAGAGGGGCCATCTTAGAAAATTAGGGATGAGGTGGTAACTTGGTGGCCATATTTAAATGGTCAGTCTGTTTGTACACAGATACTGGCCATGTATTATATATATATGGATCTAGATACCAAGCGGCAATATGCAATTCCAACCGGGTACCTATTGAGTAAAATGGCTAATCGATAACATAATTATAATGGCAAGACAAAATTTTAGATTTGTTCAAATTAAATTTTGAGTTTAAAATTAAAAATTTTTACGTCAATGAAGAGGTCCATATTAAGAAATCCAAGATGAAACAAAGGTATGGTGGCCATATTTAAGTGGTCAGTCCATTAATACAGAGATATTGTTCATATGGTATTTATATCTAAATCTGTATATTGAGAGAAAATAAACGCTCATAAACAGATATATACAGAAGGAAACGGCAAATTGATAACATGTCGCTATATATAAAGAAACCGATATATATAAAATAAATTAAATACAGCGGTTATTCGGTCACATCTCATACTATATAGAGAAACCCATATGATATCGGGTTCACCTTTATATATTATATTTGCTATATTTTCAGAGAGTTAGGTCGTTTTTGGTGTATAAAAGTAAATCGTAAAGAGGCATCAGAAAGCGCTATATTCTTATGCACAAGAAATGGAAAGAACATACAGAAGGGAAAAACAATGAAAAATCACATATGAAAATACAGACATTTAGGAAAAAATTCTAAAATCCTAAAACGTAATATCTTTTGATGTACATATAAACGGAGAAGTTTATATCTTATTATTATACATTCTTTAAAACAGTGTTTGGTCCATAGTCTCTATATAATCAATAAAATACAGCTTAGTCTAGCCATTTTTTCTCCAGCAAACGGACATGATACATTTAAAACACATTAAAAATATATTGATAAATTTTTGAAAAAATGATTAGTTCAGAAAATAATGAAATTCGTTATCCGTATTGTGGCCACAGCTTATGGCTCGTAATCTACATATCCATTTTGATTCCTTCTGTCTAAGGGTAAGTTCTCTATCCCCCCCTCTTTTGTCCACTTTAACGTGCTCGATCCCATGAAACCAGAAAGAATGGTCAGATGCGTGGACTTCCCTATAATGCTCAGTCATAGGGTATCTTGAATCACTGTTAATAATGGCTCTACGATGTTCTTGGATTCGTACTTTCAGACTACGTGTAGTGCTCCCAACATAGATTAATCCACATATGCATCCCAATACATAGATGACAAATGTGGTATTACAGTTCATGAATTCCTTGATCTTATATCTTTTGTGGCCATTATACAAAAAATCCTTAATCTTATTTTTACCAAAAGGGCATACATTACAGGCTTCACATGTAAAGAAGCCGATTGGTTTCGACGGTAGCCATGTCCCCACTGTTTTCGATGTTGTAATGTAACTTGGACATAGCTTATCTTTTTTTTGTTTGCTTTCTTAATTCCTATTCTCTCTGTCATTTGGGAATCTACTTGACTTTATAGCCTTCTTATTATTTGTCTAAATTCTGCACTCTTTTCTCTTCTTTTGTTTAGATAAACATATATATATTTTGTAAAAATATCCTCTTTCATAAATTGAGCATCTCCTCACGCATTTGGTGTTAGAGTTAATAATTTAGTTTGTCGATTTGATTTAAGAAATAATTTTATAGGCCCTTATGATTCGTGCTGTCTTTTGAATTTTAAGAGTTATGTCCATCTTATATTTATAATTTTCATTTTTTTTGATATAAGATCAAGGAATTCATGAACTGTAATACCACATTTGTCATCTATGTATTGGGATGCATATGTGGATTAATCTATGTTGGGAGCACTACACGTAGTCTGAAAGTACGAATCCAAGAACATCGTAGAGCCATTATTAACAGTGATTCAAGATACCCTATGACTGAGCATTATAGGGAAGTCCACGCATCTGACCATTCTTTCTGGTTTCATGGGATCGAGCACGTTAAAGTGGACAAAAGAGGGGGGGATAGAGAACTTACCCTTAGACAGAAGGAATCAAAATGGATATGTAGATTACGAGCCATAAGCTGTGGCCACAATACGGATAACGAATTTCATTATTTTCTGAACTAATCATTTTTTCAAAAATTTATTAATATATTTTTAATGTGTTTTAAATGTATCATGTCCGTTTGCTGGAGAAAAAATGGCTAGACTAAGCTGTATTTTATTGATTGTATAGAGACTATGGACCAAACACTGTTTTAAAGAATGTATAATAATAAGATATAAACTTCTCCGTCTATATGTACATCAAAAGATATTACGTTTTAGGATTTTAGAATTTTTTCCTAAATGTTTGTATTTTCATATGTGACTTTTCATTGTTTTTCCCTTCTGTATGTTCTTTCCATTTCTTGTGCATAAGAACATAGCGCTTTCTGATGCCTCTTTACGATTTACTTTTATACACCAAAAACGACCTAACTCTCTGAAAATATAGCAAATATAATATACAAAGGTGAACCCGATATCATATGGGTTTCTCTATATAGTATGAGATGTGACCGAATAACCGCTGTAATTAATTTATTTTATATATATCGGTTTCTTTATATATAGCGACATGTTATCAATTTGCCGTTTCCTTCTGTATATATCTGTTTATGAGCGTTTATTTTCTCTCAATATACAGATTTAGATATAAATACCATATGAACAATATCTCTGTATTAATGGACTGACCACTTAAATATGGCCACCATACCTTTGCTTCATCTTGGATTTCTTAATATGGACCTCTTCATTGACGTAAAAATTTTTAATTTTAAACTCAAAATTTAATTTGAACAAATCTAAAATTTTGTCTTGCTATTATAATTATGTTATCGATTAGCCATTTTACTCAATAGGTACCCGGTTGGAATTGCATATTGCCGCTTGGTATCTAGATCCATATATATATAATACATGGCCAGTATCTGTGTACAAACAGACTGACCATTTAAATATGGCCACCAAGTTACCTCCTCATCCCTAATTTTCTAAGATGGCCCCTCTTGACTAATATAAACGGCAAACCTAATCGGAATACACTGAAAATATCGTATGATCACTAAAAACTTTTTTACATTAGGTTCTTATTTCGACATGGCCCCCAATTCATCGTTTCAGCATTTCATCGTCTTACCGCCCATATTTCTTAGTATGGCCCTATTTCACCAATTTCAGACATCCAAAATGGCTACCACGAAAAGCCATCAAAAAATAACGAGTTTAGCGCTCTAACGCTTTGTGTAATCAGGTGCGTTCATTTAGCGTCTGATCGGCACCTTTTAAATAGAATAGTTTGGGCGGGTAAACTTTGCTACATACATGAATCTGAGGAACTGACGACCGGTCCGCTTACCGAGGTATGTGGGTAGACAGCTACGGGGTTTTTAATAAGATCGGACTCTATGCGAGATTTGTAAGAAAGTACGGGTTGGCATTGCAGTTAGAATTTTAAGTGTTGTTAGATAGTACATACTAGACGAGATTCGTCTACGCTTACCAGCAAACAAAACTATTGTATCTGCGACTTAGCGTTTCATCTTAGTTACTGTCGGGCTTTCTAGTTGCAAGAATTCCGATTATAAAGCTTTCTTTTAAACTAAGCTAAGACCGTGTTTTACGATCTCTAACATGCGCGTACCACAATTTTTTGCTGATCCAAGACTATTACACATGGCTGTCAGGCATTATTTTAAAGCGCACTATTCTACGAACTGGTTTTATGCAGGAAATAAATTATTTGCGCCTCACTTAATGTATTAGTACTTTGGTAGTGAGAAAGAAAAAATGTAACGCCTTGAATTATATTCAGATTTTAGCGATAATAAATGTCTAGTAACTAGATATCAGACCTTGGTTCGGGAATAGGCTGTGATTAGTTAGTATCTCCAGCATGTTTATATTTTTACTTTTTGGACTGTTGATTAACAGTCAGGATCTTCAACATATATATACTTTGTTTTTGGACCGGCGACTTTGACTTCAAGGTCGGGGGTTAAAATAGGTGTATGATATAGTTAATACTTTCTTTATTTCTGCGTGCATAGATACAAGCCTTTAGATTACTATTGTTCAAAATATCAAACTGTTATTTTAGGTGGCCGGTTCTATTTCGGGAAAACCCACTAATCCTGGGATTCCTTATGGTCATCCATCAAACTACGGTTTTTGATTTTATTTCATCTAAGGTGAGGCGGTATTCTGAGAGTCTTTTTGTTTGCTTTCTTAATTCTTATTCTCTCTGTCATTTGGGAATCTACTTGACTTTATAGCCTTCTTATTATTTGTCTAAATTCTGCACTCTTTTCTCTTCTCTTGTTTAGATAAACATTTATATATTTTGTAAAAATATCCTCTTTCATAAATTGAGCATCTCCTCACGTATTTGGTGTTAGAGTTAATAATTTAGTTTGTCGATTTGATTTAAGTAATAATTTTATAGGCCCTTATGATTCGTGCTGTCTTTTGAATTTTAAGAGTTATGTCCATCTTATATTTATAATTTTCATTTTTTGTCTTGTTATATATAAATCATATCATTATTTTTTGTCTGTGTCTTAAAGTGTTTATATTTATGTTATATGTTACAGCCCTGACGAAGTTCCACACACTGTAAAGTGGGAACGAAACGCGTTGGCTGTCTGTTGCAAAAGGAAAATAAAGAATAAAAAAGTTGAAGAACAAACCAACACCAGATTGCGATATTTTATTTTTCGGTGCACCTTCAAATTGAATGTACTATATGTAAAATCTGTGAAACAGTGACACTGAAGGGTGACAAGTGTCGAAGTGTGCACGACTCAAGTAATACAAAAGAGGGGCACAGTGATTAGTGAGGTGCGATTTCTTTGGGTCCGTCATCCGATTTGTTTGTATTGTTAAAATTGTAAATTGGACCCCACTGCACTCACAAACTGCCCATTACTTATCAATTATTATTTCTTGTGTGACACAGAGAAAAATGTCTAGATTTAATGATAGACGGGAAGAATTGGCCCAAGATCTATTTGGACTTAACTCAGCTACCCCTCTCACTTCCGAGAATGCGCAAGAAAATCCAAGTCTACGCGCCCTTTTATAAAATTGGAGCGGTTAAAAAAGCAAGAACTAGCTAGGTGGTGGGATGGGGTAACACTACAGCAGTACATCGAAAATAAAAAGCTCCTCGTGGGTTACGAATCTTGATTTTTCCAACATTTGAAGATCTGAGTGCAGACCTACTAAAAGAATGGGAGGTAAATTTAGAAGGAGCTTCACTTGTAATGATGCAGATACTTATTAGGCACGCCAGAGAGAAGGGTGCCAAACTATTAACAGAAATTGAGACAGTGGAAAAGGAGATAGATAAAATAGACAACAAAGATTTAGTGGAGAAGAATTATGAAATTCTGAAAAGGGTTATTGAAAGTCATCAGCAATATTTAAAAGATAAAAAGTTACGGAAAATCAAGCGAGACGATAAGGACTACCGAGAGGGTAGAATATACACATTTGCTAGGAAATATGATGCAATACAAACACCAGAAAGTAAAAAAGAGACAGAGAAGAGGATGATGAGCTAAGGACAGGAAGTAGTACATCAATTTCCTCCCACGACAGTACAACTTCAAATAATAACATAAGTGAGGTCCCTTTAGAAGAAGGAGCCTCTTCTTTCGAGAGGGAAATGGTAAAGCTAAGAATTGGCAACAACCAACGGAAAAAACAACCAATAATAAGAAAACAAGGAGAGGGGGAAAAGATACCAGAAGAATAGAAAAGAGTGGGCATATAGAAACAGAGAGAAAGGTAACGAGATCAAAAAAGAATTATTAGTCTGTACTGAATTCGAAAATGCAAATGTTGTAACAAACGAGAATGTATTATGTAAAGATCTAGAAATTGTTAATTTGTCACAGAAAATTATGGATGCAGATGAAATTAGCCTTTTGAGTAAGGGTTTGGGATTCTGCCCGACACAAAAAGGTGACCCCACTAATGT
This sequence comes from Calotriton arnoldi, assembly GCA_963921515.1. Classification (NCBI taxonomy): domain Eukaryota; kingdom Metazoa; phylum Chordata; class Amphibia; order Caudata; family Salamandridae; genus Calotriton; species Calotriton arnoldi. The sequence continues at coordinate 339,416 of CAWUFW010015155.1, read as the reverse complement.
TCATGTGGACTTGTTTAATTTTGTGAGAAACTTGAAATTAAAAGATTATTTCTATACGCAAAAATTTGACTCTGTTATACCTATCTGTGACACTGCAATAACATCATACTCGATCGCTGAGGTACGCAACGTACAATGTCTTTTGTCACTAGAAGAGGAGGAAGAGGTAGAGATGCAAACAGTACTAGATGACCTCAATATTAGGGAAGATCTGACCACGGACAGTGGATTAAGACCAAAATCTAAATTTATTCCCAACAATTCGTACCATCAAAATATTGATATATTTCATGAGAAGATAACAGCAGAATTGTATAAACTAGAATGTCCAGCTAAACATATGAGACAAATACGTCAAAATTTAACGAAAGGAGAAAGGTTAGCCCTTAGTAATTTAGAAAATGACGACAGTATAGTCATCAGAAAAGCCGACAAGGGTAACAACGTCGTAATAATGGATAAACAAGACTATATGGATGAAATAGATCGTCAACTTAAAGATATCTCATGCTACAAACAGGTAAAGGAGAATCCGATGTGTAAACTATCTTCCCTCATCAATTTAAAACTAAGTGAGTGGAAAGACATTGGCCTCTTATGTGACTCTGAATTTAGATTTATGAAAGTAGACCAACCAAGGTTTCCATGTATCTACGTATTGCCGAAAGTGCACAAAAAGGCCCCATTTCCTCCCGGGCGGCCGATAATTTCGGGAATCGGCTCGGTGACAGAAAAAATTTCTGAATTTGTGGATAATAAATTACAAAAACATGTATTAAACTTACCATCCTACATCAAAGATAGTAAAGATATTCTACTAAAATTCATAGATTTTACATGGTCAGATGACCTGTGTTTCGTCACGCTGGACGTAGTTAGCCTCTACACTTGCATCGAACACAACTATGGGCTCAAAGCAACTAACTCATATTTAGATAAAGACAATGCTGAATATTACGAACATAATTGTATGGTATTAGAAATGATCGAACTGATTCTGAAAAACAACTATTTCCTACATGATGAACAATGGTACCATCAGGTACGTGGGACTGCCATGGGGACAAAATTTGCTCCATCGTACGCATGCCTCTTCATGGGGTGGTACGAGAAGGAGCATGCATGGGGCAGAAATGCCTCCCCTGGACACAGAACATAGTGTTCTGGGGGAGGTATATAGATGATATCATCTGCCTCTGGTCTGGTTCAACTGCAACCTTGTTAGAATACTTCATCTATCTTAATGACAATCCATACAACGTTAAATTGACAATGAACCACCATAGAACTGAGATTGACTTTCTAGATTTACATTTTTATGTAAAGGATGGGAATATAGAAAGTAGCCTTTATCGGAAAGACACGGCATGTAACGGAGTGCTTCATGCAACCAGCGCACATGCAAGATCAGTAATCAAAAATATTCCATTTGGAGAGATGCTAAGAGTAAGAAGAAATTGTTCAGAGACTGTGCCTTTCGATGCAAATATTGAAGAAGTAAGTGCCCGTTTTTTAAAAAGAGGTTACAAACTACAAGATGTTAAAATAGCTGAAACCAAAGTAAAAAATATGAATAGAGAAACTACACTTGTTGTTAGGCCAAAAAAGCGATGTGCCACCCGTGATGTAAAACCTAGATTTGTCACTCAATACACTACATATAGTGACAGAATTTTCAGGATTCTGAAGAAACACTGGCATCTATTGCTGGAAGTTCCCAACTTCAGACAAATATTACCAAAGAATCCATCAATCACGTTTAGAAAGGGGCTTACATTAAAAGATAAGCTATGTCCAAGTTACATTACAACACCGAAAACAGTGGGGACATGGCTACCGTCGAAACCAATCGGCTTCTTTACATGTGAAGCCTGTAATGTATGCCCTTTTGGTAAAAATAAGATTAAGGATTTTTTGTATAATGGCCACAAAAGATATAAGATCAAGGAATACATGAACTGTAATACCACATTTGTCATCTATGTATTGGGATGCATATGTGGATTAATCTATGTTGGGAGCACTACACGTAGTCTGAAAGTACGAATCCAAGAACATCGTAGAGCCATTATTAACAGTGATTCAAGATACCCTATGACTGAGCATTATAGGGAAGTCCACGCATCTGACCATTCTTTCTGGTTTCATGGGATCGAGCACGTTAAAGTGGACAAAGAGGGGGATAGAGAACTTACCCTTAGACAGAAGGAATCAAAATGGATATGTAGATTACGAGCCATAAGCTGTGGCCACAATACGGATAACGAATTTCATTATTTTCTGAACTAATCATTTTTTCAAAAATTTATTAATATATTTTTAATGTGTTTTAAACGTATCATGTCCGTTTGCTGGAGAAAAAATGGCTAGACTAAGCTGTATTTTATTGATTGTATAGAGACTATGGACCAAACACTGTTTTAAAGAATGTATAATAATAAGATATAAACTTCTCCGTCTATATGTACATCAAAAGATATTACGTTTTAGGATTTTAGAATTTTTTCCTAAATGTTTGTATTTTCATATGTGACTTTTCATTGTTTTTCCCTTCTGTATGTTCTTTCCATTTCTTGTGCATAAGAACATAGCGCTTTCTGATGCCTCTTTTCGATTTACTTTTATACACCAAAAACGACCTAATTTTCCGAAAATATAGCAAATATAATATACAAAGGTGAACCCGATATCATATGGGTTTCTCTATATAGTATGAGATGTGACCGAATAACCGCTGTAATTAATTTATTTTATATATATCGGTTTCTTTATATATAGCGACATGTTATCAATTTGCCGTTTCCTTCTGTATATATCTGTTTATGAGCGTTTATTTTCTCTCAATATACAGATTTAGATATAAATACCATATGAACAATATCTCTGTATTAATGGACTGACCACTTAAATATGGCCACCATACCTTTGCTTCATCTTGGATTTCTTAATATGGACCTCTTCATTGACGTAAAAAATTTTAATTTTAAACTCAAAATTTAATTTGAACAAATCTAAAATTTCGTCTTGCTATTATAATTATGTTATCGATTAGCCATTTTACTCAATAGGTACCCGGTTGGAATTGCATATTGCCTCTTGGTATCTAGATCAATATATATATAATACATGGCCAGTATCTGTGTACAAACAGACTGACCATTTAAATATGGCCACCAAGTTACCTCCTCATCCCTAATTTTCTAAGATGGCCCCTCTTGACTAATATAAACGGCAAACCTAATCGGAATACACTGAAAATATCGTATGATCATTAAAAACTTTTTTTACATTAGGTTCTTATTTCGACATGGCCCCCAATTCATCGTTTCAGCATTTCATCGTCTTACCGCCCATATTTCTTAGTATGGCCCTATTTCACCAATTTCAGACATCCAAAATGGCTACCACGAAAAGCCATCAAAAAATAACGAGTTTAGCGCTCTAACGCTTTGTGTAATCAGGTGCGTTCATTTAGCGTCTGATCGGCACCTTTTAAATAGAATAGTTTGGGCGGGTAAACTTTGCTACATACATGAATCTGAGGAACTGACGACCGGTCCGCTTACCGAGGTATGTGGGTAGACAGCTACGGGGTTTTTAATAAGATCGGACTCTATGCGAGATTTGTAAGAAAGTACGGGTTGGCATTGCAGTTAGAATTTTAAGTGTTGTTAGATAGTACATACTAGACGAGATTCGTCTACGCTTACCAGCAAACAAAACTATTGTATCTGCGACTTAGCGTTTCATCTTAGTTACTGTCGGGCTTTCTAGTTGCAAGAATTCCGATTATAAAGCTTTCTTTTAAACTAAGCTAAGACCGTGTTTTACGATCTCTAACATGCGCGTACTCACAATTTTTTGCTGATCCAAGACTATCACACATGGCTGTCAGGCATTATTTTAAAGCGCACTATTCTACGAACTGGTTTTATGCAGGAAATAAATTATTTGCGCCTCACTTAATGTATTAGTACTTTGGTAGTGAGAAAGAAAAAATGTAACGCCTTGAATTATATTCAGATTTTAGCGATAATAAATGTCTAGTAACTAGATATCAGACCTTGGTTCGGGAATAGGCTGTGATTAGTTAGTATCTCCAGCATGTTTATATTTTTACTTTTTGGACTGTTGATTAACAGTCAGGATCTTCAACATATATATACTTTGTTTTTTGGACCGGCGACTTTGACTTCAAGGTCGGGAGGTTAAAATAGGTGTATGATATAGTTAATACTTTCTTTATTTCTGCGTGCATAGATACAAGCCTTTAGATTACTATTGTTCAAAATATCAAACTGTTATTTTAGGTGGCCGGTTCTATTTCGGGAAAACCCACTAATCCTGGGATTCCTTATGGTCATCCATCAAACTACGGTTTTTGATTTTATTTCATCTAAGGTGAGGCGGTATTCTGAGAGTCTTTTTGTTTGCTTTCTTAATTCTTATTCTCTCTGTCATTTGGGAATCTACTTGACTTTATAGCCTTCTTATTATTTGTCTAAATTCTGCACTCTTTTCTCTTCTCTTGTTTAGATAAACATTTATATATTTTGTAAAAATATCCTCTTTCATAAATTGAGCATCTCCTCACGTATTTGGTGTTAGAGTTAATAATTTAGTTTGTCGATTTGATTTAAGTAATAATTTTATAGGCCCTTATGATTCGTGCTGTCTTTTGAATTTTAAGAGTTATGTCCATCTTATATTTATAATTTTCATTTTTTGTCTTGTTATATATAAATCATATCATTATTTTTTGTCTGTGTCTTAAAGTGTTTATATTTATGTTATATGTTACAGCCCTGACGAAGTTCCACACACTGTAAAGTGGGAACGAAACGCGTTGGCTGTCTGTTGCAAAAGGAAAATAAAGAATAAAAAAGTTGAAGAACAAACCAACACCAGATTGCGATATTTTATTTTTCGGTGCACCTTCAAATTGAATGTACTATATGTAAAATCTGTGAAACAGTGACACTGAAGGGTGACAAGTGTCGAAGTGTGCACGACTCAAGTAATACAAAAGAGGGGCACAGTGATTAGTGAGGTGCGATTTCTTTGGGTCCGTCATCCGATTTGTTTGCATATCTCCATGGCGATTAAATCCTGCGATAGCGGCGTGAAACAGAATCGCGCAAAGCGGGAAATGCGATATTTATCGTGTTTCCTTGATAATATGCCCCAGGGTCTCAGCCGTACGATCCACCTGCCATATCAAGTATGGCTAAGTCGGATTCAAACCAGGCGTTGCAAACCCGCGATAACCGCGGTTAGCACGGTTAATTCTATCGCATCGCGGGTTTGCTCGAGGCTTAGTAATAGTGCGCTGCCGTGTCAGCGCGGATTTCCAGGGAGGAATGGAAGGGAACGCCCACTTTGCATGTCATTAGCGATATTCTTCGCTGACATGCAAAGTGGAGTTCATTGGGCTGCTTACTCAAGGAAACACGCGTTAGCGTGTCCTTGATAATTGTGCGGAGTACAATTCGCCGCTTTTCGGCCGAAAACGGCCGATAAAGTGGCGAAAATGGGCTTGATAATATACCCCCATATTTCTGCGACCTCCAACATGATCAAGTGAGACAGAACACCTGACTACCTTTGGTAGATGTCCCGTTCCCCATCCTCTAAATGACAATTTTATCGTCATAAGAGGACTCTCATATTGAAAAACATGTTTGACGACAGGAACCTACATTAAGGAATTGGTCGAATGCTGGGACATTGCTTGAGCTGTGAGTGCTGATGAACCAGAGCAATACAAGTCGTAAAAGACTAGAAAGCTTCCCAACAGCATGCTGCAGAAATGTTACCAAGAGCTGCACAGAGGAGACATGAAGGGATGATGTCTGGGCATCAATGGAGTGAAAACCGATGGAGCAATAAAAGTGCTATTAATCTGTGACATCGTGATGTGGGTTTAGAATGAAGATTAAAAGGAATTGCTTGTGGTTTGACCCCTAACAAGCCGTGGTTTAGAATGCTTTGAAAGAGAAGACTGACTGAATGAAGTATGAAAGATTCTGCTGCTCTTAATTCAGCACGACTGGCAAAGACAGGGATACCCTTGGGGAACCTTCACAATACACTATTTAGTAATGCCAATCTAATGGTAAGGGATCAGGTCATTTAGCCACCACAGAGACCCCGCTACTACCTTGAAGGGGGCAGACTCAACTTTGAAATGCAGATCAGCAGGCATGAATAGAATTATAAATTCACTATAGCAGTATGTGAAATTCCCCTCAGCTGTAATCAAATAAAGGTTTATTCTATGCTTGTCGCCGTGCTGTCCTGCCCTCTATGAGCAACAGAATCTGCAGCAATATTCTGCATCATGGGACCCTACTGCGGAGGAGGCATGCGGTCTGAAGCATGCTCACATGCTGCAGTATTATTCCATCTGGGGAATAAATCACAAGTCCTGTGCATAACCAGGGTCTGGGGTTCTTGTGGACTTAAAAAACCCTCATTCACGAATTAACCTTCGGTGCAGTATATCTTGGTAAGAAGGGTAAGTGCACTACTTACTCCAGCACGTTACCGCACAGTAACGTGACACTACTTGGTCCTGAAGAAAGTTCGCCAACCCGAAAGGGCACCAATGGGCTGAAACCAGGCACGACCTTCACTAGGTGCCACAGAACAGTAACTCTTCTATTTTTGCACCGTTCCTTTCCTCTTATCCTTACCCCATCCTCAAGACATTAAAATTCATATTGACAGATGGAGGTATTTTTAACCACACTCCAATTGCACTCTCACTTTCTCTGATCACAACTGTAAGAAACCAGAGGGTCCTCCTCCAGGTGGAGGAAAGCATAAAAAAATCCTGATGATGATGCTTTTTACGTAACCTACAAGATGGAGAACCAAGATATACCGCACCAGAGGTTAATTCGTGAATGAGGGTTTTTTAAGTCCACAAGAACCCAGAGCATGGTTATACACAGGACTTGTGATTAATTACCCAGTGATTCTGTATCTATTGGATGGAAGCCGAATGAATCCCAGCTTCTCTCTCCCCTACTTGATCATAAGAGTTTTATTCCATCTGCCAAATCAGCCTCCTTGATACAAAATGTGCACCCAGTCAAGCAATGGACAGTAGTATGGGATTTACATAGAGCACAGGTTACCTGAGACTCTGGGAGTGTGGGGGGGCAGGGGTTGCCTGTGCAAGACTGAGTCGCACTAGGTTATGGCAACTCATTTTTTGTTCTGCAGGAATCACAGACAAGCATAATTTTCATTCTATGTGGTCTGTGGCAGATTCCACCAAAAGAAAGCCAAATACTTTTTCCCTTCTCTCGTCTTTCCTACCACTATTTTTTTCTTCTATCAGTCTTCTCACTCCTTTCTTTGTCCGTTCCTTCATCTATCTACTTCTCTAGCTTTCCTGAAATTCCTATCTTTTTATTGCACATGGTTTCTCCAACTCTCTCTGCAGTTGTATGAAGGTGGCTTTTTGACGTATTTGCAGTGTGCTCTGTGTCTAGTGTAGCCCTAAACCATTCTAATTCAAGTTCGATATTTTAAAATCAGCCTATGGAAAGCGATTTGAAAGGGTAGAATCTGCACTGATATTTACTCAGAGACTGCACAGGTTAGAGGCATAGGGTGACTATGTTCATGCTGGCCATGTTGCACGCAGGGCCACATAGAAAGGAAATAATCCTAGTGCTGCTACCCTGCTAGAATGGTAGCTGAGCACATGGGACCATCGTAGGTGAAGAGGTCTGTCACCCATCTGTTTTATTGCCCTGGGCATCTGGAGGGGAGGAGTAAGGTCAAGGGGTCTTATAAGGGGTCATCTGGAAGGCCAGGGCTCTTTAGTGAGCATTGTTAATTACCAAAAGTCCCCCAGCTACTTTCACACAAAGAAAAGAAGAAATATCCTTTGCAGATGTGTCAGTCATCATCACAAGGCAGAGTTACAGAGCGATCCTAAAACTTTCAACTAAAAAGGCCTCCAGATAGTGTATCTTGGAGCCAAAAGGCAATTGCTCAGGTCACTGGAAGTTATTACAGCACGGCTTGGGATGGTGCTTCTTAATCCCACAAGGGACAGTTGATATCCTGATCAACTGTGGAGACTGGCCAGGGTCTCGCACTTACTTGTCAGGAGCATGACACAAAATTAAAAAGATTAGGGTTGAAATCCTTTCTAAGTGAATGTAAAGGAACTAAGGGGTCTATTACGATGGCGGTCGGATGACCACCGCCAGTCCGGCGGTGGTGCCCGCTGTACCGGCGGTGGACATCCGACCGCCATCGCGACCAGGAAAACCGCTGGTCAAATTAGGATGGCGGTGGTGACCGCGGCGGTGGGAAATTCCGACCGCCGCTTTACCCCCGGTTGCCATCCGCACTCCTGCCTGGTGGGCGGAGCAGGACCGGGATAATGGTGGCGGTGCAGAGCAGGCTCCGCCGGCAGGATTATGATGCCGGAGGTAGCCAGCCTTTCCTCAGCGGTCAGACCGCCATTGAAAGGCATGCAGTGATTGTCTTCCGGGGGCCCGTTGCGGGCCCCCAATGTGTTGGGGGGGTGGGTGCACTGGGGGGTACCCATGGTCCACCCCTACATTTCCCTGAACCAGGCACTGTGCAGTGCCTGCCACGCAGTGCAGGGAAATGCAGGACATGCTCCTTTTGACATCGCGGCGGTGCTGCGTGCATCAGCAACCGCCGCAATGTTAAAGCCTGCCATCCGACCGCCGCGGTCAGATTTCGACAGTGGGTCATCCTAATACGACCGGCGGTGATGTCGCGGTACATGCGGGAGGTCTTTTCCCGCTACCATGGCGGTCGGGGAGATTTCCCGACCGCCATCGTAATAGGCCCCTAAGTGTGTTAGTGCTGAAAAAAACAACAGGACAGCTCCAGCCTTCTCAAGATGGGTGTTCAAAAAACTCATCATCGACACCTGGATCACCCGTAAGCTAACCTAACTGTGTAATTAATAAAGTTGCAACATATTCTATCCAAAAACAAATGTTACTGTCATTTATTATGTCACATGCATTGTATTGTTGTTGTAATTTTCAAGAGGAATATATGACATTCCAACGTAAACCATTACAACGCATACCGTTACAACGCATATTTTACAATGCGAAACACATTACAACGCACGTTTTCACAGCGCATGAATTTACAACGCATATAAATAGTAGTATTAAATGAACACTTACAACGCATTTGTTTTCAACGCATATTTTTACAACGTAAGGTAAGAAAATTTGACACATCTATTGGCACGGGATGTGAGAAAATAGGGGTTTTTGGTGGAGGAAGTAATTTAAAACGGTGATCCATAAAATTAATACTTGAGTATTAATTTTAATACTCTCAGAACTATATATATATAAAAAATGTTAACCCAACTATTGTTACGGGATGTTAGCTATCTTGAGGTTTTAGGGGAATTAAATAAAATTATGGGGACATAAAATTAATACTCGAGTATTAATTTAAATACAACAGCAACATTTTTACCCAAAAATATTTTTTAAACATTCCCAATGTAATCTATCCTACTTAATTGACGATTTTTAGCGACTAGATTAATAATAATAAATGTATAGTATATTTAAAAAAATACTCGAGTATTAATTTTTATAAATATGCTTTCATTTTCTCTTTAAAAAAATTTAACTATACCCACTGAGACAAAATGCTAGCACTTAGAAATTTTGTATAGAGCTGTAAATTAAAAAAGTTTATTTCAAATTAATCGAGTGTAAATTTTAACAATGACGGATAATTTAATAAAACTGGCTAAATTAGTATGACTACTCTGACAAAATACTTTTTAAAAAATAAATCAAATACAAAAAATGCAAAATTAAACAAAACATAACTTTGATGATGAAAACAAAACAAGTTAATGAAATAATAAACCTGTAAAATCGCCTCGTACAAACCAAGCCGAAAGGTGTCCATCAACTATGTCTATGACACTGCCAGAGCAAACACCTATACAGAATGGCTACCATTCCAACACGAAACATAATAAATGTTTTTTTTAAATCATAATTAAAAATAAACATTCAGTCAGTGTTTGATACGCACAATAAATATGATTCCAAATCATATTTAGTTTTTTAAATTAGTTTACCACACACAAACCTATAAATTAAGCCATCCACCATTTTGCATTTAGTTTTACACTAACAGCTAAGGTGACAACACGAAGGTGCCATCCACAGAGCAAAGAAAATACCAACACATTCATACACTACCACCTTTTGAACCAAGTAAGTATATATAATTTGCAAGAGCAAAAGTTTGACTTTAAAAAAGTACTTCAGATGGGGAAGGGGGAGTGGTGGTACTGATAGGAGTCATGCGGTACAGGAGTGTATGATTAAAAGGTCAAACTCCAAAAGGCAACATGTGATTTGCACTTAAATTTAACCAAATGATTACGTTGTGCAACATTTACACACAATTGTGTTAAAAAAGTAGATAAATGTGTTCTAAAATTCCAAATAAATATATTTTTAAACCAAAAGGATTTACAAAACAGAATACAAAAAATAACTTCAAACTAACACACACATACACAACCTATTGTTTTTCCACAGGTTCAAAAAATAATAGGAGAAGGGAGTTTTGTACAATTTCGAAACCCAGTATTAAAGCATCACACAGGTAAGGCCCAAAAAAACATGCACAATTGATACGTTTTAAAAATAAACTACTATATTTACAACAAAATTGATAATATATTTAAAAAGCTGTTTAAAAATATTAACAAAAAAAGCGTTTTTGCAGCGGGGAATGTACTGGACAGTGAAAGGGGGCCAAATTTCAAATCTAACTCCAACTGCTGTTTGTAGCAGTGAATGTGCTGGACACTGATTCAGGGCAAAATTTCTATTCTAACTCGAAAGGGTACTTGTAGCAGTGAAATGGCTATACAGAGGATAAGGTCCCAAAAGCTAATCTAACTACAAATAATTTTTCCAGCAGAGAATGTACTGAACAGTGAATTACAGCCCCACAATTGCTCTAACTCCAAAAGGTGTTTCCAGCAGGGAAAGTGCTGAACAAGAGATGTAGGCCCAAAATACTATTCTAACTCCAAAAGTTGTTTACAGCAGGGATTGTGCTAGAGAATGGATAGGGGCCAAAATATATTCTAACTGCAAAGAGTGTTTGCAGCAGGGATTGTGATGAACAGTAAATGAAAGTCAAAATGCTATTCGAACTCCAAAGGATTTTTACAGCAGGGAAAGTGCTGGACAGTGGATAAAGGCAAAAAACCATATTCTCACACCAAAGGGTATTTGAGCAGGGAATGTGCTGGACATTGGATGAGTGCCCAAAAAATATTCTAACTCCAAAGAATGCATGCAGCAGAGAATGTGCTGGACAGTGGATGAGGGCCAAAAAACTATTCTAACTCCAAAGGGTGCATGCAGCAGGGAATGTGCTAGTCAATGAAGGGGGGCCGAACAACCCTTCTAACTCTAAAGGGTACTTGCAACAGGGAAAGTGCTGGATAGTGGATGAGGGCCAAAAAACTATTCTAACTCCAAAGGGTGCATGCAGCAGGGAATGTGCTGGACAGTGAATGAGGACCAAAAAACTATTCTAACTCCAAAGGGTGCTTGCAAAAGGGAAAATGCTGGACAGTGGATGGGGTTCAAAATACTTTTCTAACTTCAAAGGGCGTTTGCAGCAGGGATTGTGCTGGACAGTGAGTGGAGGGCAAAATGCTATTCGAACTCCAAAGGGTGTTTGGAGCAGGGAAACTGCTGGACAGTGGATGGAAAGCAAAAAAGGCTATTCTCACACCAAAGGGTATTTGCATCAGGGAATGTGCTGGACAGTGGATAAGGGCTAAAAAATATTCTAACTCCAAAGGGTGCTTGCAACAGGGAAAGTGCTGGACAGTGTATGTAAGCCAAATAACTAATCTAACTCCAAAGTGTGTTTACAACAGGAAATGTGATGGGCAGAGAAAGGGGGCTCCAAAAAAGAAATGAACACTAAATAATTAAATAAGCCAAAGACTGTTTTTTTGCTACTAAATAAAACACACTATCAATGCAAACATTTCCACTTTTGCTTTTAATGGTACCAACAATTCATACAAAAGTAAGAAAATAAAGACAACAAAGTCTACGAAAAGACAACAATCAGATTATACAATTTCAGAAAAGGAATAGAAAGAAAACTTCCCAAGGTAAGAAATAACAGAAAAACCTAAAAAGTCAATATTTTTCAACTACCAGGTGTACACAATGAAACCATAACTTTTACTTCTCTGAAAACACAATAAAGCCATAACTTTGGCTGGTTTGACATTTTTTCTCCTTTTCAACAATAGAAACTTAATTTAAACATGCACAATAAAGTTTAAACAAAATAGGGTGGTTGCAGCAAAGAAACCTTTTCCCAGTAAAAGTATTGCAAAAACTATTGAAACTCCAAAGTATATTTGCAGCAGAGAATATACTGAACAGTGAATGTGGTTCAAAATACTATTCTAACTCCAAAGAGGATTTGCAGCAAAGAATGTGTTTAACAATGTAGTATAGCAAAAACTCTATTCTAAATCCAAAAGGCGCTTCCAGCAGGGAAACTACTGCACAATAAATAAAATAGAAAACACTGTTCTAACTTCAAACTGTGTTTGCAGCCAATAATGTGATGTACAGCAATAGAGGGACAAATACTAAACTAACTCAAACTAACTAAATAATCAAATATCTATTTTTTTTACAGATGTTCAAAACACAATTTCAGTTCAAAAATATAAACGTACACTTTCTTTTTAGTGGTACCCAACTTCAAAGAACAGAAAGAAAACGAAAAACAAAATCAGAAAGAAGACAACAAAAACAACTTCCCAAAACCATACAATTGAAATAAATCTTGCAAAGGTGAGGACTTTCAGAGTAACCTAAAAATACTGATTTTCTTTTAACAGGGAGGTAGAACATTTTCTTTAAAAACAGCACTTCAAAAATGTAACAGAAATCACAAGCAATCCATAATTTTTGCATATTTTCAATTTTGCTTCTTTACAGCAAAACTAACTGTGTTCAAAAAATCTAAATAAAGTTTTGTAAAAAAAAAAACTAAACCACTGTCTCTCAACAGGATAAACATTGTTATTCGAAAAGTTAACATTTCTGAACTTATTCTCCTCTCTTTTTCAGAAATTTCCACTATGGAATCAAACAAAGAAGCCCAGTACAGAACTTCTAGGAAGGGAAATCGACTTCTAAAACATGCAGGCTACCTTTACTGTAAGGATAGACCATCTGAGTCCAGAAGTCATTGGAGGTGCGTACAATATTACTCATCCCATTGCACCGGCAGAGCGGTTACTCTGGGTAACACTGTGAAAAAGTCCATAGAGCATAACCACTCTGCCTCTGCAATGGAGATTGAGGTTAGGGAAACTGTTAATGAAATAAAACAGCTTGCATCCACCTCCAATGACCCATGTGGCGCAGTATTGAGGGAGGTAGCACAGCATATTCCTATGCATGTAGCTAGTTCTATGCCTACAATACCCAACATATGTCAAATTATCCAATGGAAAAAACAGGCAAGTAACCCCCGAGTCACTCCCCAAACCTTTTCAGATATTCACATACCTCCTGAATTAACCGTCACTGTTCTTAAAGAATCCTTTCTATTATATGACAACAAACACCCTCAAAAACGAATACTAATATTTAGCACACCCCGTAACCTTATTAAATTAGTAAATAGTGATATTTGGACGATGGATGGAACATTTAAATCCACGCCCATCCATTTTCACAAATATACACTATTCATGCATATATTAACAACACAGTAGTTCCCTTAATCTACAGTTTACTCCCAGATAAGCAATCCTCAACCTATACCGAACTGTTATCAGTTATAAAATCTAAAACTGAAAACAAAAGTCAGAGAAAAGTAATAATTGACTTTGAATTATCAATGATCAACACTATTAGTAAAAACTATCCAGAATCACAGATTCAAGGATGTTTTTTTCACTTTTCTCAGGCATATTGGCGGAAAATACAAAAAACATCCTTAATTGAGGATTACATATCTGACAGTAAACTTCAATTTGAGTTTTAAAAAAACGAACTGCATTGTGCTTTGTTCCACCTGACTGTGTAGATGAATACTACACATTAATTACAGAATCTAAATATTTTGTCACAAATGAAAATAAGTTAGGCCCCATTCTAAATTACTTCGAGGATACTTGGATTGGCCATCTAAGCAGATCGGGTCGCAGGAGGAATCCGAGGTTCCCTATCAAATATTGGAACTGTTACATGACCTGCTTAGAGGGTTGAGCAAAGACCAATAATGCCATAGGGTTATGGCACAACACCAATAAATCAATTGGAAAACCACACCCCAATTTTTATCATTTTTGGGAAAGTTGAAGGAAGGAACAAAGTTTCCAAGAATTGAGAATAGCAAAATCATTATCTGGTTGTCTGAACCCACGTACTTCTAAAAGATCAAAAGAAATGTCAGAAAGACTATTGGGACAGATTCAAAAATTTCGTTGATGGTGGCTTCAGACTACCAAGACAATCTTGCACACATCCTACACTTTTATCCCTAACCTACACCTAATCTTAGTTATTTGCCGGTTTTCAAATTGATAAAAAGTGGAATTTTTCATAAAAATTGTTTTTTAAATGCAATTGAGAAAGGGGTTCCTACCTTCAGATGTTTTCTTTCTTCAACTCTTGTTCTCCTCTCCAAATCCATAGTCCTACAAGAGTCACCAGCTCCTCAAACATTTCAAAATCCATTCGAGAAACCATAATCCAAATTCCAAACTGTACTTATCTCTCCAAAAGACCACACAGATTGGCTTTGCCATTTTTTTAGCTCTTTATTGTGCAAATTAACCTGTGTACCCTAAAAAAACGGATCTCAAAAAACAAATCCCGAAAATCTTTTCCATGTTGGGAAAAAATGCAACAAAAAATCCAGCACTGCAATCCTCTATTCTTCGACGATGTCTCTGATGCAAAAATAAAAGCATTCCAAATTGAAATCCAAAATAACTCCAGTGAATGATCTGATTATCAATCCCATTCGATCTTTCCAAAAATGGACAACCTGTTAGATCCATACATCCTTTCCGTGAAAAATGTAATTTTACGACGCATATTCATAAGTTTAAAATAAAAAAACTTTATTGTACTCCATATATATTTTTAAAAATTGCTCCAAGGAGTACAATTTCACGGAAAAAAAAACGTGTTAAAAATAAACTCCAACTCTGTCGTAACCGCAGAACTACTGCCTGCATTAATTGACATCGACGCTAAATATTATGCAGGCCTTCTACTGGAAGAACTCATTGAGTGGGCATCGGAAAAAGCCTTAATCCCCATCAACCAAACAGGATTTCAAAAATATATGGGGACAACAACAAATATCCTTGCCCTTTCACTCTTAATAGACGCTACCAAAAACATCAATAAGCCATTATTTGTCTGCTTCATAGACTACACAGCCGCCTTTGACAGCATCGACAGGGAGAAACTCTGGGCAAAATTATCCGGCTGGGAAATCGCCCCAAACCTCCTAGATCAGTTAATTTTACTCCACTCCAACACATGGATTTAAATAAAACTGGGGGCAGGCGATTGCTTATCGAGGAAAATACCGACTACAAAGGGGCTGAAGAAGGGTTGCGTCCTGGCCCCGACCCTGTTTAATCTTTTCATGTCAGATCTCACAACAGAGCTAGATAACTGCAACCATCACGCTCCGAATTTGGGGGTTTTTACTCTTTCAAACGTATTGTACGCCGACGAGCTAATATTAATCAGCCGGGCTCCAAACGGGCTACAGCATCTCATAAGCACTACAAACAACTTTTCGGCCAAAAATGGGATAAGTATAAATGTAGATAAATCCAAAGTGATGGTACTAAACCAGAGAAGTAACAAATACCAGTATCAATGGGAGCTGGGGGGTCGCCGGCTCGAGATGGTTGAAGAATTTAAGTACCTGGGCATAATCTTTGACAGGAAATGCACGTTCCTTCAACAAAAAGTGGTTATTAGAAGAAGAGGGACCTCACTGGCTGTCGCATTAAAAAACATCAAACACAAAATAACTGGTCCCAGCCTCAGCCCTCTACTACAGGTGCTTCGAGCGAGGCTCCTACCGACTATCACCTATGGCAGCGAATGCCTGAGAGGGAGAGATGTGGGCACTCTTGATAAAGTGGTGTCCAAGGCCATGAGAATAATATTTAATCTCCCACAGTATACTTCGCCGGCACAAATAAGGCTAGAGTTCGGCCTCCAAAAGCAGCAAATAGCATGTAAGGGTGCCTACGTCAAACGATGGCATAAAATAAAGAGAGCCGAGACTGGAACACTTAACTCATATTTATGGAAGGAGCTCAAACAGAAAAAAGACAGTCCTGCCATGGCCTACCTACAATTAGCAATAAGCAGTCTTGCCTTACAGGACCTTTGGGAAATTACCGGGTCCATAAAAGTTTCAAGGAACTAGTAAATATATCAGTAAAGTTACTGTCCCTTGGAGAAGACAAAGCAGAACTAAAGGAGAGGGCCCACGGCTGGTTTGTCATTCAGAGCTATTCCAGGTGCTCACCACAAATGTACCTTGGCATAGGTTTTTCAAGAGCAGTGAAGGAAAGATTCCTGCATCTGAGACTGGGTATCCTACCAGCAATGCGGCACCTTCCACCATGGAAACAGTCAGATACAATAACACAGTGTAAATTATGCGGTGATGCCAAAGAAGAAGTACTACACTTATTGTGCATCTGTAAGGGTTTAGACAAGGAACGAAGATCATTACTAAACCCGGTCCTGAATGAAAGACAGATTTGAACATGCATACAGACAGTGAAAGCCTGCTTCAAAGGAGGAGATATCCATCTAGCCTGCAGCCTAGTCCGCTTCATGAGCGCAGCAGGAACAAAACTAAATCCAGCAGCCAACTGACTCAACAGACACAAACTTGCGATTATCTCCTATTTTAGAACAAGCTGGAAAAGTTTTTAATTGCAAAAGTCTAAATGAACTTTAACCTCCATGATGAAATCCTTAGTTTTAACATAGATATTATGGCATTCACTGTTTAAATCTACTGTGCTTTTTAGTTTTATCAACATGGTTTTAACATAGATATTATGGCATTCACTGTTTAAATCTACTGTGTTTTTTAGTTTTACCAACATGGTTTTTATAAATTTGGGTATAGACACTAGTGATTGTCTAAAATCACTGAGTTATTTTAGGTTTATTAACATGGTTTTACGAATTTGTGGATTTCTTTTAGCACGGTTGTAACTTTGCAATGGTTTTAAGTAATCAGGCAAATAAATAATAAAAAAATAGTGCCCGCCTAGGAAACAAATAGAAAACAAAACATATAAACATAATCCAAAACACTTCTAACTAACTAAGGGGCCCATTACGATGGCGGGCGGAAGCACAACCGCCGTGCTGGCGGATGCAAAAGCACCAGTTACCGCCGGCACGCAGCAGTCCACACGCCCGCCCAATTACGATGCGAAAAGTAGGCCAAACACCGCCGGCAAGCCAGCAACACCGTCCGCCATCAAAGTGCGCCCGTACATGTAGCGGCGCAGCCCAACTGACACACACCGTCCGACGAAACACGTCCCGCCCGGCGCATAAATTACGATGCCGCAAACAAACGGCTCCCACGGCCAAGAGATACCGTCACGACAAACCGAGCGGTAACACGGACGCCGAGCACGGACAACGAAAAGCGGCTCCCCGAGCATGAATCCAGCACTGCAGGCCGTCCCCATGCTCCTGCTGATGCACCACCAAGGACGCAACGTACCGCGGAGATGCAGGTAGGCACACACACAACAAGTGCACGCAAACAGCGCACACAGTGCAAGGGCGGAAAAGCGGACAACCCCCCACCAGCGCGTGTACACAACACATCCACCATCGCATCCACATATGACACACAGGCCAAATCGTAACATCGCAGAACACATGTGTACACACCACCTGGGACTAGGAACCAACCACCCCGTCACGGCCCCAAAGCGCCGATGACGCCGCCACACATGCGCACAATGCAGAGGCCAACCGCAGCGCCATGCATGCGTCGCACACAGACACAGGGACACAACCAAGCAGCACACATATCAGCCCCACCCCGAACGCACATGACACGTGACAGGCCGGCCACAGACATGTCCCCAACGCCCAATTCACGGACAACACCCAACGCCACACAACCGACGCACACATGTCAGTGAAGACACGCAACAGCAGGACACACCCCAGTGTAACAAACATGGCGTAGCACACAGCGGCGGCAACACCAACTAGGAGAAGCAGGGCCCCTTCGGGAAGAGGAACGCCAGTACCACACAGAAACACCCATACCACCCTGCACATATGAACAAGACATATAAAACGGAACACCAAAGAGCCCGGGGACCGACAACAGGTGGCCCAAGAATAACATTCACACACAAGGCCCAACGCAGAGCGGAAAGGCAGCCTGCCGCCCACACAAGGGAGAGCAGACAGCACTGAATGACCTTCCATTCCAACTCCGAAACCACAGCCCTACGACAGAAGCCGGTGAATACAGCCATTGTCCAAGAATAGACCAACACAGGCATGCCGAGGAGACCGACCACAGGGCAGATAGCGCATATCACAGAAGCACACAACGGACGGGGAAGAAAGAAGAAAACACTCCCCCATGTCGGCCACATGCAAGTTAATTGGAAGGAGTCACACAGCACTGACCTTGAACTGTCTGAGAAGCATGTGGGAAGAGGGCCCGTGTCCTCCAAACAAGCCAACAGAACACAAGTCCTGTCTCCCTACGACTACACAGAGCTCACAGCAACCCCGGAGCGTGCACATTGCAGACTGCACACACAGCCGGAGCACGCCACCTCAACGAACCGCTGCGAAATGGCAACCGCAACACACCTACCCAACTACGCCGAACAGCTCAAGCTGTACAAAACCAACCTGTGCCATACATTGGGATGCGATCTCCTGTCCCTGCTGAACGTAAGTTACCGACTGACTTACCGCATCACATTGTTCAGCTGCGTCATGCCCGTCTTCTACTGTCGGAGGTGTCCCTACCAGCATCCCGTCGAGATATGCCTCTCCAACCCGGCATGTCTGAAGGCGGACCTACTACCACTACTCCTCCCTCTGGACGCACACGACAGGGCCTGCTCTGCCTATGGGGGCATGGCGTATGTGGCCAACATCGCACCCGCACTGAAATGGGACCACTGTGCCTCCACACGACGGATCATCGATAACAGCTACATCGAATGTCACCCAGCATGCCCCATCATGGTCCTCCAAGGGACAACTTACGAACAACACCTTGACAGCCACCATCCGCTTCATTGGCTGGCAAACATGTACACCACCAATGACATGGAAGCCCTGCTGGACGGCATCGCATACCTGACAACCTGTAAATACGTCGGACCACAACGCAGGTTCCCCGAGTGACCTATGATGTCCAACCCCGCACCCATGCTTAGCTTCCGCACGGACTGGCCAGTCACCACCACAACAGCCATACCAAACGACCGGCAACTGTAACCACACCATCAACGACATCGCCATGACATCGGATATGACCGGGACATGCACACTGTTCCCCATCACATCCAGGAACACCGCATGCATCGTGGGAGGCAGTGGCATGGGCTCTGTGTATCGCACCCACATGGACGGAACTGCACGAACAACCAGGATACGACATGGATCCAGCGCCCATGGACACACACACCGCTCAGTGGACATGAATAGGTCGCCTGGAGTCTGTGGGTGCTGCACCCCTCCCACCCCCGCCCCGGGAATCCCATACCAGGACCTTTGCATGGACAACAAGTGCATACAACAACAACACGACCCCAGTGACTGTGACATGTCCAGTAACCACCACAGTGCAACAACAAGTGGCACGCCGCTGCATGCACGCAAGCACATGCCCTGATGTCATCTCACATGCACGCGTGCATGAGGAACAACCGCAGCAAACCTGTCACATGGAACTGAGATGGACTGTGCCCATGATGCCAAGCGGTCTGGTAGGCTACATGTATACCGTCTGTGTCAAAGTCCGCAGCTCCGCAGCTATACGTAAATGTACATTAGCACAGCCTTGGCCAAGCAGATGTCACTCTGAAGCCCACATCCCACATGCAACAGCCAATCACATGTAACCCCACACCCTATCCCATTTGCAATCATGCTCAGTATATCCTCAACATGTATTCCGCTGCCAGTAGTGTCCACTATACTGCATCACAGAGGACAGAAGACTCAATATAATGTTTGAAACCAAAACTGTCTCCGCTGACTCATTTCACAAGTACGAATGAGAGAGGATGAGAGTATGTGAAGTACACGGCAGTCGTGACATGACCATGTAGTCCACTGGTATTGGATGTCAACGCAAATGAGTAGCACTACTGTGGAAGACACACATGTGTCGTGTGTAGTCGTATGGATGCAGTGCTCAGGTGGGTGGGTGCGACGGGTAGATGCGCACATGCCAAGTTGGAGCACGCCGTGTTGGGAGGGGTCATGAACAGTACACCACCGCTTCCCTGGGCATTGTGAGAGGACACCTGTCGGGGGGGAGTGAACACGTGTGTGCATAGCAGCCGGGCACACGTACAAAGCGGTACCAGGCGCACCTCAGCCCACCCTCTGTGGACAAGCTGGATCCTGTTGTGCGCCCGCCATGCCCCTGACAAGGCACACACAGCCCCAGTCGACCAGGTGTAACCCCAACATAGTAATCCGCACAGGCGATACAGGGCACGGGATGGCAGTGGAGCATGGTGTGTGAGAGGTCTCCTCGCGCTCCTCCTGGTCATATCACGCAGGCAATAGAACCTCAACGTCTAGCATGGCACAAGTCAGATGGAAGTGTAGGGGGACGCACCACAGCACGAGCAGCACTGACGTCACGGGAGGTGGCTCGCACCATCCCATCCATTGCCCATCATACCAACCACGCCACATGCCATTGCGACTAAGTGCAAGCGCGTGCGCCACCACCCCCGAGCCCTCCCCAGAGAGGCCAAAGAGTGAATGTGTGGGCCATCAGCCACAGACGGACGCGGCATGGCCGCAAGGGCAGCCACAGCCACTGGGTGTCGCAGGTGGCGGATCCGGAAGGCGAAGACTGTGATGCATAGTCCATGCAGGCCGGGTCTCCATTTGGGGCACCACGCAGGTGGACGGCGTCCCGCCACACATCATACCCTGAGACAGCCCACTCGTGCAACTGGACCCACACATACACTCCTTGCCCTCTCTGGTGCGAGCTTGGGGCTGCCTGTGCAAGCGCTAGCCTCGCAGGTGAGCATGCATATTGGGGGAGCGAGGGGAGGACATGAGGGCTGGGGCGAAGATGACTGTATCACTGTCAGTCAGTACAAGGGATGACCCAGATGTGGAAAGGAAGAGACGTGTCCCGTGTGTACTGCAACTAGTCGCCAATCCAACTACCCCCATGTCCGGAATGTAAGCCCGCACCTAGGCCCGCCCATCCGCCACATCGAACATACCACCAGCACGACAACCTTCCCATTCGAAACACTGACTGGGGGTGGCGACCAGTGTACAATCATGTGTAGCCTACCCACGCGTACATGTGGGCCCTCCATGATCCATGTCACCTGCGGCAAATTCATGACATGCGCAATGAGGGAAGTGAGGAGAGCTGTCCGACCCCACGCGCAGAAGGTGCATCAGCTCCACAGACCCAGCAGCGAGTCCAGCAGGGGTCACATGTGCAGGGGCAGCTGTGCCTGGTGTGAAGGCACATGCATATAGACAGCACATCGACCAATGTGTAGTCTGCCCACATCTACAGTCCATCATCATGCGGACATAGGAATTGAACACAGGGCAACACATCTGAGTGGGTGCACCCACCGTGACCAACAATGCGCAATCATCGACGTACCCGCCCTGTGCATGGCCCCCCACCCAACGGAGGCACATCCAGTGCCACCATCCCACACACACAAGCCTTCCACGGAACATGCTGTGTCCAATGGTCAGTACAGAGTCAGCGCCCATCTGGTGGATCCTGAACAGGAGACACATGCACACACATGCCAGCTCCCACTGTGTACGTCTGCCACCTGGCACGTGCAATGTAACCTCTCACCTGTGACGTGTGACTGCAAGCACACAGCCGTCTTGGCATGGGGCTGTCAATGTGGACACCTGTCAATGTTTCGGGAGGTGTGATCCGTACAGTGCTGTACATAGGGTGCAGTGCTGACACCTACTACTGTCTCATATCCCCTCGTGCCACAGGTCCCACTTGTTTTGGCCGCTCAGCCTGTGCCCACATCGTTGTCGTCGTGTGCCATACTCATCCAGCCGCGGAAGCAGTTCCATGCTCAGCAGACATTCATGTTGCCGTGGCGTTGCCGCTTGACGGAAATGCAGTCAGTCCCCATCAGCACGCCCCGCAAGTCATTGGGGCCTAGATCCCCATGTGCATGCACATGGCAGTGGTTTGTATCACTAGCCATTGCCATTGGTGGGAGACCTGTGTAAGTGTATTGTGGCCGTGCCGTCCCAGCTTGACAGCTGGGCTGTGGCTCATGTGCTTGCTCAGTCATGTCAGTGATGTGTATGCGAAATTGCTATGTGTCGTGTTGCTTTGACATGTGTCCTCTGCCATTGTCCCTAGGCGGAGACCGAACATTGACCGCCCATACCAATTGCTGGCAGACATGGAGGATACGGAGGTTATTAGGAAGTTTCGGCTGGACAGGCCAACCCTGCATCGACTGTGTGCCATGTTAGAACCCCATCTCCGTCCCCGCAGGGTGTATCCGACTGCTGTCACCCCCACGGCTAAGGTGATGGCCGCCATGCATTTCTTCGCCACTGGGTCATTCCAGCACACAGTGGGCAGTGGAGGAGGGATGTCCCAGCCCATGTTCAGCAAGGTGCTGAGGGATGTACTGGCAGCCATGATGCTGTACCGGAACAGGTACATCCGCTTCCCCAGGGCTCGTGAATTGGCGGCAGTGAAGGGTGCATTCTATGCCCTTGGCAGAATCCCACACGTCGTTGGAGCCATTGACTGCACACATGTCGGCCTTGTTCCACCACAGGCCACTGAGCACCTGTACCGCAACAGGAAGCACACGCACTCCCTGAATGTGCAAGTGGTGTGCCTTGCGGACATGGTGATCACCCACATGTGTGCAAAGTTCCCAGGCTCGGCCCATGACGCACACATAATGCGCAACAGCATCTTGCCACGACTGATGTCCAATATGCAACAGGATCGTGCCTGTATTGTCGGTGAGTATGTGGAGTGGTGTAGCGTGCTGGCTGTGCGATGCTGTCCCCTGTCCAGTTGGATTAGCAACGGTTCTCTGTGTCCCTCACACCCAGGTGACTCTGCGTATCCGAATGGGGCATGGCTGCTCAGTCCATTGAGGAATCCTCGCACCCCAGCAGACGATCGCTACAATGAGGCACATGGGAGGACCAGACGTGTGGTCGAGCGTACCTTTGGCCTCCTCAAGTCCAGGTTCAGGTGCCTGGACCGCACCGGGGTGCGCTGGCGTACTCCCCACAGAAGGTGTGCCGGATAGTGGTGGCGTGCTGCATGCTGCACAATCTGGCCATTCGGAAGCAGATCCCCTCATCGTGGATGACGGAGATCAACCAGGGCCCCAGCCCGAAGACCAGGACAGCTCGAGTGAGGAGGACAGCGGAGAGGAGGAAGCTGGTAATGTGCGGCAGCAGCTCATCGCCCGCTACTTCACTTGACGGTGAGTGTCCATGTACGACGGCTGATGTGGCTGTATCTGTGCAGGTGTGTGTGTGCTGTGTCAGGGTGGCCGTTTGTTCACTGCGTGCTGTGTGTCAACGCTCCATGGCCAGGGTAGTATGCCACTGTTGGTGGCTGTGGCGTTGTGCCCTATTGCTCTGTGCGATGTGTGTACATTGCTTGTAGTTGTTGACATGTACTGTGTGATGGGTGTGTGACACACTCATTGAATGTGCTCCTGTTCTGTCTCCCACCCCTAGGTCCCTACAGGCCCTCCGGATTCAAATGCCATGCCACGCATCAGGTGCCTTTCCGCCCAAGGTGGCCGTTGTATTCCGTACAAATAAGACACAGGGCACAAACAGCAGTTAGTGAAAAAGTTGCATTTATTACAAACTGTGACATGTGATTGTGTGTAAGGTGATGACAAAAGTGGTGCGTGCAGTGACAATGAGCTGTCGGTCATGGCTGCGTGATGATCAGGGTGTACCCACTGGTTCTATGTCCATAGTCCAACACACACATGCCATCCAGATGGCTGTGTGGAGTGGGATCGTAGTCCAAGTCAATGCAGTGGCTGGTCAAGGAAGGCTGGCGGAAGGCTGGCTGGCTGCCTCACTTGCGACTGGAGCGTGCGAAGTCCTCCCGGGAGATCTGTTTCCTCTTCGGACGGCCCCTTCCACGTTTGCGAGGGGGTGCCTGCTTGCGACATGCTGGTGGTTGAGGTGTGATCACTGGCTGTGGACGCAGGGGAACTGGACACTGCTACTCCACCCTGCGCCCCGGCAGGTGGTGGCGGAGGGGGAGCTGCTGTCCCTGGCTGTGACCTCACCGCCACCACCAGCTGTCCCATGAGGTCCACGATTTGGCCCATACGGGCGTCCATGGACCTCAACACCCCCAGCACCTCACGCGTGTCTGAGGCAGACCGGACCCATTGTCCTTGGGCCTCTTCATAGGCCCCAAGGACTCTGGCCATGTGAGGCAGGGCATGGCTCCCAGGGAGGCTGGCGTTTCCCTGACCCTGCTCCTCCTACCAGTCCTGCTGCCACCGGCCTGCCCACTAGCCACATTGCTCACCACGGTCCTCGCTGTGGCTCCCAGGGTGGATCCAGTCGTCCGGGCCACCACCTGCGCTGGGGCTGGTGCCAGCGGAGACGTGGCGGTGGTGGCGGCGGTGGTGGTCGGTGCGGCGATGGTGGCGGTTGCGGCAGTGGTAGTGGCCACAATGACCGTGGGTGTGGCCACAACGACAGTGGCAGCAGGGGGCTGTGAATGTTCAGCAGCCCTGGATGATGGGTTGGTGGGTAGGAGGGGTCCTGGGGAGCGGCTGGGCCCTGCCACACCAGATGGGCCTGCTTGGTTGTCCGTGTCCGAAGAGGAGGACAGATCCTCCAGATCCGTGTGTCCTCGTTGGGGGCTTGTAGGCTGGCTGTGCTGGCTGCTGGCTCCATCCCCAGCATCCAGCAGTTCGTCACCTGTGGAGAGAATGAGATTAGTTATTGTGTTGCACCTGGCGAAGTATGTATTTGTCGTCTGACATTGACAGTTCGTGCAATCTCGTACATGGGTTTCCCGGAGGCGTGTGTGTGGCTGTAGCATCTGTAGTTGTGTGTGCTTGGCAATGGGACTGTGTGCTGTGCACATGTGGCATGGGACGGATTGGCCATGCCGATGGGTGTGTTGCTGTGCCCCTACTTATTGTGACTCTGGTGTATGCGGGCTCCTGGCCCATCCTGGGTCTGGTTTGTACTTTGCTTTTGGGGTTCAAATGGAACGCTTAGGAACGCATATGGCAACATGGGGGCCATGCCCCAGATTCGCATTTGGGAGGGAATATGCTTTTGGGGTTCAAATGGAACGCTTAGGAACGCATATGGCAACATGGGGGCCATGCCCCAGATTCGCATTTGGGAGGGAATATGCTTTTGGGGTTCAAATGGAACGCTTAGGAACGCATATGGCAACATGGGGGCCATGCCCCAGATTCGCATTTGGGAGGGAATATGCTTTTGGGGTTCAAATGGAACGCTTAGGAACGCATATGGCAACATGGGGGCCATGCCCCAGATTCGCATTTGGGAGGGAATATGCTTTTGGGGTTCAAATGGAACGCTTAGGAACGCATATGGCAACATGGGGGCCATGCCCCAGATTCGCATTTGGGAGGGAATATGCTTTTGGGGTTCAAATGGAACGCTTAGGAACGCATATGGCAACATGGGGGCCATGCCCCAGATTCGCATTTGGGAGGGGATATGCTTTTGGGGTTCAAATGGAACGCTTAGGAACGCATATGGCAACATGGGGGCCATGCCCCGGATTAGCTTTTGGGAGGGAATATGCTTTTGGGGTACATGCTGTGAGCCATGGGTGCCGAACGTGACATGTGTTGTGGCAGCATGACAGTGCATGGTTTGAGGTGTGTACATGCTTGACATGGCCTGCATATTTGCTGTCTGTTGTGATTACTGGACATGGCATTGGACGCATCGTTATGAGTGTGTGATGGTTGTGTGCCACCCGACGTATTGCAGTTGTCCCATCTCCTTAGTGTGCGTGCTGCCCTGTGCCATGTGCATCACTGCAGTGCTCGGGGGGGGTGGTGTGGCCCATGTTGTGTGTTGTTGCTCACAGTGTGTCGTGCACTTCATTGACTTCTGGCACATGGTTGGTAATGGGCATGTATCTTAGCGTGACTGCTGTATGTGTGGCAGCTGTGCGGATGACATGCCTTTCATGAGACTGGGGCTGGCGGATGGGATGGATGGTATGTTGTTTGTGCATGGTGTGTCTGTGTGTTTGATGGGTTCAGTGGTGTTCGTGTGCATTTATGTTGTTCCGCTCTGTTGCGTCTAGTGTTGTTTGTCTTACATAGGCGTAGTTGTGGGGTGTGTGGTTGACAGGCAGTTGGGGCTACATGGACAGGACTCCAATGGTGTTTCGGTTGTGTGTGATGAGTTGCACAGTGGCTGCCGTGTGGTACTATATTCAGTGTGGCTTGTGCATGCAGACGTGGCTCCTTGGGTGTTGCTATGTCTGAGATGGGTCATGTGGGGTGTGAGTCTGTTGTTCATGTCCGTGTGCACATTGTTCACTTGTTCGTGACGGTGGGCGGTGCTGCGTGTTCGTCTGCTACGTGACATGTCCCATGTGTTGGTCGTGTTACGGTCCTCATGCCTCCAGTAATCCGGCCCTGTCCAGTTTCCCACCTGCAAGTTGTTCGTGCGTGCACTGTACTGGATGCCACATGGCTCTAAGCGGGGGTGCTCCATGTTGCAGGTCTGTGGGGGTGGGAGGGTGTTGTGGGTCGTGGGGGTGGCTGGATACCCACTGACACCGATTGCTGTGGACCGTGATGTCTGCCTTTCGGCTGTCGTTGTGCACTGCGGTGGCTGACACGTGGGTGTGGGCTGTGGGGGATGCTCCTCCTTGCTGTGCTGTGGGACTGGGGCCTGGTGTGTGTTGTACTTGGGCTGTCCACCGTCCCACCCACTGCACTTTGTGTTCCTGCCACTTACCTGTTACTTGTCGGTTGGTGCAGCTGTGGCGGACACATGGGTGTGGTGGGTGCTCGTTGTGGCGCTTCTGGCATATTTGGGGACCTGTTGGTGGTTACGTGGCTGGCTTAGTGTACACATGTCCCCACGCATCTTGCAGTTGTTCGGTTTGGGCTGTGTGTGGTGGTGTCTGTTGCATGTGTGTGTGATGTGTTGTGTATTGTGTGCTGGACATGGGGGTGTTTGTCCCTTGCAGCTGTGGCATGGTGGTAGTGCATGTGAGTACATAGCGGTGTGCTGGTATACATTAGTTTGTACTTACCAGCCTCCACTCCCCCTGCTAATCCGGCGAGGATCTCCGGATGGATTACGACTCGCACCTTCTCCTCCCACGCTTTGAAGGTCTTAAAGAGCGCGGGATTCCCTCCGCCAGTGACGGCAGCCAGCTCTCTGTTTTTGCCCTCCTTCTTCTTGACCAGGCTCTTGACGTCATTCCAACGTTTGTTAATCTCGACTCTGTTCCTGGGCAGGGTCCCGACTGCATTGACCTGGTCTACGATCCGGTTCCACATTCTGTTTCTGGTGGCTAGTGGTGTGTGCTGGACCATGTTCCCATAGATTTGTGGGTACACCTTGATGATCTCGTCGACCATGACCGTCAGCTCCATGGGCGTGAACTTGGGCATCCTTTGTGGTGCCATGGTGTTTGTGGTGCTGGTGCGGTGTGTGTTGTGTAATGTGCAGGGGGTTTGTGGTGCCGGTGTTTGGTGGTGGTGGTGGTGGTGGTGTTTGGTGGTGGTGGTGGTGGTGGTGGTGGTAGTGATGTGTGCGTTTCTGTGGTGTGCTGCTGTCCTTGCTGTGTCACTGTGTCCTCTCCTCTCTGGTTTGCAATGTAGCAAGGGGTTGTGGTCTGTGGGAGTGCTGCTTTTGTACTCACCTATGTGGGTGTGTCCTCATGGTCTGTTGTTTTCAGGTGTGTTGTGTCTGGGGTTCTGGCCTTTGTATTTTTTGTTTGTCCGGGGGTGTTTTCGGGATATGTACTGTGCTTGTGTATTTGTGCGTGCCTTGCTATGTGTAGACTTGTTGGCCATGTTGTGTGCTATTGGTTTTGTGTGCGGATGGTTTCTGTGCAGGTACGTGGGCGCCATGGCTTCTGCCGTGTCGATTCTCATCGGTGTTGTTTGCGCTGGCGGGCGGTATATTTGTGGTTTTTCCGCGCTCATGTCGGTGCGATCGTAATTTCACGTGCGATGTGTCGGGCGTGAGGGCGGGCGGTTTTGTGTTGTCGTGCGTGTTTCCGTCCGTGGCGGGCGGTTTGTCTCCGACTCGGACGTTGGCGGGCGGTATTTTGTGTGCTTTTCGCCGATGGCGGTATTCGGTTTGTGTAATCGTAATGGCGTGGTCGGTGTTCAGGCGGTGTGTGCGGGCGGATTTTTGCCGCTTCCATGCCTGGCGGAATTATTTACGCCGGGTATCGTAATGTGCCCCTAAATACCTCCCTCCTCTATCCTTACAGTAAATATGGCCAGCTACAATCTCTAAAAATTATATTAAAAGTATCTTACCCAAGCGCAGATCTTTCTTCCATCCGTACTTGCTCATTACGCTCCACCGAATGAAGAAAGAAACGCCCAACCGCATACGTCAGCATCTACTGTAAAAAGTAAAATAGACAATTTCCCCCATTAAATCAATGGGAAACAGTGGGAAAGTTACTAATTAAATACAAATTGACAGTTTTCTAAGTACAAATGCATTTTTTATTTAATGCAAAAATATCATCAATGTCTAAATATTATTTAAAAAATATTAAATTATGTATTACAGTGAATGCAATATTTTGTTAAAAAGTTTTTTTATAACGTTATTCTTTTGTGCAGTGTTTCTATTTCTAAAAATTTTAATATTATATTACTCATGCTTTTAAATAATGTAGCATTTTCTTGTAAAAATCATTCTATCTAATATTACAGAAAATACATTTCTGGAAATATTATTTTTTCTAAAAAGTATTTGTTATTTATAAAATATATATTATAATTTAATTAAAAATTGTACCTTTTTAACCATTTTTATAAAGTCATAATATTTTAAAAATATACAAAATAAGGTCTCAATTACCTATGTAAAAAATGTAAAAACCTATCAATTAATAACTGTACAATTAACTTTATAAATTATTATTTTTAGAATACATAACTACTTTGCAACACAACCTCTATTTACAAAATCCCAATACTTAAAAATCAATCAACCAATAAATAATTGTTTTTGAAATATTAACCTTTACACCTTTTTTAACTTTTTTTTAAATTACATAAATTAATTTTTCATGTCTTTTTTAAATTTGCAAAAAAATTATATTTCTATTTCATATTATATAGCAGTAATTTCTACCTTATAATTCTATACAAATCATTCCATCCTCAAAACACTTTAATAATTTCTTTTTAAATTTTTAATATTTAATACTCAGTTTATTCACTCTACTCACTATTAGTAATACTAACATTAAATCTCCAGAATTTTGTAAAATTAATAAAATTAATACTCGAGTATTAATTCATTACTACACAAGTCACAATAAATACTCATATAATACTAAAATGAATACTCACACATGAATTCAATACTTAATCAACCACCTTTAAAAAACAAATATTATTAACCGCTTCGCCGCAATCGGAATTCCACCCAGGTGCTGGACATTCCGATCGCGGGTGTGGTCGTGACGAGCTCAGCTCGTCATGCGCACAGCGCGACCGCACAGCATGACGAGCTGAGCTCGTCATGAGCATCGAAGGGGTTAATAATTATTAATAGTATTTAATATTACAAAAATATATACAAATACTAGAGTAACAATATTAAAACATACATAAAAAATAAAACTTTTAAAACTTACCATATGCTTTGTAATGTTATTCGTTATAATGGTCAATGTGTTGTAAAGGCATGCAGAGTAAATACACACGTTGTAAAAGTCATTGCGTTGTAATGGCACGCGGGGTAAACGCATACATTGTAAAAAATGTGTTGTAAAGGTTGTTTCCCTTTCAAGGGTCCTCACAACCTTAAAGGGCTAAGGGTAGCAATACTATGATGGTAACTGACCTACAGGCTGCAGCAGCAAGGACTGTTTTATTCCTTCCAAGCCTTTATCAGTCAATCAGAGGCTTATCTGCATCAGACCAGGTAAACTCGGCAGCCATCCTGGTCTTCCCCTAATTCGTCCAACTGAAGATTCCAGATGGGCTTGTCACACAGGGCCTTGCTGTGTACATGGAGTTAGCACCTGCTTTAATTTAGTCAATCAGTGCCAGAATGAAGGCTCAAGGGGGATAATTAGAGCCATTCGACAGAGCGGAAAGAAACACAGTACACCAATGACATAGCAAGGGGTCCTGATACTATAATGAAATGAACCTTCCATCCATGGTATGGTAGTAAATACAGGTATACAGGGAAGCAGTATCCCCAGACCACCGGGTCATTGTCACACAGCATTCTAACTTAATATTGACTCCAGAATGTGCTTCTAGAATAATGTGGTTTAAATACGAAGGACTAAAGTATTGTGAAGGTAAGTATATATAAAAATGTTTACTTAACTCCACATATATGTGCCTTGATGATATGTATTTCTTCAAGGTACAGAGATGTGGAGTTAGGAATAGTAAATGAATACTTACCTATGTGCACTTTCCTTCTCAATATTTTGGTTGCACGTTTCTGTAGTCAATATTTTGTCAAACGATCTGTCACACTCTACTTTCTGCACTCTTCATAGATTGGCCTGTGTACTACGCGTTGGAATGGAATACAACATAATACATTATTAGGACAAGAGAACTGGTCACTTCAGAAACAGCCTAAAAAAACGGTGACATTGTCTGTAAGTCCCACAAAGCTAGAGAAATAAATGAGATAGAATTGGCACTAGACTCCAAGAATGAATATGAATTATGACAATCTTGAAACGCTACCTCAGGGTGATATGAGGAAAATTCTGGATTATATGGTTCAGTTTAAATGGAAATAAAAGGACAACATATTTGTATAAGGATGAGGCCTGAGGGGGCGTGGCTTGGTCAGCCAAGATGGCAGATGAAACTTCCTATTGCTCTGACCTTCAACCATCATATCTCTTAACATCCATGCCTGGCATACATGTGACACCTGTGGGCCCCTAAGCCCCAGTGCCTGATGATCTCTCAACTGGCTTCAATGTGGGCCCTGGGCCAGGCCGAGTCTTTCTGCCTCTGGGTCCCAGGCTCCTGAGAGGAGGGCTGCCGGCCATTGTGCTGCAGTGCCTGCACTGTGGGAGAGTCCCCCACCTGATGCCGTGGCGGACCTGGACTTGGTGTTAGCTCCCCCGTGGGTCTGGCTGTTACCAACCCAAAGCCCAATCCTTCGGTGAGAGGACCACCTGGGCGGTTGAGCGCAGCGTACAGCCTCAAGGATGCCAGATGACTCATGTTTCAAGGCCTAGGTGAGCACATGGTGACTGGCTCCTGGGGGTGAGGAATGGGGCCTGACCCGACACTCCTGTAAATCTCTGGGACCCTGGTTGCTGCCCTCTCCTTTGGTGCTCGATTCGGGGCACACGTAGGGCATGAGGCATGCAGTGGGAGCCACTGGCAAGTCTGCAGGCCTGGGCTCAGCACTACTGCCGCACCCAGCGATTTGGCTGCCATCCCCTAGAGGACACGTCGGTGACTGGGGTTACCCAAGCAGCAGACTGAGGTGAGACTCCACAGATTCATTGCGAGGCCCGCACCTTGAGGCCTAGGAGTGTGCGAGGCAACAGTCCTCCAATGGCAAGATGTGAGGACTGTGTTGCCCTACTTGAATAGCCCAGGGGATTTCTCTCCTGCCCCTCACTTTGGTGCATCGCTCGAGGTCTGCGGGGGGGGCAGAGGACAGATGTGACTGCCATGGGGGGCAGCCAAAGAGACTGGGAGCCACCCAGGAGGTGCTGGGTCCTGCACAAAGAGTAGCACACTGCAGTCTCTGCTGTTTCCGCCCCTCCTAATTAAGACTCTCAGTGCAGCCGCGACCTGGGGGTGTGCTGGAGCTTGTGGGACCCTGATGGAACTGGAGATTGCAACAACCCTGGTCTGGGCCAGAAAGACTGTGGTGACTCAACTCTACTGCAGACCTCCTGGGCCCCTTGGGAAGCACTAGGCTTGGTGTCCTGATGGCCAGGGGCCACACCTAACATCCCCCTCCTATGGTATCAGTGCTCTGGTCAGAGCATGCGCACACAGGCAGTGGCCACGCAGTTGGGAGCTGGCCTGTTGGAGCAGCCGAGTCATGAGCCTTGGAGTTCCTAGTGCTCATCAACTTGCCTCTTGCATTACTGGCGGGGAAGACTTAGAGACACCACCTGCGAACATCTACATCTGCCAACTTCCCAGCCGAGGGTGTGGCTGTTGCACTTACCGTACTCCCACACTCACTGCCCCTGCTGTCCGTTCTCACACCAACCGGGGTAACTTTTCCTTTCCCGGGGGAGTTACAGCTCTTCTGCCTCTCACCTGACGGCCCTATCTGGCCCTGGCTCGCTCCTGTCTTACTGATCCTCAACCACTTCGAAGATGGGCAGGAGATGGGCAAGTTGCACTCAGCTCTGCCCACGCCAGCCCCTGTGGTGACAGACCGTCCCTCCACCATTTCGGACAAGCCAATGCTCGGCGATACCCGATTGCTCTCAATGTCGGACAAGCTGGACAGGTTACTAGCTGCAATAGAGAACTTCCAGGTATCCAGGGAAATCAAGCTTGGCTTCCTAGCAACAGAGCTGAGCTTGTCTACAACCGCTGGCAGTTGACAACCAGACTGCGATGAGGGACCTTGAGGAGCATGTTCGGACGCTCAAAGGTAGAGCAGATGAAGAGGAGGGCTGCTCACAAAGAAGCAACATATGGATCCTAGGCCTACCAGAGCGAGTCGAGGGTTGAGAACCCTTGTCATACCTTGAGACTTGGTTCAAATCATTTGTCCCATCCCCGTATCACACCCCCTTTTTCTCATTGGAGAGGGCCCACCATGTGCCATTCTACCACCCTCCACCGAGGGTGCCCTCACACCCCATGTTGGCTAAGCGACTGAATTTTAAAGACCACACCGCAATTATGGGAGTTTCCAGACAAGTCAGTCCCCTTCAGTTTGAAGAAAAGGGCATAATGCTGTTTCCAGACTACACCCACACCATCCAGCGCTCCTCCTTCCTAGACGTCAAGCGTCAACTCCACCAGCTGGGAGATCAGTACTCTGTTATTTCCCCCATGCCTTAAAAAACATGTCAAATGGAGTCTCCACATTTTTCATGAACCCCAAGTGCGTTTTGTACTGGTTAGACCACTATCGCAGCAACGTGGCTGCAGAGTGGGTGGCGCCCTCATCTGGTCCATCTCAACCATGGTGGAGGATACGGGGCAGGCCACGAGTGGAAACCACACCTCCACCATCTCAGATGAAAGCTCCTGACCTAGAACAGATAATTGATGACCGCATATGAGCCCTGCAGCCGGTGTCTAGACTAGGTGAAGGTGCTCGAGCCACAGACGATGAGAAGGGTCCCCACATTTTCACCTCTGATGATGACACTCTCCCCTTGGATGACCCTCGCCAGGGTTCCCGGTCCCTTCCATTCGTTAACTCCTCAAATGGTGGACAACATCATGTAGCCCCTCCTCGTCCGCCTCTGGCCTTCATTTGAAACTCGTAAAGACTGCACATCCTTTCATCCCAAACACATCTCATGTTGCAGAGATGGTTCACTGATTCACATATGGCTGGCACTGAAGAGGGTCGCAACCCCTGGGTCCGCTCCAACTGGCCTTTCCCTTTTGTCCTCACTACCAGACGATTGCCGGCAGATCAGTTCTACACCCGCTGATCTCACTCTGCTTACTTATATGCATTGCACTCATGGTGAATCCCAGAACTGAGTGTGGCCTCTGCTGGGTCTGACATGACTCGTGCCTAATCACACAGGGCACAACATGTTCCACATCCCACATCCAAGCCAGGTCACCCCCCACAATTCTCTAGAGTTCTTGACTGTGCTTTGTTTGGGCATACTACTGTTTATGGCAGGCTCTTTTTTGCAATTGTTTATATTACCCATTACCCTTTCCACCGATGACTGGCCTTGACTGGCAGGCACTACATATTCCAAATAGAAATAGCTAGGTGATCTTCTATAGTGGGGGTTACCCTGGGTAGCTCCCCACTGTGTTGGCCACACAGTCCTCTTTGTACACAAAATGGCTGCCCCTAACATCAGGCACGGAATGCACATGGAGAGGAAGAGGTATGCAGTCTATTCATACACTAAGTGCCAGCAGGCACACATAACATTTCTACAGGAGTCCCACACTACAGGTGAGGAACTGGGGCACCTGAGTATGCATTGGAGCTGTACCATTCATGCCACCACCTATTTAGCATAGGCATGGGCGCCATGGTCTTGATCAGACCTGGGGTCTCTTTTCAAGTGGTGGAAAATGTCATAGAGATGGAAGGGAGATACGTATTTCTTGGGGGCAACCTAGACTGTCACCCCCATACTCATAGGGAGCATGTATGCTCCAAACACAGATCAGGGAGCCCTTTGGGCCACTCTCTCCACAGTGCTAGTACACAAGACGGGGATGCCTTGTGTGCTTGGGAAAGACTATAATTGTGTGCTTGACCCCAATTTAGATAGGTTCCACCCCCCTTTGCAGCACTCTCCCCCTCACATGCAAGCCGAACACTTTCTAAGCTGGTTACAACACTGGGTGCTGTTGGATGCGTGGAGATCTATGCATCCCAGTGCTAAACCCTACTCCTTTCACTCCATGTCACACAAACTCTGCATGTGCATGGATTGCTTACATTGCCTCACTCCCTTAGTACCCCTCGTTTGCCACTCTGACAAACTTTGTTGCTTCCTTTCAGATCACGATGCCCACATCATGTACTTGCAATGGTTGACTCCTCATCCTCCCACGACAACTTGGTGACGTCAGCAGGATTGAGGACCCCATGTTCCGTAAGGTACAGGGGACCAACTTCTGGCAATGCTTCACCAAAAACCATAATGCCGCCTCCACTAGAATGCTTGAATGGGATGCCTTCAACGTAGAGACAAGGGGAACCTGCATGCAGGAAATTGTGGGTGTCTGTAGGACCCTAGACAGGGAGATAGCTGAGGCTGGGCAACTTCTAACCAGACTAGGAAAGGCAGCTGACCGCGACCCTGAGGTAGTCCATCCTCCTGGATACGCTTGGGCTTTCTTATTTCCTCACCCTTTCCAGTGGATCAGGGAACCAGACAGGGTGCCCACTCTCCCCCATGCTCTTTGTGATGGCGATGGAGCCACTAGCCAACTGGCTTTGGGGGAGAGGGTCGAGCATCGGACATATCCCTAGCAGACAGGACGTCCTTGTATGGGGACGACTTACTCCTATATCTGCAGGACATAACATCTGACATCCCCACTGCATGAGTCTTTAAACACATTTGCTAGAGCTGCAGGGCTCCGGGTGAACTGGGTAAAATCATGAGTCTATTGGCTCTGCCACAACCAGCTACCATGAGAAATACGCCTCGGCAAGGCACAGCTTAGCTGGTGCAGGGAAACGATTTGCTTCCTGGAGATCTGCCTTTATTATGCCCTGCCGGATCTCTATGAGGGGAATCTTCAAGCCGCTCAGGCTGGTATCAAAACACAAGTGCACTTTTGGAGGAACCTTCCTCCAGCCACTATCAGTAAGATAGTGCTGGAAAAGATAGTCATCCTCACTCACCTCCTATACTATTTTGTGAACCTTTCCATAATCCTGCCGAAAGCATTCTTTAGTGAGCTGGATGTCCTCATCTGGGGTAACAAACGTCGAATCACTGGCAGTATGAAAAGCTGGACTGAGTGCCCTCTCCTTCAAGGTGTACTCTCTGGCAGTGCAACTACAGTGGTTGTCACGCTGGACAGCTAGGCGCTATCTAGGAGACGCATGTAATGACCGGTGTCTCTTGCCGCATCCATGATACAGGACTTCCTTCTCCCCAAGGTTATACCCCCATCTTCCTGGCCACTGACGGTAGCCCATACCTGCAAGGTCCGATTGCATTGCCTCACATGTGATACGCCCACATTTGCTCTGAGAGGTCTCGTACACTTTCCAGGCTCTTATTCATCCAGAGAACCATCGGTCTGGACGGAACAATTGCTGGTCACTGTGGGTGACCTGTTCAGTGACGAACATCTCCTCACCCTGGAACATCTTGCCATAGATCATGGCCACTCGCCAGGGCAATTCCTCATCCACAGACAGCTTCATATTACCTGTTGAACCCTCTGGGTCATGCTGGAGGCTGAACCCACCACACACCCAGTGCTGCAGACCATACTTACCATGGGTGAGGGGCGCCACCTGATCACTTGGCTATATAAGGCTATCCGTGAGTTCACAGGCACCCCTTTTATTGTGTTGCAAAGCAAAAGTGGAAAGAGGATTTTAGGAGGGCACTCCACGACAAAGAATGGGCACAAGCATTGGATTTACCCCAGCTTGTTTCTCTAAATGCTTGCTTCACAAATATACAATTCCTTATGCTCTACTGGGCTTACCTGACCCCTGCACAGTTAAATCATTATTTCCCTGAAGTGAGGTTTAGCTGTCCATGCTGCCATACACCAGACGCAGACTTTGGCCATATGTTATGGTCCTGCCTTGCCCCTCAAAGATAGTGGCAGTCAATATATACCACACTATGGGAGGTCACAGAAGTGCCCGATTTTCGTACATGGGAAACATGTGCTTTAAGCATCTTTAAACGTAAGAAACTATATAAAGTGCACAGCCCCTTTGAAGCCCCGGAGCTTCTCCTTGCCAAACCCATGCTCACACTCTAGTGAAAATCTGCCTCCAGTAGCTGCTTGGCAGTGAGTGATGCGCAAATGGGGAGGGCAGAGGAGGCGGCCCTCTGTTACCAAAAGGTTCGCCACCTGCATAATCGACCTACATCTCCCCAATGAATTTTTGCAACATGCGGGAAACGATGACCCCCCAAGTGAGCCGCACAGGCCACTCACATACCCAGATCGCACATGGTACACTACACCCCCCGTTGACACCTTTGCCGGTAATATTCGTCTGCCTTTTGCTGCTTGACATTTGCGAGCAGAGTCGATATTTGAATTGACGTCTTGTAAAAGTTTCAAGTTTTCTTACACGCCTATGTAACCAACTTGAATGCTTATTAGGCATGTTATGGCAGAAGGCAGATCTGGTTGCTTCTGTTACCTTTATTGTAAAACCTTATAAAAAACATTAAAAAAAAAAAGAATGAGACCTGATGACAGGCTTCCACTGTACTGAGTCAATTGGATAGTAATGAGTGAATTAAGTACCAAGTTGAATAAACTGAACCATATTTTTATGATATGAAAAGGACTTTTTCATAATTCTGTTTAAAATTAAGCTAGATATGACCTTTTTAGATTTCAATTAATTTATTTACATATAGGACGTATGTCAAATGCATGTTATGTTGTTTCTTCTCACAATACTAAGCTGACCTCTTTGGACTAATTTGAATGCAATATGGCAAAAGAGATGACACATTTTTTCAGATTTGATGTTTGAAACTAATAGGCAATTCTATTTAACAATTGATTTCCATATTTCTCATGCGGTCCCCGTTAATATTTTAGAAGTCTTTCTTCAATGACATTGTAGTTCCATTAACTTTTTTATTACTACTTGGTTGAACATGCATCGCTAATTGGCGCATTAGACATAGGGGCCGATTCCGATCTCGGTCGGAGGCGCACCCAATACCATTCGGTCGGGAAAAAAGCCATGCGAATGCCTGTTTCACGACCGATCCGTACAGCAGACCGAACGAGTAAGTACGATGCGCACAACAGCACAGAATCCGGCCGAGTCGTACTCACCCAATCCAGGTCCTGTTCTCCGACCGAGGCGAATCCGGAAACGCTGAATCGAGTCGCACGGAAGGGAAAATGCAGCTCCGTCCGGCCGAACAAGTACGATGCGCTCTCCGTACGCGCCGAACACGTCGCTACGCACGGCACGTCAAAGCATCCGGGAGAGGCGCACATAAGCTCCGATTCGCGCCACAACACGATCCACGGCTACAAGGCGAACACGCCAGCGACGAGGACGACGCGAAGCGACGAGGACGACGCGAAGCAACGAGAAGGACGAACGACACGAACCAACCATGAATCCCTTCGTCCCGATCATACCAATATTCTACATTTACTACCGGAACAGGCACGGACGCGTACGGCGCAGAAGGTAAGTCAGACACCAACCACAAAACACATACAACACGTACACGACACATCACACACACACAGAGGGATGCAGAATTTACTTACACCAGCAACAGCAGCACCATAGGGGCGGGATGCCCATCACCAATGCCACATATGCACACAGGGGCCTGAATGCGCACCACCACCCCCTACCCAGGGGGGCCGGATGCCAACCACCACTACCACCCTTAGCCAGGGGGTGCCAGATGCCCACCACCACTACCACCCTTACCCAGGGGGCTGGATGCCTACCACTACTACCACCCTTAGCCAGGGGGTGCCAGATGCCTACCACTACTACCACCCTAAGCCAGGGGGCTGGATGCCAACCACCACTACCACCCTTAGCCAGGGGGTGCCAGATGCCCACCACCACTACCACCCTTAGCCATGGGGGTGCCAGATGCCAACCACTACTACCACCCTTAGCCAGGGGGGGCTGGATGCCTACCACTACTCCCACCCTCACCCAGGGGGGGCTGGATGCCTACCACTACTACCACCCTTAGCCAGGGGGGTGCCAGATGCCTACCACCACTACCACCCTTACCCAGGGGGGCTGGATGCCTACCACTACTACCACCCTCACCCATGGGGGCTGGATGCCTACCACTACTACCACCCTCACCCAGGGGGGCTGGATGCCTACCACTACTACCACCCTTAGCCAGGGGGTGCCAGATGCCTACCACCACTACCACCCTTACCCAGGGGGGCTGGATGCCTACCACTACTACCACCCTTAGCCAGGGGGGTGCCAGATGCCTACCACCACTACCAGCCTTACCCAGGGGGGGCTGGATGCCTACCACTACTACCACCCTCACCCAGGGGGCTGGATGCCTACCACTACTACCACCCTCACCCAGGGGGCTGGATGCCTACCACTACTACCACCCTTAGCCAGGGGGTGCCAGATGCCTACCACCACTACCACCCTTACCCGGGGGGCTGGATGCCTACCACTACTACCACCCTTAGCCAGGGGGTGCCAGATGCCTACCACCACTACCACCCTTACCCAGGGGGCTGGATGCCTACCACTACTACCACCCTCACCCAGGGGGGCTGGATGCCTACCACTACTACCACCCTCACCCAGGGGGCTGGATGCCTACCACTACTACCACCCTTAGCCAGGGGGCGCCAGATGCCTACCACCACTACCACCCTTAGCCAGGGGGGGCTGAATGCCTACCACTACTACCACCCTCACCCAGGGGGGGCTGGATGCCTACCACAACTACCACCCTCACCCAGGGGGCTGGATGCCTACCACTACTACCACCCTTACCCAGGGGGGCTGGATGCCTACCACTACTACCACCCTTACCCAGGGGGCTGGATGCCCACCACCACTACCACCCTTAGCCATGGGGGTGCCAGATGCCCACCACCACTACCACCCTTACCCAGGGGGCTGGAAGCCTACCACTACTACCACCCTTAGCCAGGGGGTACCAGATGCCTACCACTACTACCACCCTAAGCCAGGGGGTGCCAGATGCCCACCACCACTACCACCCTTAGCCATGGGGGTGCCAGATGCCTACCACTACTACCACCCTTAGCCAGGGGGGGCTGGATGCCTACCACTACTGCCACCCTTACCCAGGGGGGGCTGGATGCCTACCACTACTACCACCCTTACCCAGGGGGGGCTGGATGCCTACCACTACTACCACCCTTAGCCATGGGGGTGCCAGATGCCTACCACTACTACCACCCTTAGTCAGGGGGGCTGGATGCCTACCACTACTACCACCCTTACCCAGGGGGGGCTGGATGCCTACCACTACTACCACCCTTAGCCAGGGGGGTGCCAGATGCCCACCACCACTACCACCCTTACCCAAGGGGGCTGGATGCCTACCACTACTACCACCCTTACCCAGGGGGGGCTGGATGCCTACCACTACTACCACCCTTACCCAGGGGGGGCTGGATGCCTACCACTACTACCACCCTTAGCCAGGGGGGTGCCAGATGCCCACCACCACTACCACCCTTACCCAGGGGGCTGGATGCCTACCACTACTACCACCCTTAGCCAGGGGGTGCCAGATGCCTACCACTACTACCACCCTTACCCAGGGGGGCTGGATGCCTACCACTACTACCACCCTTAGCCAGGGGGCTGGATGCCTACCACTACTACCACCCTTATCCAGGGGGGATGGATGCCTGTCACTACTACCACCTCTACCCATGGGGGGCTGGATGCCTACCACCAACACCACCCCCACTCATAGGATGGACAATGCATGACACAACCAGCACACCACAACCTAGGGAATGCAAGAAAAGACATCCCCC
Organism: Calotriton arnoldi; assembly: GCA_963921515.1. Taxonomy (NCBI): domain Eukaryota; kingdom Metazoa; phylum Chordata; class Amphibia; order Caudata; family Salamandridae; genus Calotriton; species Calotriton arnoldi. The sequence goes on along the minus strand of CAWUFW010015155.1, from coordinate 298,426 downwards.
AACACCATGACAAGCGTGTGTAGACTGTGTCAAATGCCTACAACACTGAACATGACTTTGAACATACAATGTGACCCCCTAGCACATGTGCCACACATATATGTGTGTGGCCCCCACAATGCAAGCAGGCCATGACCATTGTGGCAATGGGGTCCAAACCCCCATCATCACAGTGACCAAAAGGTAAGTGTGGGGTCCATAGCTGAAGCACATTTTGAACAGTGTGGCAATGGGGTCCAAACCCCCATCATCACAGTGACCAAAATGTAAGTGTGGGGTCCATAGCTGAAGCACATTTTGAACATTGTGGCAATGGGGTCTAACACCCCATCACCACAGTGACCAAAAGGTAAGTATGGAGTCCATAGCTGAAGCACATTTTGAACATTGTGGCAATGGGGTCCAAACCCCCATCATCACAGTGACCAAAATGTAAGTGTGGGGTCCATAGCTGAAGCACATTTTGAACATTGTGGCAATGGGGTCTAACGCCCCATCACCACAGTGACCAAAAGGTAAGTGTGGGGTCCATAGCTGAAGCACATTTTGAACATTGTGGCAATGGGGTCCAAACCCCCATCATCACAGTGACCAACATGTAAGTGTGGGGTCCATAGCTGAAGCACATTTTGAACAGTGTGGCAATGGGGTCCAAACCCCCATCATCACAGTGACCAAAATGTAAGTGTGGGGTCCATAGCTGAAGCACATTTTGAACATTGTGGCAATGGGGTCCAAACCCCCCTCATCACAGTGACCAAAATGTAAGTGTGGGGTCCATAGCTGAAGCACATTTTGAACATTGTGGCAATGGGGTCTAACGCCCCATCACCACAGTGACCAAAAGGTAAGTGTGGGGTCCATAGCTGAAGCACATTTTGAACATTGTGGCAATGGGGTCCAAACCCCCATCATCACAGTGACCAAAATATAAGTGTGGGGTCCATAGCTGAAGCACATTTTGAACAGTGTGGCAATGGGGTCCAAACCCCCATCATCACAGTGACCAAAATGTAAGTGTGGGGTCCATAGCTGAAGCACATTTTGAACATTGTGGCAATGGGGTCTAACGCCCCATCACCACAGTGACCAAAAGGTAAGTGTGGGGTCCATAGCTGAAGCACATTTTGAACATTGTGGCAATGGGGTCCAAACCCCCATCATCACAGTGACCAAAAGGTAAGTGTTGACAAAGAAAGAGCTGCAACTGCCAAACTGCATGGATGATTCCTGGTCACAGAACATAAAACACATCAGTGGCAAAGTAGTGCATGTGTCCCATTGCAACATAAATTGGGGGAGCCAAATACTGCAGTGCAAATAAGACATACCTTTGGCCATGTGCAGACAAACAACACCCATGGGGGCTGACACTGTCAACATTCATCAATGACACAATGACAAAAGTGACCATCAGAATGCAGACCCACATATTTGCACCAATGGGCACACAAATGCAGATACCCTGTGGAGACTGTAGATGTGAGGTGAACAGATACCATACCATGGCAGCAATGGGACACACAAACCATGATCATTGTGCTGACCGATGACCTAGGAGTCCCAGGGACAGCAGGGGAAACCCACCAAACTACATACAGCCAATGGCACACCCAAGATATGCCAATGCAGTGGTGCAGATGCACAAACACAAACAGGCAGACCCACACTGCACATCATACACAACAGGTGAGGGGGGTGCCAGTGTCCCCAGGCAACCACACAACACATGAGGAGACCTGAATACCAATCATAAAGATGTGCATACAGTGCCACACAAAGGTAACTCATGGATCCAAATCCCCTATGTGGGCAAGCAGGCATTGTCAGATGAGAGGGTCACAAATCACACATGTCACACAGGCACGTAGGAACAGCAACTGAAACAGCAAGACACAGACACACCACAGCACTACCCCCAGGGCCCCCACAATGTGGTGACCCTGGGCTGCATTACAATCCCATTGTGATGACAAAGCTAAATGTCGTTCACACTGTGAACCACAGTCATGTGTCCTGAGCAACAAACTACCATCACACCTACACAAGCACAAATCAATCAGCATGGCCAGTAAGCCAAGGCCAACATGGAGGCAGGGGCCTAGCCGGGAACAACTCTCATCTGCACACACTCAACACCACACCCCTCGACCTCCAACAATGTGCAGCAGTGAAGCACACATGCACTGGTGACATTGCACATGCACCCATGACCATTCCAGGGTGGTGGGTGGGAACCAAGGTGCAGAAACACATCACACATGGCCACTCAACAAGACTCCTGAATGTCTGACACACTGCACACTACGCTGTACATGGACATGACGGCAATACCACACCAACCAATGGGACCCCAGCCACAGTCACACACCAATGAAGAAGCCAAGGTCACCCACAAAGAACACACATAGACAACAACCAACATTGCAGCCCGGACCCTGAGGAGTGCCAGCAGTCACACACACAACGTGTCACAATCACTGAAAGATAACACAAACTGGAAATCACATGACAGGGGCAAACAACAAGTGCCAAGGGGAAACCTGACTGTGACCCATCTGCGTCTGCACACAAACTCAGCCCTGACAGCAAACACACCTATGGGTGACACCCTGATGACCAGTAATGTGCCATGCACCCACATCACAGAGAACCCAGGGAGAAGACTTTGGGGAAACATAGGTCAACTCAGCAAGCATCACAAACAGGTACAACACTAGGGATCACAGCATGCACAGCTAAACGGAAGTGAACACACAGACATGCACATACAACACACACCTTGGGCGCAGGCAATGTCACAGGAGTACACACTGCCATGAGGTGACTCCAATCCTGTGTGAGGAAAGCTGTGCCATATGTTGCCTCAGTAGGGCCCCATCATGTCAGCTGAGCACTTGGTCACACAATCAACAATTAGCACCAAATGAGGGCTCCCGTCACATCAGCCTGGTCATGGAAGTACCAACGAAATCATCAGCACAGATCCAACACACTTGTATAGCAATGTTGCACCGACAACACAGATGAGTCCTTCCCCATTGATGCCCAAACCTGCATGTCCAGTGGAGATGGCCACACGGTCAGGGAAGTAGACGAATTGAACAATGGCAGGCACAACAGATGTGCAGGGGTGGAAGCCACAGATGTGAAATAGCTAATCTAAGTAGGAAATCCCATTGCCAAATACTGAACACATGACACCCTCAGATGCTGCTATGGATGACATGGATACACCACAGGATAGGACACATTCCCCCTGGACCACATGGGTTCCTGCACAGTAACACTTCATTATCATGAGACCAAATATCACCATCACTGCAGCAAGGGCATGGTTAGCATCATCAACAACATGTACATCAGAAGCATAAGCACTAGAGAACAGAAAGTTGCTTTATTCAGCATATGTGTGTAATGAAAACAAAGTCCAGAAAAAACACAAAGGCCAATGGCCAGTCCATTGTCAAAGTCCAAACAGGGTGACAGTGGCAGATGTCACCCTACGCATGCCTGCACAAAACCAGGGACAATCCACTAGGAGGGGCAACCGGGGGGCAGGCCAGGCACCGCAGGGACAGGATCAGGGCTCACCAGGAGGAAGCAGGGAAGGGGTGGTGGGTGCTGGAGAGCCACTGACAACTGCAGTGGAGGTGTCTGACATGGTGTGTGCCGGCACAACTGGGGGGCATGACTCAGATGTTGTGGGTGCCAGCACGACTGCAGTGGACCCTGCAGATGGAGTGGACAGGTCTGCCACTGCAGTGCCCAAGTCAGACAGGGTGGTAGTGGACTCCACTGCAGTGCCTACCACCAGGGGAGGAGAATGGGGAACAGGCAAGGTGGGCTGGACAGAGGGGGAGGACACCCTCACCACATCAGTGGCACAGACAAACGCAGCGGGGGGTGTGGTGCCGGGAGAGCAAGTGGCAGGGGGAGAAGGCCGGATCCTCTTGGGGATGGTATATCTGTGGGTGGGGGAACCTGGGGCAGGGTGTGGTGGGGGCACCTGTGGAGTGGGGGCCTGAGGGATGGAGGAAGGAGACCTGGTGCCTGAGCTGCAGGGCGGCGGCGGGGTCTTGCTCTTACGACTCCGGGGGCACTTGCGGGTGGGGGCATCAGTCTGTCTGCGCCTGGGGGAGGGTGTCCGGGGGCGAGAGGCACTCTGCTCCGTGTGGGTGGGCTTCCTCTTCCCCCTGAATGCTGTATCAGCTGGATCGGAGGGGAAGAGGCCGAGGTCACTGAGGAAAAGCCGCTGGGACTTTGGGGTTGCAGGTGAGGCAAGGGAGGGTGCTTTGGAGGGAGAGGCAACTGAGGACTGCGCAGTGCTCGTGGATGCGTGTGTGTGTTCCAGGGCACCATCCTCTGTGAGTCTGGTTTCAGTCCCCTGACTGTGCGTGCGTGTGCGTTTTGTTTGTGGCGTGTGTGTCTGTGTGCTGGATGTGTGTGTGCTGGTGTGTGCCTGTGCCGGTGTGTGTGTGCTTGGGACGGGTAAGGTGCTGGGGAGTGTGGATGGAGCAGAGGTAGGAGGGGTGAGGGACTGTCTGAGGAGGGACACTGCTGCCGTCAGGGAGGAGTCCATGGACCTATTGCCCCTCTGTAGGTCAGACATGCCCGATGAGATGCCCTCCATGAACGACACCAGCTGAGTCAACAGAGCGGTGTGCGCATGGAGGACACTCAGCATGGCTGTCTGCCCTACATGGAGCTGGCGAAGGAGGTACACAGACTCCTCACTCAGGGCAGCAGGGGACACAGGGGCAGGGGGTGCGGTGCCTGGCCCAAAGGAGACACGCTCCCGAACATGGGAGCCTCCACGGACCTGGGGAATGGGAGCCGATGGGAGGGCGGTGGTGGTGCTGGTGGTGGCGGGGACAGCAACACTAGCTGGGGTGTGGTGGCTGCTGACACCCGCCTCCATAAGGGAGTCATCCTCCAAGTTGCTCTGGTCCTCAGCTGAGGTGGATGGTGCTGAGGACTCCTCGGTGTGGCTCCCCTCGCCCTCCGTGCCACTGGGTCCCTCCGACCACTCCTCGGCTGCTGACCCAGTCTGGCTCTCCAGCTCCTCCTGGTCCGTGGAGCTGTCCCCTTCCGTGGCCGTGGATGTATCTGCAAACAATGGGGAAACAGACAGACATCAGTCACCTGCACCAAACACACACACCACTGTGAGCACAGCACATTACAGAGCAAGCCCTGGCATCATTAGTTGTACACTGCTAAAAGTGCCCTAAATGAACAGGAGAAGCCAATTGTCAGTCTGATGCCAACCATGGCACTCACATCCCACATGGCCTTGCACCCATCTGTCTGGTGTCTGTTGGATAGCAACACCCCAGTGTGGACACATGCACCAACTACACAGTAGTTGGACAGTGCAGAGGACACGGTGTAGCATGTGGACATGCACACATCACAACTCTTGCCACTGAGTCAGTACAGGTTTCCGGATGAAAGGGACGCCCAGAGTCAAATAGGTAATGCATGTGATGCATACCAGCGACAGACACCATGATGCACCCATGTCCTGATAGCCATCGCCACAATGGTGTGCATGTAGCACATGTCACGCCCCTGCAGGATCACCAATAAGTAGACACATGCCATGGCGGAGGCATGACTGCTAAGTCATACATCACTGTCTCAGTGATGTATGACTTGGCAGCCAGACAACAACACTCTGCACTGTGTCACAATAGTAGGTCATGGGGAATGCAAGTCCTGGAGCTGCACAAGTGCACATGTACATCCCCCACACAACACATCATCTTAACCCTCATCTGTCCAGGTCATACCGATTGGACATATGGGAGACCTGTGACACTACCCTCTGAACCTGAGCCCCTCACAATCTGCTGTGAATGGGGAACAGCTGCCTGAACTTCACATTCGCATACCCCAGTCTGCACGGGCAGCTGATCAAACACCTATGTGACACACAAGTATCGTCTCCTATGGTCACATCTCCAGTGGCATGCTGAGCCCCTACCGAGAAACACCCCAGCAGTCCTGGCAACAAATCCACAGCACACTGACACAGAGGCAGACACCTGAGGGGTCAAATCACTGCACACAATGTGTCAGCTGATACACGGGAGTGGGAGTACAGAGTGCATTGCATGGCCTGGAGTAGGCATGACTGTCCTGCCCCACATGAATGAGGGATGAGCCCTGGACAGTGGATAGCTGGCTATGTATGTGTGACACACGTAATCTGCACACTCCTGGGGCCCAAACATTGTTCCCACCCGCTGCATGGGTGTGTGCCACATACCCCAGGCACATGTGGTGGCTCAGCTCAGCAAGTGGACCGCATATCAAAGCAACACGCAGATTACATGTCCGAACACAGGCGTTGTGTGAACAATGGACCCACCCATGATGCCCACAACAGAGTTAGGGAAACAGATGCTGTCCCCCACCTTTAGTGAAGCAAACTGCAAGGACACAGTCCCAAGTGACACAATTCCCTGAATGTAAGGGCCACACCTGGGTATCAGATGAGGAGTGGGCAGTGCACAATAGAGGGACATGGCTCCTGGACAACATGACTGCTGTACTGTGGCAGTTGAACCAGGCCAGAGGAGGGCACATAGCATGTAATACAGAGTTCACAGTGCAGTCTTTGACTCACCCCCTCCTTGCTGCTGTCTGGCCTTCAGCTGCCCATCCAGGTCTGGAAACACCACCGCCAGGATCTGGAGCATGTGGGGGTCAGGGTCCGTGTTCCGCCCCTCCTGCGAGGAGGCGACAGCTTCAGCTGGACCCGTGCAATCCTCCGGGTCCAGCCCCGAAGGTCCTGACACCTCTTCTGGCAGTTGCGGATCCAGCGCTTGTAGACCCCCACGGACCGGACAGCCCGGACGATGTCCTTCCAGATCTCCTGCTTCCGATGGGCATTAACCTGTCAGGATGACAAAGTGAAAAGGCCATTACTACACATGCAACATATCCGTGCATGACACAGTTGTATATACATGTCTCAATCACAGGGGCACATGATGTACACAGGCAGTGCAAAGCTGCCCATGGACAGTTTGCCAGAAGTCACTACATGGTATCATTGCATGGGAAGTAAAACCTTGTTCAAATGCACTGTCACTGCACCATACCTGTCCAGTGCAAGTCACTACACACTATGGGGGTGACAACTACTCAGTGAGCCTGCTAGCCAGTGGTGTGCAGACTTTCAGCCTTGCTAGTCAGACAAAATGCACATTCAGAAAGGCAGTGCACAGAACACTCACCTGCTCCCCTGGTGTCCCATACAGCTTGCTGTACTGTGGAAGTAGGCTGTCTAGCAGGGCCTGGTTCTCCTCAAGGCTGAAGGCTGGGGCTCTCTCCACAGTACGTGCCATTGCAGGGTCCAGAGGGGCAGAGACAGCAGCAGTGCAGTGGCAGATGTCGTCCTGGAGCATGTAGTGCAGGCAAGTGAGCTCTCAGGGGAACAGCCAGCAATATATATGTGCTGGAGAGGCAGATACTGTCCCTTGTGTCCAAAGTGATAGGTCCAAGTCGTTTGCATCTTCTGAATCTGGCCAATCCATGGAATAGCAGCACCAATACATGCCCACAGCATCCTTCAAATCTTCAACTTCATGACATACATGATTTTGCAACATTGTTGTGGTTGACCAACTGAATTTCCAGCAACCGACTCGTTCGAATTTCGAAAACGCGTCCGTTGCCAGGCTAGGCCATTGTCAATGGGTGCGCACCGATCGGTCCATTGCTGATCAACGCATACAGGGGTACAACACGTACCCGCACACATTGAATGCAATGGGCCGGCCGGGGGCACCGATCGGTCCATTGCGGTACAACGCGTACAGGGGTACAACGCGTACCCGCACACATTGAATGCAATGGGCCGGCCGGGGCACCGATCGGTCCATTGCGGTACAACGCGTACAGAGGGTACAACGCGTACCCGCACACATTGAATGCAATGGGCCGGCCGGGGCACCGATCGGTCCATTGCGGTACAACGCGTACAGGGGTACAACGCGTACCCGCACACATTGAATGCAATGGGCCGGCCGGGGCACCGATCGGTCCATTGCGGTACAACGCGCATACAGGGTACAACGCGTACCCGCACACATTGAATGCAATGGGCCGGCCGGGGGCACCGATCGGTCCATTGCGGTACAACGCGTACAGGGGTACAACGAGTACCCGCACACATTGAATGCAATGGGCCGGCCGGGGGCACCGATCGGTCCATTGCGGTACTAACGCGTACAGGGTACAACGAGTACCTGCACACATTGAATGCAATGGGCCGGCCGGGGCACCGATCGGTCCATTGCTGATCAACGCGTACAGGGGTACAACGCTGATCAACGCGTACAGGGGTACAACGCGTACCCGCACACATTGAATGCAATGGGCCGGCCGGGGGCACCGATCGGTCCATTGCGGTACAACGCGTACAGGGGTACAACGCGTACCTGCACACATTGAATGCAATGGGCCGGCCGGGGGCACCGATCGGTCCATTGCTGATCAACGCGTACAGGGGTACAACGCGTACCCGCACACATTGAATGCAATGGGCCGGCCGGGGGCACCGATCGGTCCATTGCTGATCAACGCGTACAGGGGTACAACACGTACCTGCACACATTGAATGCAATGGGCCGGCCGGGGGCACCGATCGGTCCATTGCTGTTCAACGCATCCCTGTACAAGTGACTGGCATATGTCACCATGCCTGTCTCAGATGGACATATGCCAGCCACATATAGCTCCCAGGGAGTGAGGGGCACACCTACAACACGACAGCCTGTCCAAACTGTATGATAAGGCATGTAAGGCTGCATTTCCTATTGTGTGTATGTTGGTGTACATGTTGTCCTGTGGGTGTCACCTGGGGGCAGCCACCCCCAGGCTGTGCACGTGTTCATGGGGACAGGATCCTGGGTGTTACGTGTACATGACCACTGTGATGTGCAACTGTTCATATCTGTGCATGTGCCATGGTCACATTTCACGGTGGTGTATGTGTATGTCATGTCACATACCCCGTGAGTCCCATGTGGGACGGTATGTTTGAGCCAGGGTGTCCCAGTGGCACAATAGTGATGGTCCTCCACAGTCTGTGTGCATGTAGTGTTTACAATGTCTCTGATTTCATGTGCACAATGGGAGACAGTCTCCACATCCACGTTGTGTGTGCATGGACTTTGATGTTGTGCGTGTGTGTGTCACAGACGTCCATGTCTGTCCTGCAGTGGCAAGTGGGACCACTACCTGTGGTGGTCATAGTTGTTTTGCTGTGGTGTATACATGATACTCCATGTAATGCCAGTGTCCATGTGGCAATACAGGGTCCCTGGGAATGTACCTGTCGTTGAGCTGTGATGCCTGGGGCACATCTGTCCTCACATGTCACTGTGGGGGTGATTGTGACACGGCAGCAGGAGATGGGAACTGTGACACGGCCTCATGATATCCAATGGGCCAACCTGGGACTTATTGATGCCACTTGTTGAACCGTGATGACAGATGTTGGCCATGTATGTACCATACATGTCCTTACGGAACTGCACACTTCATGTAGTTGTGCCTCATAATGATGTATGTTGGGATATTGAGTGTGTTCAATGCCGCATATGTGGGCTGACTGACAATCTTGCTTTCTTCTCCTCTGCACTGCAGGGCTCCTGCTGTCCATCGACCATTCCCAGACCTGGCAACGATGGTGGAACGGGACAGCATCCGACGGTACCCCTTCACCAGGCAGCTGATTGAGGATTTGGTAGTGCAGTTGGCCCCACATTTGCAGCCTGGCCGGCCGTATCCTACAGCGCTGACCCCCAAGGTGAAGGTGATGGCAGCCCTACACTTCTTTGCCACCGGTACCTTCCAACATACTGTGGCGACTGCTGGTGGGATGTCACAGACCATGTTGAGCCGTGTGCTCCGCGATGTTTTGGTGGTAATGTTGCTATTCCTGAACCGGTACATCTATTTCCCTAGACTGCAACGACTCACTGACGTGAAGAGTGACTTCTATGCCCTGGGGAGGATGCGGCATGTCATTGGCTCCATTGATGGGACACATGTGGCTTTGGTACCACCACAGGCCCAGGAGCAGGCCTACAGGAACCGCAAGCACTACCACTCGGTCAATGCACTGGTGGTGTGTCTTGCAGATATGACCATCACACACATGTGTGCCCATTTCCCTGGTTCAGCACACGATGCCTTTGTGATGAGGAGTAGTCGCATCCCCAGGATGATGGCACAGATGCAGAACCAGCATGCCTGGCTTGTCGGTGTGTACTGACTTTGTGCCATTGTGTGTGATCTGATCTGTAGTATTCCGCCCACTTTTCCAAGTCAGCTAATGTGCACTTGTCTGTCCGTAGGTGACTCGGGATACCCCAACATGCCATGGTTGCTGACACCCCTCAGGAACCCTGTGACACCAGCCCAGATGCGCTACAATGAGGCACATGGTCGGACCAGGAGAGTGATTGAGCGGACATTTGGTCTCCTGAAGAGCCGCTTCCGCTGCCTGGACAAGACCGGAGGGTCCCTCCCATATGCCCCTGCGAAAGTGTGCAAGATTATCATCGTCTGCTGCATGCTCCACAACCTGGCAGTGCGGAAGGAGTTGCCTCTCATCCAGGATGACAATGACCAACATCCGCCACCTGTGGAGGATCCTGGCCTGGACCACGATGCCAGTGATCATGATGATGATGATGAGGGTGATGTCCGCACACAGCTCATCACCAACTTCTTTAGCTGAATGTGAGTATCCTGAGGTGTCATGTCAATGATGTGAGTTGGCATGATATGTGTAGGTGGTGCTCTGGTGCTGTTGGAGTGTGTCCATGGGCTACTTGACTGGATGTGTGTAGCGATGTGTGCTTACAGGTGGTCTGTACTCCCAACAGTGTTGACATGCTAACTTGGTTCTGGGTGTGTATCTTGTAACATGTATTGTGCATGAGTTTTGCTGTTCTGTCCTGTTCTCCATTGCTTTTGACTGTGTGTCATTTCTGTCCTTCACAGGGTACTTTCAGATTCGTTTGGTCAACTGTGTCCACCGACGACGTGATTGTACTTCCAGGGTGGTAGCTGTTGTGTCCCTACAGGTGATGTGCGCCACACCCATGGACTTCCTTCCTTCTACAGTTGTTGACTGTGTGCCCGCTGCCAGGTGGGATTACCTTGCATCTGTAGTGGTTACGACATGTTGCAACTGTGTAATAAACCTGTGCTTCACTTTGTGATGTGCGTTGTCTGTGGTCACACATTTGACTGCCATTTGCTTACTGCACCTGTGGGCTACTTGACTACAACTGGGAATAGGTGTGGTGTCTGTGCATTGCACCGTCTTCCCTGGCAACATCAGTGTAGGCAATGAGTCAGATGGCCTAGGTGTGTATGTGTTGTGTAGCCCTGGTGGTGTGTCTCCCTCATATGTGTCACGTTGCCTTTACTCACATGCCTGTGTTGTACTTGCTGTTGCAGTTCGCATACACAGTGTAATTTTGCAGTTCATCATCCCCATAACAGCACCCACGTTGGAATCACAACAGAGGCAAGTATGGTGTATTAGTGTGTTTATTGTGATACATTTGTGTGAATAGTGCATAGGATGGGTAGTGCTGTACATATATCTTGCAATCAGAAGTTCCTAGGTGAATTGAAAGTCCTGGTAGACAAAATCCCCGGTATCGGGGCCACAGTTGTCTGAGACATTGGTCCAACTTGTACTCCCCATGCAATGTGTGGGAGTTGTGTTGCCGTCAACAGGGTGAACAGTCTGTGCACAAAGGTGAACATCCAGAACAGGTTCAGGCTTCCTGGGAGTTGCGCTTGGCCATCGGCCTCTCACTTGCCCCTCCTCGGACGACCCCTCTTCTTTGGGGGGCCCCTCAAGTACAGGCTGCTGCGGTGCAGGGGACTCTCCGCCAGAGTCATCCTCCCTCCCTGTGGCAGTTGAAGTTTGTTCAGCACCAGATGTTGTTGGCACACAGGGAGGTGTGGACTGGTTGCTGTTCATCTGGCGGAGGCATTGTAAAATGTCCCTGTGCACCGCCGTCATCTCATGCAGTGCGTCCCACTTGGACTCCACGCGGGACATGTGTGAGTCCACGCGGGACATGTGTGAGTCCAAGCGGGCATGATGGGCAGCCTGCTGCTGTTTCATGTCTCTGAGGAGCCCCACTACCTGGCTGAGCTCTCCGGTGCTGAACTGGTACGCATCAGCTATGCGTACCAGTTGTGGGTCATCATGCACACCAGCAACCTCTGCAAGCAGCGACCTCTGTCTCCCACCCCTCCCACCACCCCTGCCGACATGTGCAGTGCGTGCAGTGGCACTCACAGATGACCCTGGTCTACCTTGGGGGTTGGTGGTGGTGGTGGTGTCCATGGCCCCACTTTGGTCCAGGGTCCCTGTGCTGGTGTTGCTCCTTGTTCTGTCCATGTCGGCGGGGATGGTATTTGTGGTAACAGTCGTTGGAGGGGTGGGTGCAGGGGGTGAAGCTGGTGGTCCTGCTGGTGCTGCAGCTGGTGGTCCTGCTGGTGCTGCATGTAGACTTGCACCGGATGTGCCAGGTTGGTCTTCTTCGTCCGAGGAGGGCAGAGGCTGTACGACACCAGTGAGCTCCGCATCCTCTTGAGCCTGGGACTGGGACTCCTCAGCGTCTGCTGCTGTGTCCCCATCATCACCTGTTTTTGGGAGACACACACAATGTATGTTATCTTTCTGCAGGCATCAATGGTTGACACACCTGACAGTTGTGACTGTGCCTTTGGTTGCGGGCCTGTACATTGCATTGTCCTAAGTCGTCACAGTCAGAGGTTGATATTGGTGTGGCACATTGTCCTGCATTATTTGGGCATTTCTATGTATTTGTTGGGGTGTGAACATGGTCTGCATTGGTTGTATTTGGTTGACAGCCGGCCCTCCTTCCCACCCAGCCAGTCAGTTATCCCACCATCGACTGTGCTTGCATTGCAGGGAGTGGAAGTTGTCTCTCAGGATGTCAGTCAGTGGTGTCCTGCTGTTTGTTGGTGCACAGTTGCCAGCAGGGCCTTGTGCTCCCCACAGCAGTAGCCAGTGTCAGCCATCTTGTGAGTACTTCTCCACTCCCTGTGATGTGAGCATGGTTCAGGGTGGTGTTGATGGGACAGTTGTGGGGGTGAGCTATGTCTGTGACTGTGACTCCCATCATGCTATTGCCTCCACCCCACTTCCCGGCATTCCCATACTTACTTGCTTTTGTGGGGAGTTCAGTGTGTGTGGGTGTGAGGGCAATGGCAAGATGGCTGACAGTGGTGTCCTGCTGTTGGTTGGTGTGCAGTTCCCAGCATGCCCTTGTGCTCCCCACAGCAGTAGCTAGTGTTAGCCATCTTGTGTGTCCTTATCCACTCCCTGTGATGTGAGCATGGTTCAGGGTGGTGTTGATGGGCCAGTTGTGAGGCTGAGCAATATCTGTGACTACTACTCCCATCATGCTATTGCCTCCACCCCCTTCCCAGCATGCCCATGCTTCCTTCCTTTTGACTCTGCTTCCCTGTGGGGTGGGCTGGCTGTGCTGACAGGATGGCTGGGAGTGTTGTCCTGGCAGTTGTTTGGCTAAAAGTCCAAAGAGTGTCCCTGTGCTTCACACAACATAACCCAGGGTGGTGGTTCTTTGTGGGATCTTGAGTTAGGATGTGAGGCATTGCATTCTCCCAGGTGGGTTCTGTGGAGTTTGTGTTGAGGGGGGTGTGAGGGGAGGTGCTTGTGACTATGGTCAGTGCTGCAAGTCCTCCTTCCCACCCAGCCAGCCAGATATCCCACCATGGAACGTGCTTCCATTGCAGGGAGTGGAAGTTGTCTCTCAGGATGTCAGTCAGTGGTGTCCTGCTGTTTGTTGGTGCACAGTTCCCAGCAGGGCCTTGTGCTCCCCACAGCAGTAGCCAGTGTCAGCCATCTGATGAGTCCTTCTCCACTCCCTGTGATGTGAGCATGGTTCAGGGTGGTGTTGATGGGACAGTTGTGGGGGTGAGCTATGTCTGTGACTGTGACTCCCATCATGCTATTGCCTCCACCCCACTTCCCAGCATTCCCATACTTACTTGCTTTTGTGGGGAGTTCAGTGTGTGTGGGTGTGAGGGCAATGGCAAGATGGCTGACAGTGGTGTCCTGCTGTTGGTTGGTGTGCAGTTCCCAGCATGCCCTTGTGCTCCCCACAGCAGTAGCCAGTGTCAGCCATCTTGTGTGTCCTTATCCACTCCCTGTGATGTGAGCATGGTTCAGGGTGGTGTTGATGGGCCAGTTGTGAGGCTGAGCAATATCTGTGACTACTACTCCCATCATGCTATTGCCTCCACCCCCTTCCCAGCATGCCCATGCTTCCTTCCTTTTGACTCTGCTTCCCTGTGGGGTGGGCTGGCTGTGCTGACAGGATGGCTGGGAGTGTTGTCCTGGCAGTTGTTTGGCTAAAAGTCCCAAGAGTGTCCCTGTGCTTCACACAACATAACCCAGGGAGGTGGTTCTTTGTGGGATCTTGAGTTAGGATGTGAGGCATTGCATTCTCCCAGGTGGGTTCTGTGGAGTTTGTGTTGAGGGGGTGTGAGGGGAGGTGCTTGTGACTATGGTCAGTGCTGCAAGTCCTCCTTCCCACCCAGCCAGCCAGATATCCCACCATGGAACGTGCTTCCATTGCAGGGAGTGGAAGTTGTCTCTCAGGATGTCAGTCAGTGGTGTCCTGCTGTTTGTTGGTGCACAGTTGCCAGCAGGGCCTTGTGCTCCCCACAGCAGTAGCCAGTGTCAGCCATCTTGTGAGTCCTTCTCCACTACCTGTGATGTGAGCATGGTTCAGGGTGGTGTTGATGGGACAGTTGTGGGGGTGAGCTATGTCTGTGACTGTGACTCCCATCATGCTATTGCCTCCACCCCACTTCCCAGCATTCCCATACTTACTTGCTTTTGTGGGGAGTTCAGTGTGTGTGGGTGTGAGAGCAATGGCAAGATGGCTGACAGTGGTGTCCTGCTGTTGGTTGGTGTGCAGTTCCCAGCATGCCCTTGTGCTCCCCACGACACAGCAACAGTATCAGACATCTTTGATGGGCCTTTCCACTCTCTGTGGGATGTGCATGCGTGAGTGTGAGCTTGCTGGGCCATGTGGTGGGGGATGTAGAGCTGTGACTACGACTGCCATCATGCTATTGCCTCCACCCCCTTCCCAGCATGCCCATCCTTCCTTCCTTTTGACTCTGCTTCCCTGTGGGGTGGGCTGCCTGTGCTGACAGGATGGCTGGGAGTGTTGTCCTGGCAGTTGTTTGGCTGAAAGTCCCAAGAGTGTCCCTGTGCTTCACACGACATAACCCAGGGTGGAGGTTCTTTGTGGGATCTTGAGTTAGGATGTGTGGCATTGCATTCTCCCAGGTGGGTTATGTGGAGTATGTGTTGAGGGTGTGTGTGAGGGGAGGTGCTTGTGACTATGGTCAGTGGTGCGAGTCCTCCTTCCCACCCAGCCAGCCAGATATCCCACCATGGAACGTGCTTCCATTGCAGGGAGTGGAAGTTGTCTCTCAGGATGTCAGTCAGTGGTGTCCTGCTGTTGGTTGTTGCACAGTTGCCAGCAGGGCCTTGTGCTCCCCACAGCAGTAGCCAGTGTCAGCCATCTTGTGAGTCCTTTTCCACTCCCTGTGATGTGCGCATGGTTCATGGTGGTGTTGATGGGACAGTTGTGGGGGGCAATATGTGTGACTACGACTCCCATGATGCTATTGGCTACACTGACTTGCCCAGCATACACAGAATTCCTTTCTTTCAGTGGTCTTCACTGTGTGTTGGTGTTGTAGTGGTGGCTACATGTCTGGATGTGTTTGTTAGTTCTATTTGTGCCACTGCCTAGCTGTAGTTGTAGTTGTGTTTGTACATGTGATGGCACGGTTAAATGTAACTTTGAGATGGCATGTGTTGTGTTTATCTGACTGACATACACATTTTGGGATGATTCTGTTCTGGTTGCTGTGTAATTGCAATGAGTGCATGGTTTGACTCTCCCCTTGACAGTGATGTGTGTGTGTATTGTGGCAGAATATTGTGTACATTTGTTGTGTACTCACCAGGCTCTGGGATGTTCTCTAGTCCATATACGCTCACTGGCGGAAGGATGGCCCACACCTTCTCCTCCCAGGGCCTGAGGTATACTGGCTTGGCAGGAGGGCCACTGCCGGTGTATTGGCTCAGGAGGTAGTCTTTCTTGAGCAGCTCCCGGACCCTCCTGCGCATGTCATACCACCTGTTCTGGATGTCGGTCTTTGTGCGCAGACATGGTGATTGTGCGTTCACCCTGTTGATGATCCTCTCCCACATCTTGGTTTTCTGGGAGATGGGGGTCTGTTGGACCAGTGTGCCAAACAGCTGTGGCTCTACCCTGAGGATCTCGTCTACCAGGACTTCCAATTCACAATCTAGGAACTTGTGATTCTTCTTGGGGGGCATGGTGATGGTGTGAGGTGATGTGTGTGTTGGTGTACAGGTGAGGGTGTGTGGGTGTGTGTTTTGCTGGGTGTATGTGAGGTAGGTATTTGTTGGTGTGCTGATGGTGTGTGGCTTGTGTGAGGGATGAGATGTGGGTGTGTGGTTGCTGTCTGTTGGGTGCTGGCAGTAGAATGGCATTTGCAAAGGATCATGGTTGGGATTTGTGTCCTTTATATGGGTGGAGTTGTGGGTGTTCTCTGTCCCCACCACCCCCCAGTATTTATTGGCTTTGTAATTGCTTGTTTGGCCTTTTTTTGTGTAATTTTTCCTTTGTACTGTCTGTGCATGTTGGAAACGTTCTTGTGACCGAGTCGGACCCTGCATTTGTCTCGTACGGTGTTCTCCGTTTCGTTCACGCTGTGTTTGTGCAGTTTTCTATGCTGCGTACGCGTCGGTCGCGGTGTTTTGTGTTACTTCGACTCGGTTTTGTATGCGTGTCGGTCGTACGCTTGTCCTCCGTACGACTCGGTCGTGGTTTTCGCGCCTTGCATCGTACTTTGCGGTTTGGAGTTCGCGTGTACGTTTCGGTTGGATTTGTTCCGGGTGCGTGTCAGTCGGTTCGATTCGCGTGTTTTTCCGGCCGGATTGCTGTTTTCCGTGCGGCTCGGTCGTTCGGCTTGGGTTCGGTACGTGTCGGTCGGATTTTGCACGCCTTGCATCGTACTTGGCGTGTCGGGCGCCACAGGTACGTGTCGGTCGGAATAAATTCCGGCTCCGAGTCGGTCGGTGCTTTTTCCGGCCCGAATCGGAATCGACCCCATAATGTTCTTTTATTTAAGATCCAAGATTTGGTCAGCCCATTTTTTTTACCTAAATGGATCTGCAAGAGTGTTGCTCCGGTAGCAATTTAGGGGCATATTATCAAGGACGGCGATAAAATTATCGCCGCTTTAGTGGCAGAAAACTGCCGCTAAAACGGCGATAATGGGCTTGATAATATGCCCTGGAGAATTCCAATAGAAGCCCATGTTGACACCAGAACATGGGCTTCTATTGGAATTCTCAAGGGCATATTATCAAGCCCACTATCGCCGCTTTAGCGGCAGTTTTCTGCCGCTAAAGCGGCGTTAATTTTTATCGCCGTTCTTGATAATATGCCCCTTAGTTGGTTCATGTTCGTGCGCTATGAGCACACTTTGATTCAATCACTGGATTATTGAAGCAAATACTTTTTACCTGCCTCCACTTTATGGCAAGATTACTGTATTTTTCAACTGCTTGAGATACTGATTTTTTTTTTTTTCCTTCTCACTCTTGGTTCCAGGCCCAAGATCATGACACTGATCGATTGACTGTGTTTGTGGATCGTACACATTCATTGATTCTTCACCACTTGATTCTTTTGTGAGGGTGAGTTGTGGTTCTATTCCTCCTTTAGGACTTTAGTGGCAGTATGTTTTTTCTGCTTCTCTGTGTTCACTCCAATATGACATAAATGGGTGCTTGTCAGATATTTAATAGCCTCATGTTTTGTATCACACTATTGTTGCAGGTGCCACTGACCACTAATCAGTGGGTTACCCTCCCTTTCTTCCCCCTTTCGTCTTGCCTGGCACTGTTCAGTACAGAACATGGTGACAACTGTTCACTTCAGTACACCTGTCTAATTGCACAATAATATGCGATGACCAAGAGATATACTTTAATATGTCTAAATTACACTCCATTGGAATGGTCAAAGATGGCCATTTTATGATCCCAGAGGACAGCTGCTTGTAAACTATACAATATTACTTTGAAACCAATAACTGATCATTTATTTTTCCATAGCTATATCACTTTTTGTGATCTACGTTCCTGGTGGCGTTAACAGATGATGTCCAAGTCTATAACCCTCAGTCGCCCACATGATTTTTGGTAAGTGCAGCATGCAAACTATCTGTACATTTTCAGCATACACTGCTGAGGTAAGCTGTGACTTTTCAGCCTGCATTGTACTCCGGAGTTTGAGACAAAACTGAATGTAATATTGCTAATTTGTCTACGTAGTTCTTTTGTTTCTTCACATTTTTAGAGAACAACTATTTACATATGTCACTTTCACTGCACCATTTCCCAGGAACGAACATAATTGTGTGCATGTTGTTTGTTACACCAAAGATGCTCAGGAACGAGGCTTCATCCAAGGGAATCATTGTTTTCTTAAACTATTAACTACCCAGGTTCGCAGGAATTCAGAGTATTCCCATTGTTGGTGGTGGGAAGGAAATTAACATCCGTGTGGATTCCTGCAGAGGCTCTTGGAAGGGACGTCTGCTTTGCTTGAATTGCTTTATCATGCCTTTCTGCTCACATCACGGTGGATAATGGATTTACATAAATACAAACGTAATATTTTGTTGTAGATTGTGCTTGCAATCCTTACAAACCGAATATTACACCTAAATTGTGCAACATTCCAAATTGGGAAACTAGCAAATAAGTCACCCATGAGCACATTAGGCTGCAATAACAGGCTGAAGTACATACATACAAACAACACGCAGGGCCTTGCCCTCCCTTGTCTAGGTAAACAATGTTACTACAAACGTCAGGATGCATACAATCCCACAAAAAAGGAGAGTAACATCATTGAGGAATATCAACTTTGTATTTTACATTACAGGAACTGTATGTTCTGCTCCTGTGTACTCTTAGCAGTTTATCGAAGCAGGCTACTTCACTGATAGGGTGAATACACTACATATGGAGATGTACAATAAGCGAGACCTAAAAAAGAAATGACAAGATGAAAGGAAGCGGCTCAAGGACATGTTTTACAAGATAGAGGTTGCAGCTGCGGTTCATGGTGGGTCATGCTTTGACTTACCCCATGGAGCACCAAAATCCCACCATCAACTCCAACTACTGTTCTTACACTATGTAAGGTGGACACAAAAACAGTGGTAGCAACAGTCTCTGCTTATCTCACCATAATAACAAACACCATGTTTGCCAACTTTGACACATACAACACAACACAACGCAACCTCATTCACACAAGATTTGCAACTAGACCTGGGCAACATCTTACCATAATGTGTGAACCCATGTAATTCCTGAAGGTCCTGTTATGTAAAATTTGTGAAATTTCCAAAAAGTTGCATTACACAAGTTTCTATTTTTCACTCTTTTTTCAAACTTCACAATTTTGCCCACAATAGACTTGTTCATGCTTAAAAACGTCTCTTAATGAGATATGTTTTATTCAAATCATTCTCTTGGCTGTATTTCACTTGACAAGTTCCTGCAAGATGCAAACTCATGCATTGAAAGTTGCATACCCTTAGTTGCACAAGACATGACTGTTAAAATGCATCTTCTCACAGAAGCAGCAAATGCACATGTTGACAGTCATCTACTTTACTCTTCCTACACCATATGCATGCGAACAGGGGATGCTGGTGATGAGCTGTTGAGTCAAAGGCACAACCAGGACTGTCACTACAGAAAATCCATATCTCCCAGCTTGGTATGCATTCACAACAATGCCGGCTCCACCCACACATTAGAGATAAGTGCCACATGATATATACAATGTCACTACAAGGTCTCTTAGGGACCCAATTTTGCCTTTTGCTCTCCTGCTACGAGAAACCAAACACAGAAACACCACTCCAGAAAATCACATCTAATCTGTCATTATTGCAAGACGTGTGCTACCAGACTTTTAGTCACATGCCATCACCTTCACTGCCATAAGTCTGACTGCACAGACTAGACAAATCACAAAGCCTGGTAAGTCTCCTTCAACGTTTACAAATAAATTAACTTCATGCATGCATTTCTACATTATGACCAATTTATACACATCAATGTTGCTCCCTAGCGCACTATCAAACACAATGCATGTTAGATATATCTATGTTGTGAGATTTCTCACTTGTCTCACTGTAGGGTTTCCCATACACAATGCACACCCTTGTTATGACCATCACTGGTATCAACAAACCCTGGGTATACATTCAACAAATGTGTGTGAAACAAGGTTACCATGATATGTAACTTACCACATTGATATCTGGACAATTAAAATAAATATTGACAGCAATCTGTCACAAGTCACCAGTGTCACAGGGTCACCTCATGGTGAGGAGTCGTTTGATGAGTATATTTGTTACACAAATATGTTTACTTGTCATGGATTGTGATGTCTCTTTCCTTGTTGTTGAACCTGACAATGTCATGACAGATCACAGTGGCAGTCATTCAATGTCCCATGGTCACAACTCTGCACACAGGCATGTAACAGTTATAGGTTGACCCTGAGGGAGATTGTAGTGAGGGAGGAAGGGGAAATCCGTGCACACTCATTCTGTGACTTGCTAGCAGACTGGACTGTGGAGAGAAACCAATTTGACCGGACCTGGCCTAAGGCCGGGTCACTTGAGCTAGAGGACATTGCTATAGCAGAGGAATGCATCAGATATGGAAAGGGAGATCCTAACTGGAACTTCCTCTACATGCAGCAATGCCTTGTGGAGTGGGGAAAAAAGGCAAGCCAAATAAAGAAAGAGAGAGAGTACAGAAAGACATTGGGACAGAACCAGGACATTACCACAAAATCCCTGAACTGGCAGTGGGGGCCCTGGTTAGAACAGCTGTAGCTTCAATGGCACAGAAGGCGCAGATACTGATGGGGGTGCCACCACAGAGGTTCAGAAGATATAAAACAAGTAGTAGTAGCAGGGGCGGTTTCTCCATTACGGCTGTGGGGCTGCGCCCCTCTGAAAATTCATACACATTTACATTAAAAAATATAAAATAGATCGATTTATTTAGAGATACGATCGTATCTCTAAATAAATTGATGTATTTAAGTCTGGGTTGTCTGTTTCAGGCTGCCTGCCCCGCCTCGCTCTGAACCAGGAGACGGAAGACAGGTAGTAAATCAACTTTCTTAATCTGATGCAGGACGCAGGGCTTTCTGTTTTAAAGCCCTTCATTGCCATTGGGGTCTCTGGTTGTATGCACACTGTAGGCCAGTGACGCAATAAGCGTCACGGTTTCCCGCATAGGAGACTTCATCCCTGCGTGATTTCAGACGTCCCTCATTCAAAGACGTAGATCCCACCCTTTCGTCATACGTGAGAGTGGATGCAAGTACTTCTGATCCGGTGCCTTGTTCTCGGTAATGGTAAGTGTATGCAAGCTAATGCTGTGTCAGGTATATTGTGCCGAGACCCCTCATCACTCTAACCTCCCCCACTGTGAGACCCCAGGCTCTCGCTGCAAATTGCTCTCTCCTTTAGAGGTGGAGCTGCGGCATTTGCTCCCTTGTGAAATGGATCCAAATAGGGCGCAGGGTTCAGTCTTGTTCCCTTGCGAAACGGATCCAAATATCGGAGTCAGACCCAAAGCAAGAGATATGTGCTTACTGTGTAACATGTGCTTACAGTGGCCAGTTCTCTGATGTATGGCATTAAAACTGGCCCTGTGTAAATGCCCCTAAGTTAACACTGATGCTAAAAACATGGATTGATTTGCAAACAATGAATGTTAAAAACGTCAAGGGAATGCATTTCAGCGATTTAGTTCCTCTCTTATTTTACATGCTTCACTTAATCTTGCATTCCCCACGAGTTAGCTATTTTATAATGTTGTTGTTTATCTGTATTTTGTTCTGTGCATACTTTGAAGCTTGAGCCATGCCAGGTGTTTATGAGGGGCTTTGATTGAGCGCTCAGGCGCTAAGGCTAAAGCCAAACAAAGTGCCTGTCAGTGGGTTGGCCTCTCTGCCGAGCACACAGAACAATGTTTGTATTTCATTTGCAACTGAAATTCTGTGGATATGTGTGTGAAGGGGGTACACTGATGCAAAATATTTGCAAGGCAAAAGAAAAAGAAATTAAAGTGCTTACATTTAAGGGAGTGCAGAGCATGTTGGGGACAGTGAAGTGACAGAGATGCGAGGAAGGGCATTTGGGGAAGAGTGAAAAGAGGATGCTGAAGAGGAAAGAGAGGGGGTTGAAGATGTGCAGATGGACAATATATGCAGAGACAAAGAGGATACATATCTAACATAAAGCACACATAACTGAAGGCCAAAACTCCTTCCACAGGCCTCAATGCTATTTAATTCACAGGCTCACTATTTCAGAATTTAAACAATTCCAATGTTAATTATTTATAGGAAATCATTGTTGTTACTCATTTCTGTTAAACAGCTAACACCCAGTGACAAAGCCAATCATACTGACAGGCTTTAGGCGTATGTGAGTTGCTGTGCCATTTATCTGGATAAAATTACATCTCAGAGAGAAACCACAATACCGGTCTGATGGCACGCTATGGGAATCACAGAAATGTATTTGGCATGTACTTTTATAGAGAGCACCCACTTTTTTTCATCTCACTTAAAGACCTGTCTGTAAATAGTTCTATATGACTGGTTCAATCACTCAATCAATCAATCAATCAATCAATCAAGGGGATTGTAAGCGCGCTACTCACCCGTGAGGGTCCCACGGCGCTGGGGGAAGGTGGGGGCGTAAGGGGGGGGCGGGCAGCTCCATTCAGTTGAAGAGCCAGGTCTTGAGCGTCTTCCTGAAGATGTTCAGGGAGGGGGGTGCATCGGATGTCAAACGGGAGCTCGTTCCAGGTCTTGGCCGCTATGTAGGAGAAAGCTCTTCCCCCTGTTCTGGCTCTGCGGATGCGTGGGGTTTCGGCGAGGGCGAGGTCAGCAGATCGGAGGTTTCTCTTGTGTACGTGGAAGGAGATCCTCTCGTTGAGGTATTGGGGTCCGGTGTTGGGGAGGCATTTGTAGGCATGGGTGAGTATCTTGAATGTGATTCTCTTCTCGACTGGGAGTCAGTGGAGGTTGTGCAGGTGCTGGGTGATGTGTTCATGTCATGGGATTCCGAGGACGAGTCTGGCTACGGTGTTCTGGATGGTCTGGAGTTTGTGGAGCAGGGATTTGTTGAATTCCGGCGTAGAGGGCGTTTCCGTAGTCCAGTCTGCTGGTTATGAGTGCGTGGGTGAAGGTCTTCCGTGATTCGTGTGGGATCCACTTGAAGGTCTTCCGGAGGGTGCAGAGGGTGTTGAAGCAGCTGGAGGCGACGGCGTTCACCTGTCTGGTCATGGAGAGGGAGGAGTCGAGTATGATGCCGAGGTTCCGGGCATGGTCCGTGGGGGTGGGAGGGCTGCCGAGGGTGGGGAGCCACCAGGTGTTGTCCCATGCAGAGTGGGAGGGTCCGAGGACCTCTGTCTTCTCTGAGTTGAGCTTCAGACAGCTGCTGCTCATCCAAGCTGCGACGTTCTTCATTCCTTCCTGGAAGTTGCATCTGGTGGTGACAGTGTCCTTGGTGAGGGAGAGGATGAGCTGGGTGTCATCGGCATAGGATACTATGCTGAGTCCGTGCTGTCCTGCGATGGCGGCGAGGGGGGCCATGTAGATGTTGAAGAGCGTGGGGCTGAGCGACGATCCTTGGGGTACTCCGCAGTTGATTTCCATGGGTTCGGAGAGGAAGGGTGGTAGTCTGATCCTTTGGGTTCTTCCGGTGAGGAAGGAGCGGATCCAGTCGAGGGTGGTTCCCTGTATGCCGGCGTTGTAGAGTCTGGTGGTGAGTGTGCGGTGGGAGACGGTGTTGAACGCTGCGGAGGGGTCGAGTAGGATCAAGGCCGTGGTGTGTCCTTGGTCAAGGAGGGTGCGGATGTCATCTGTGGCTGCGAGTAGAGCGGTCTCGGTGCTGTGATAACCGGATTGGGAGGGGTCGAGGATGGCGCTTTCTTCGATGAATTTTGTTAGCTGGGCATTGACGATCTTTTCGGTGACTTTGGCCATGAAGGGAAGGAGGGAGATGGGTCGGAAGTTCTTGAGGTCTGTGGGGTCGGCTGAGGGCTTCTTGAGCAGGGGTCTGACTTCTGAATGTTTCCAGTCATCGGGAAAGGTGCCAGTCGTGAGGGTGGTGTTGATGGTGTGTCATAGTTCTAGCGCAATGGCTGTGGCGGCTCTGTGGTAGATGTGCGGCGGGCAGGGATCCGTGGGGGCCCCTGAGTGGATGCTTTTCATGGTCGAGGTGGTGTCTTCAGTGGTGACTGTGGTCCAGAAGGAGATGGTAGGCTGGCTGGCGGTTCTGGAGAGGGAGGTGGTTTCGGCGTCCGGTGTCTGGTCATTGAAGTGGTCGTAGAGGCCCTTGACTTTCAGGTGGAAGTAGGATCCGAGCTTGTTGCAGAGGTCCTGGGAGGTGGTGATGTCTGAGGTTTCGCAGGGGGGTTTGGTGAAATCCTGGATGACGCTGAAGAGTTCTTTGGAGTTGCTGGCATTGGCGAGGATCTTGTTTCGGATGAAGGTCCTTTTGTGGATCTTATGTGCTATTCCGTCATGGTGTTTTTGTAGGTGATGCGGTCTTCTGGCGTTTTGTTGTTTCTCCAGTTCTTCTCGAGACGTCTGCAGGTGCGTCTGGATTCTTGGAGGTCGGTGGTGAACCAGGCAGCCTTCCAGGGGTGCTGTCTGTCGGTGCTGTGCAGGGGTGCGAGCTCATCTGTGCAGTTGGAGATCCATCTGTGGAGTTGTTTGGCTGTGAGGTTGGTGTCAGTCGTTGTGGTGGGGGCGTCGCGGTTGAGGGTGGAGTTGAGTTGTTCCTCAGTGACTTTGCTCCAGTTTCTTCGTGGGGGGCGTGGTGCAGGTTTGGGTGGCGTGGGTTTGTCGACGTGGAAGTGTACGCAGTGGTGGTCTGTCCATGGGGGTTGCGTGGTGTGGCTGAAGTGGATGTTGTTTCCCCCTGCGAAGATGGGGTTGAGGGTGTGTCCTGCCTTGTGGGTGGGCGTGGTGACGAGCTGTTTCAGGCCGATGTTGGCGAGGTTGTCCAGGAGGGTGGAGGAGTTGGGGTCGCTGGAGTTGTCGAGGTGGAAGTTCAGGTCTCCGATGAGTATGTAGTCCATGGAGGCAATGGCTTGTGGTGCTATGAGGTCAGCAATGGTTGTGGCGAAAGGGGCGCTGGGTCCAGGGGGTTCTGTAGGCGAGGGTGCCACGAACGGTGGTTTGGGGGGTGGTCTGGATCTGGAAATGAAGGTGTTCGGTGGTGGAGAGGGAGTCGTTCGTGGTGGAGAGTCATAGGGAGCTCTTGTGTGCAATGGCGCGACCTCCTCCTGGGCGGTCTGGCAGTCTTTCCTCTGGAACTTGTATCTATCTGCCTGGGATGGCGATGGCGATGTCGGGGGTGGAGGAGGAGTTGGTCCAGGGTTCTGTGAAGAAGGCGACGTCTGGTGAGAGGGTGTCGAGGAGGTCCCAGATCTCAATGGCGTGTCTGTGCATGGAGCGAACGTTAAGGAGGTGGGACCTTGTAGCAATCCTGCCTCCTTTCCCAGAAGTTGATAAGCAACGGGGTCAACAGGGGTCGGTGCTGTGCCCAATGGATGACACACACCCCCACCTTCACTGTCCCTTGCTGTCAGTTATTCGCCAGTCTGAGGATGAACCCACCTTAACAGTGCTATTAAATAACACGCCCTACAGGTTCCTAATTGACACAGGGGCAACAGAGTCATGTCTAAAATAAGGTAACATCCCCTATCCAAAGACACTATGGACACGCAGCGGTTCTTAGGTATGATTGTATGGGTGCCCTTCAGAAAACCCCTAATGTTGGACATGGGAGGCAGCCGCATAAAGGGACAATTTCTATGTAATCCCTCATCCCCGACTAATCTCCTAGGAAGAGTCTTAATGGCTAAACTAAACATGATCATTCATTTGTTGTAAGATGGGACAATGAGCTGCTTGACCCCTGGGTTTTCCCCATTACGACTCATGCCCTTAAGCCACCACCATCAGACAGATTAGCAGATGAGGGCGTTGCCCACAGACCTGATGGCCTTCACTAACGCTATCCTCACAATTATCACTAACACACTGGAATTGCTCTGACAGAAATTACCACTGCCCAATGAATTAGTGTTCCGCTGGGAGGGACATCATGGCTTGGAACCCCAAGAGGATGTACTGTTCTGCGAGGAGGCCATTGAAATATGGTCTGACCATGGGGTCTTGCTGGCCACTGACCAAGCGAACGTGATGTGGGCGTGCATTGTTTTCGTTACACTTAACCTCAGTGTACAGGATGTAACAGATGATCAGCTGTTTAACGAATGCCCGAGGGCTTCAGAGATTGTTTTCACCGATGCAATTAAGGTTTGGGTAGGGCCGCAGAATGGGACCCCGTAGCCTATGGTGGTACTGACAACATGGCAAGAGCAAAAGTTTTCAGCAGTGCTGCCGCAATTATGGCTAAAGCAGCCATATGACGTGGGTCTCATCAATACCGCTGAACCCGTAAGGATAACATTGCGGGAAGGGGCCATCCTACCCTGAGTGCGCAAGTACCTGCTCGAAGCTGACGAGGGTATAGTGCCCACAATCCAGACACTAATCAATCAGGGGGTCCTCCATGTGGGAGTATCTTCCTGCAATACACCAATCTTCATGGTCAAAAAGAGTAAGGGGGTGACCTGGCGTCTTGTACAGGACCTACACCCCCCCAATGACATTGTGGTCCCAGAATTCCCTGCAGTGCCTGACTCCTTCATCATCCTAACTAATAAACCCTGGACGCCAGCCACTTTTCCATGATAGACATCAAAAATGCTTACTTTAACATCTTGCTGCATCCCGACAGTCAGTACCTGACAGTGTTCACATTTTGAGGGGTTCAGCTGCTATACCGGAGACTACCACAAATGTATTGTGAGTCCCCTTGTATCTTC
The DNA here is from genome assembly GCA_963921515.1 of Calotriton arnoldi. Classification (NCBI taxonomy): domain Eukaryota; kingdom Metazoa; phylum Chordata; class Amphibia; order Caudata; family Salamandridae; genus Calotriton; species Calotriton arnoldi. The sequence continues at coordinate 271,236 of CAWUFW010015155.1, read as the reverse complement.
AATCGAATACTGAGGAAGGATCTTGCTAACTTCCAGTCAAGCAACACCCTGATACAGTAGGTGGGTGACTATTTGATATGCAGCCCCTCTTAAAAACTATGGGGCATATTAACAAGGCGGCGATAAACAATTATCGCCGCTTTTGCGGCCGTTTTCGGCCGAAAAGCGGCGATAATTATATTGCCTTATCAGCAAAGACACGCTATCGCGTGTTTTGCTGATTTTGTTCTCGTTTCCAGCACGCCTGACTTCGCATCGATAATGAGATGCAAAGTAGGCGTGTCTGTGGAAACAACATGGGTAAATATCGCGAAGGCAGCTTCGCGATATTTACAATGTGGGAAGCGATTATTTTAATCGCGTTAAGTATGTCTTAACGCAGGAATTTAACGTCTGTTAAATTCCTGACTAAGGCATACTTAACATGGGGGTGGATTCTGTGGCTAAGACCACAGGCCCTATCATCTAGGATATCGCCGTTTTCCACATGGAAAACGGCGATATCCACGCTATCTCTGAAATTTTTATCGCCTCGGCGATGCGCGTTGTTAATAACGTGCTAACCGGGCGATAAATTACAGCGATAGCCGGCGATAAATATGCAAGCGCTAAGCGCGCTTTGCGATATTTATCGCCGGCCCTTGATAATATGCCCCCATGTCATCAGGACATGATAACTCTCCTCACTGCACTTGCAGAGAGGGACTACAAAGTAGAGAGAGGGAAAATTGCAGCATATGCAGCAGAAGGTTAACTATCTGGGCCAACTGATCTCAGTCGCAGGTCGGCGGATCACACCGGAGTGCGCAGACTCCATTAAGATTATGCCACCACCGCAAATGAAAAGACTCATGCTAACATTTTTAGGATTGTGTAATTACGTCCGGCAATGGGGTCTTTGACTACAGCACACTCACCACCCCTCTACTTGAGACCATGAAAAAGGCATAAGCTGGCAATGAGAAACTGACGCAGATGCAAACGATTTGGGATACCTTCAGTAAATTCAAAACAGAGATAACACACTCCAGAAAGATGAAGCTAAAACAGCGGACTATTGGTTCTGCACCTCACACCAGTTTCATTGATTCAGAAAGTCCTGCGCAACAAACCCAGGCACCAGCCGTTACGTGATGCCTCTGTGTCCCAGAACCTAAGAGCAGCTGTAAGTGGGTGTGAGCCAGGTAATAAAGTCCAAGATACGATTGTTGTATGATGAAAGTCTTTATTTCAAATCACATTGATTTGAAATAAAGACTTTCATCATACAACAACCATATCTTAGACTTTATTACCTGGCGCACACCCACTTAGAGATAACACACTCCCTGTGTTAGGAACACCTGACTATAAGAAGGAATTCTTCTTATTCAGCCACAGTGACGGGCGAGCCATGTTAGCAGTTTTGACACAGAAGTATCCCCTGGGGCAAAAACCCTCTTGTGTACTAGAGCGGGTGCTTAGACTCAGTCATGCTGGGTCACTTTCCATGCGAACAGGCTCTGGTGGCGGCTGCTTTTGCCGGTGACAAAAATACCCCAATTGTAATGAAGGGTGGGGGGCTGCTGACACTGTATGCCATGCATTCAGTGTTTGCGGTCACACAAAAGAGCTAGAGCACGCTGACTATGCAAAGGGTCTCGGGGTATGAGCTGATGCTCTCCAGACCATCATTAAAAATAGGACAGTGTCATCTAGTGAACCCGGCCACCTTCCTAGCCCAAGAAGTTCAGGATGGGGAGAAGATCCATGATTGTGCGACGAACACCCGCCTATGGGATCAGCCAGGCAGAAGAAGATCCCACCCTAGACAGTGAGGCACTGTTCATCAACGGGTCCTCTGTGATAGAACCAGGAGACACACAGGGGCAGAGGTAGTTATGGATGGTACCTTCCTTACCTCTCAGCACAGGTGGCAGAGTTGACAGCACTGATCGAAGCCCTCACCCAAACCACCACGGTACACCCGTCATACACAGGGACCTACTGGAGATATTAATAGACTCATTGACACTGCCTAAACATGTGGCTGTGGTGAAATGCGCCGCTCATACTGGGGGCAAGGACTTTGTATCACCCGGGAATGCACAAGCCAACCAGCATGCAGAGTATGCAGCTTACGGAGCGACTGGAGATACACACGTGCTTCACCTGAAACAGCCATTACAGATGAAACCCCCACAGGACAAACCTTACACAGAAACAGCAGAGCTGTATCTGAGGGATTTGCAGGAAACAGCGTAACCTGATGAGAAAGAGTGTTGGGAAGCCAGGGGCTGCATGCAGACCACACACAAAACCATATACCGACACACACCCACGAGAAAGGCAGTCATGCCTCAGAGCCTAGTCAACATAGCATTGCCCCAATTACACCTACCAGCACACACAGAAAACAAGATAGCTGGACTTCATCCCCAACCTTACAGAGACCATATCAATTTATCTAAACAAATGCACCATTTGCCAATTATATGCACCCAAACCTACACTCAAGACCATATCATCAGCAGTCCCAAGACCAACCGGGCCTTTCAGGGTGTTACACATCAACTTCCTTGACATGATTGATTGATGTGCTAACTACTGATGCTTGATTGTTGATTGTAGTGGTCTGCCCGTACTCTAGGCGGATCCAAGCCGGTCCTTGCATGCACTGTAACGCCAAGGCAGCGGCAATGTTCCTGGTCAGGGAAGTAATACCCTGGAGGGGGTTACCAGACGTCATCCCATCTGACAATGAGAAGCCTTTCATCAACAACATGTTCGATCACAATTAGCCTCAGCCTACCACCCCCAAAGCAATGGCATCATTGAGAGACTCAATGGGCTGTTAAAAAACAAAATGAGCAAAATTTGCACCAGCATTAATAAAAAAGTGGCTCCACTGTCTGCCTTATTCGCACTGACAAACACATTCAGCAGCAATCACCATCTCACACCACACCAGATCATGACTGGTAGATTGATGGGGATGCCCGTCCAAAAAACCCGGGCCAAATTAAGCTTTGAGGCTAGCTCCCAAGCAACGGGAGATGAATTACATGTATATCTCTCAGAACTAATCAAAACCACTAAGTTCCTATCCAAACAGGTCAACCACCAGACCACCAAGTGCACCACTACCAAGCTACCATATCAAATACCCCAACCCAGACAAGAGGTCTAGATTCGTAACTTCGTTATGAAGTGGAAACAAGCCAGGTTTGAGGGGCCTTACCGGGTGGTTTTCACAACACCAACGGCCCTCAAGGTGGAGGGGAAAAATTAGTGGGGACATTTTTCTGATATACGTCTGGAACCTTCCACAGCAAACCCCCCCATGAACTGAACCGTGAGCCTTTTATTTGAACTGTTAAACGAGTAACCCCAATCAACAGAGGACTACAGACACCTCCCCTGGATCCATACCAAGACCTGCAATGTTCAATAACATGTTATGTATTATCGCACTTCCATGTTCCCTCTGTCTATTTTGGGTGCTGCTGCACCTATTCACTGCTAAAGAACTGCATGCCAAAGTGGAGTATGTCAAAAGCGCTTGCGCAGGGATCTCTCCCATTTCACTTACAATTCCACGAGCCCAAATACTAGCATCCCACATGCACTACATAGCACCCTCCTGTACAACACATGGTATCAGCAAATGACTGCTGTGTGCTCCCAGACATTAGCAAGGTTTTGTCACATCTGTTCACTGATACTACATGCAGTAGGTGCAGACAGACTTTACTTGTCCCAAAAGGTAGCCCTGAAAAAGCAAAATACCTTCTCTACTTATACCTATAAAGAGTTAGGGCTAAAATTAACACAACAAGGTAGAACCCCACAGAGTAGTAGTGGATCTGACCCGATACGAGACCAACCCAATGGCTCTATAGCTTTTCACTGAGCCTAGCCATATCCAAATTGAGCTAGACAAGATGCGCAGAAAGGTCACCATAGGGGAGGATACTGTTTGGCCCTGAGACTTCCCAGAGAAGAGATACTTGGAGGTAGCGAATTCCCAACTCAATGCACAAACACATCCATTCCTATCTCAGTAGCGGCCCGTGGTGGGAGTGCTGCCGGGCGGTGACGTGGGGTGGGGGAGGGGCAGGGTGGGGGGTAGTAAACTATGGAATACGGCGGCAGAGAGGTCAGTAAACAAAAAAATAAATAAAACGAATTTCGTTGCGCGCGCTGCATCGCCAAATGCGGTACCTGTTATGTGCAAATGCTTTACACACTACCTCTGAGATAAGCATGACTGCTCGTGCCAAGCTACCAAGGGTGTGAGCAGGGGTTATTTTAAGAGTTTAACTCCCTTATCCTGACTAGGAAGAAGGGTCCCTACTTGGACAAAGGTACTTACCTCTGCCAACTAAAGGCCCTCCATTTCTAACATGCGGACTCTGTTCCCTGGTCACCATACACACCCCTGCCCTGGTCATTCCTGGAGAAGAACTGTCAGATTTGTACCAGCACCCGCTAAGGATGAAGACAACCTTGCTGCATCAGGCTTGTGAAAAAAGATCTGTGGATTATTGTGTCTGGGCTCAGTACAAGGGCATTCCAGAAGAATTCAGACTGTTCTCAGACAGACAAGTATCAATGGGAGGGTATATACCCTTCTTTACCCTGCTAACAAAAGTTAGTGCCTACTGGCTCAAAATAACCAGGTGCGGAATGCTTAAAATGATGAACAACACTGAGCTCTTCCTTAGTTCAAGGAAGGAAGAACTTAGAGCAATCTACCTCATGGTAATGCAGTATCAGTATGTGCTAGACTTAATGACCATGATGGAGGGAGGGGTGTGTGCCAAGATTGGTGCATCCTGCTGCACGTTTATCCCAGGGAATGACATGGATAAAGGGACATTGACTTTTTCCATCCAAGCACCTCACTGTTTACAAAAAGACATGCGTGAGTAGGGAGGTGCCCTGACCAGGAGTGGTTCTCGAATTGGTTCTCCCAGCTCCACCAGTGGATCTTAGATCTGTGCAGGTCGTTGTTGCCAGTTCTCATTAAGTTCTTGTTTTTGTGTGGATTTTCTGCTATAGAAACGCAGTCCTCAAATTGGGTAGAATGCAAGTAACTAGTAAAATAGTAATTGTCAAAAGCGAGCTTAAAGAACAACAGGCCCCCAATAAAGTAACCTTCATGAAGTATGGGTTAGATAGTGGAGTAGAAAATTCAACTAGAGGGGGAATGTTAATATTGAGAAAGTCGATGTCAATGTGAGTAACAATGTATTCATGTATAATAATGGAATCGCATCTTTAGTAATGAATTCACCTGTTATGAACTCCACGTCAAACCCATCTCAGAAATACATTGTTAGGCAGGCTCTGAGACCAAGGCCTGAGGTCACTGATTGATAGGTCACAAGTGGGGTGGCACGTAGCCGGCAGACAAATGCACAAACAGGAAATAGCAGATCAATCCCACAGATGGTGCAACAACACCACAATGGTCCAGGGAGATAGGCCCCAATAAAGCACACATGGCCGGAGGAGTATGCACACTCCCAAAACACCATAAAGTCAGATGCCATATAAAGTTAGGAACATATAGGCAATCAGGACATAGCACACACAGTACACCCAGTGATCACTCGCTCCCCATGCTAGACAGCTGGACACGTTACCCACTGGCCACAATGTGTCCACGCAAGGTCGAGGCCCTCCTCGAATTCCCTATCAAATACATTAATTTACAACTCCAAAGACAGCGGATAACATTCCTTACCAAAAAAGGATCGCCTGAACTGTTTATGGCATTCAATGAATTATATAATAACCCATTTCAGATTGGTTGTAAGTTGAGACAGTCCTCAGACTCTATGCCTGTAACTGGTCTCCCGGCCACACTGTATAATTAAACAAATTGTTCCTGTTTTGACAAAGGCCTCTTGTTTCTTGTTATTTAAAGCTATTTCATGTTCAAGCAACAAACTGACACCACAAGCCCTCAGCAGACAATTAATATCACATTTTCCTATTCATTTATTTTGTCATCTCTTATCTTATTCTGAGATCTTAGACTGCTCTGTGTCCGATTACAACTTCAACTGCTCAACATCAAACGCATAGGCACAACTCAACCATAAACTTTACCAAAACACAAGATACATAACTTCAATACAATAACATAAGCTCAACAAAGACAACTTGTTAGGTAAAACCCTATTGATTCTCACACCCCTACCACTGCACCACTGTTCTTAAAAAGAACAGTACATTTGGTTTCTTTTTTATTTTTTTATTTTCCACTCATTTGTATTGAGTATAGGAGAAGGGAATGAAAAGTGCTTTCTCCAATCTATCAATATCAGGGCCCTACAATAAATTCAGTGACTATTTGTCATGAAGAAGTTGTGCATATTGACTTTGGACTGGGTTGATTCATTGATATGCTACATGTTGTCTTCGGTGTTGAGGGTGACAGACGGTCTCCTTTCATTATTTGTTTATTATAACAACTCTCTATAACATTCCTTCACCAGAAACAGTATTAGTTCTTTAACAGAGACATAGATTGATACAAATAGGACCCATAAAAATATATCTTAACATAAATATGACATTTGCTACAGTTCAGGTAAAGCTGAAAGAGATATGTTATTTGGATTTCTAGAAAAAAAAGGAAAAATGTTTTTCAAAAGTGAGTCCCATATTTCGTCATTGTGGCAGTGGCAGTGAATAACTGATTTTGGCCTTGAATGACTTCAATGTCATTGTTTCCTATTGCTAAGATTTCTTGCTTCTCAGGCTGCACTAGCGACCAGAGATAATTAGCAACTTGGAAAGTTATGTTGATTTTTTGGTGACTCACTTTAAGTATATTTTTAATTTGATCCCTGCGTCAATGGAGAACCAATATATTTAATTAAGTATTGGGCTGATGTGATCAGTGTTGTAATGAGGCTTTCTGTTAAATACAGAAGGGTTTTGAGAGGAGCAAGATTAATTTGAGCTCCTCCAAACAGAATGGCACTTCCCAAATCCAGAAGCTCAATGATTAGGCCATGAGGTACAGCTTTAACCCCTTCGCTGCGCGCGAAATTGCGCCGCGGGGCTAGGGGTGGGCGTGGCTCCGCGGTGCTCATGACGGCTCCCGGCCGTCATAAATCACGGTGGGCGTGTGCTCATGACGGCCGGGAGTCGTCCGAACTCCGCCCACTGATTAATTCTCCCGCACAGGCGGGGAATTAATCGCGCGTGGGCGGAGCGGCAACGTTCGGACGGCTCCCGGCCGTCATGAGCACACACCTACTGTGACTCATGACGGCTGGGAGCCGTCATGAGCACCAAAGGAGTTAATGTGAGTGGAATTTACCGAACACAGACATCAGACTCAGAGCTCCATGTTAAAAACTGCTGTATGCTTCCGGCTTCCCAGTAGCCTGCAATTGGCACTTCTGTTAAGGCCACTGGTACACTGAGAAGGATGAGTAGGAAGGATTGTCCCTCATCGAGTATTTGATGAATATAAGTGAATTATTAATGTGGCTCCAGACAGAACAAAAGCCCAATTGATAGTCATCAAAAAGGACATTTTATTGATGTCGGTACCAGATATATGTATACATGTTTCTCAATTGTTTTGCCTTAGCCATGGACTGTCAGATACTGGCCTAAAATAGGAAAAAGTCTCAGGGTCCAGATTAATGTTTTTTCAGAATGTAGGTGATCCTACCGGTTCTTAGACGATCTGTGAAACATTTTTTGGTGACACATTTATTTTCAAAGAGGTGGCATAATTTTTTTATAATTAATGCTTCAAGCTGTATCATATTTATGTTTTGCATATCTGTTTGGATAGTTTCTTATTTATGTTTTATTTATCATATTGGTATTCATCCTTATTGATTTGTGGAACAATAAACAAAAACATGAAGTAGCTTGTAGGATATTTCCACAGTAAATTACCTAATAAATGCACACTCACACTTTGATATCTGTAAAAATGTAATATACAAATGAGTCTTGTAAAAAATACATTTGTATTGGAGTACGAGCACAAATGCACATCTGCAGATATTTACGCTTCATTACGAAACACTGTTACCTCTCTTTGTTGGCAATATGGACAACTATTGGCCTGACAGTCTTCAATGACATTGGGAGAGAAATAAAAAAACAGTTTCTGTTTTCTCTGCTTTAATAAATAAACGAAGAAAGATAAATACATTTTCCCCTGTTTGTATTTCTAGGTATAAATCATTAAAAATGGAAAACTGTCAGCCTTATTCATAATGTAACTGGCAGAGCGTTAGTTTTCTTGATTTGCTTTATAACTTGGTAGAGTTCTTCAGTAAAAAGTAGTTGTAGAAGACTCGAGGATGTGCTCTTTTGTATAGAAACGTTTCTGTAGAGATCAGGACGCAGATTTATCAAACTTTCACGCAACGTAGAGAGACACCTTGCTGCGCTGCATGAATGGGAAAGGGCAACAATGCGCCATGTTTAACATTATGCAGCGCATATAACTTTCCTAGCACTGGCGCACAATCTGCTGCCTTGCACCAACGCAGGCACCCTTCCGTCATGCTGCAAGGGTGCCTGCATTGCAGGCAGGATTGTTTTTGTGCAGGAAGGGACACCTTTGTGCACAAAAAATATCCTCAGAGGCATTTTCCTCTTTCTATGTGTGCTGTAGAATGCAGCACATGTTGAAAGAGGAAAAATGAGGAGGAATAAAGATATTTCTCCTCGTTACGCCTCACCTGGTGAGGCATAGCATTTTGACACATTCCCAGATCTACCACTAATGGTAAATCTGGGAATGCGCCAAAGTCCATGGGTGGATGTGAGGGAACACCCACGCTCCATCCATGGAACACCTCCCTGCGCCCGAGTAACACAAGGCAGCAATTTGCGCTGCCCTGCATTACTTCAGATATATCAAGCCATGCAGTACCATACAAGGTGGACTTGCGTGGCTTGTTAAATCTCACTTAGGTACTGCGTCAACCTTGCACCCCGTTGCGAGGCGCAAGTGTGAGGTAAAAACCTTGATAAATTTGGCCCCAGGTTGAGTAAGAAGATGTCTCTGTTGCAGATCATTTTATTGGTGAAGCATGAGAGGAATTTGTTGCATTTTGATGCTGATGTCATGGATAGTGAATTTGGAGCAGGAGCAGAGTTCGCCTAGATGTAGTTGAACAGGGGGTGGGCAGAATTAAGGGACCTGGCAATTTAGGTCTTTAGGCAATTAGCATTTTGCGGCATTGATATCTTGTTTGTCGACAAACCTTAACTCAAATAGCCTTGTGTGGAGCCCCGCAGATTTTGAATTTAGCCAGGTTTTTTTAGTGTTCTGAATTCCTTCATTTATTTTTGCCAGTGCTTCATCGACCCACTGTGTTCTATGTTTAAAGAATAGTTTTTAGATGGTTGTTTGGTACGGTGTCAGCAATGTCCTCAGTGATGGGATTCTGATGGGATGAGATTCTGATATCTTTAGAAGAATCAATTTAAGATTAGACCTGGTCAAATTGTTCATTACGCCGGAGAAATTGAAGTAATTTGATAATTTTACATTACTCTCATGACATGAAATTAACAAAAATTACGCAATTATGCCTGGTGACGAAAGTCAGAGTAATTAGGGGCAAAAATGCCTACCATAGAGCTCAGGAACAGAGTGTGAGCGTCTGCTGGCTGCTGCTGTTCCTGTTCTGTTGCATTTAGCACTATTTTCTTAGCACAAAATGCACCCTGAGAAGATTTTGGGCACAAGGATGCATTCTGTCTAACAAAATAGCATTGAATGCTGGGTTATGCTCCTCACATAATTCTGCATAATCTTGTATAATTTTGTTGTAATTTTGCATAGTTACGCTTCTTGTGATTTACACCCACCCTAGCTAAGACCAGATGGGATAAGGTCTTTAAAATTAGATAAAATGATGATTGATTACGTGGTGCAAACATGTTTTCATGCGGAGACTGTTGTATGAGGGAGTCTAATTGGGTATCTGATTATTTACTATCTTAATTCCAGTCTAGTCTTACAAATGTTGGGAAAATGCATACATGAGGGGGTCATATAAATTTTTTTAATTGAATCTAAGAAAAATTGGAGAAATTGCACGCAATGGTGTGTGTCAGAATATCAGTTGTACCTCCAATCTAAATAATAATTGGAGGAAAATGCATATATGTGGCAGGTCACATTTACTACACCTAAAAATATGTTTTCCCCTTAAAATAATTATACATTTAAACAAATAAGTAACAATAAAAAGACAAAAAACATAATTAACAAATTAATTACAATGAAATATTACATTATGAAAAAACGTACCCAATCTCCCAATAAACCAAGCAATAATATACTAAACAATATTTTAAAATTCAATGTCATAATAAATCACTTAATAAAATGATGTACTTACTCTCCATATTAAGGGCCATGATATTTTTGTAGTGACATAATTTTGACCACAATATTATGGCCAGGCAACATTATTGAGGTTTATTTAGGTGGAACACCGGTTGTCAGATAGTGATGTTGTGATCTCAGATTGAGCATTTGTTATGAATTGGCAATGTAGAGACCAGGAGTAAGTTGAGGTTTTGAAATACATTGTGAAGAGTGATAACTGAGTTGCCCCAATTTATGTTATGTTGCTTAAGGAAAGCATTTGGCCCAATACAGGGCCTTTCTTGATTTGTTCAGTAAGTAAGTAAGTAAGTAACTAAGATTATTTTATAAAGCGTGCAATTACAAGATGCCCATAATCAGAGTAAAGATGTTTATACTAGTAGTTTAAAAACAGTGGTCATGCAAGAGGAAAGTAAAGCAGCCATCCTGTGAATGCTTTAAAAAAGGTAGGAAGTCCTACGAGAAGTCATAAAAATGTGGAAGCAAGCAACTCCTTACCCTGTCTGCTCTCCGCTGCGTGTCCAGTCCTTTATCTGTATTTATCCCCTGAGGCGTGGTAAGCTGGACCGCTAACCTCTAAGATGGCAGCCAGCAAAGGAGCAGAAGTGAAATGCTCGCCTTTGGCTTTATCCGGGCAAACAGGACAAACCTGTGGTGAACTCAAAATACAAGGGGGCTTGTAAGGTGAGTTACCATTTTTGCTGAAAATACGTGATGCCCCTAATCAGAGTAAAGAAGTTTATACTAGTAGTTTAAAAACAGTGGTCATGCAGGGGGAAACTAAAGAAGCCCGCCTATGAATGTATTAAAAAAGGTAGGAAGTCCTTAGAGAAGTCATAAAAACGTGGAAGCAAGCATCCTCCTTACTGTGATTTAATACCTTGACTAAGAAGACCATGACATGGTAAACATACAAGTCCATATTCAATTAGGAGTTGTCACTGAGCCAGGGTTTAGTGATGCAGATGATGTCTAGTTTATGTGACCTAATATAGTTGATGATGTCAGCATGGTAAGTATTTGTGAATCATGCACAGGAGAAAAGGGTATTTGAGCTGCTCTTTCTGAGAGAGAATAGGAGATGCACTTTATTTGAATACAAATGTTTAAGTTAGATGTTGTAATGTGAGAAATGACAGATAAGATCAAAGTGGTTTGGATGGAAATTGTATTGTGTTTGGGAAAATTCTCTAATTGTAAAACATTGAAATGGTGCAATATCATTGTTTTTATGATAAAGTATAATGCGTCAGTATGATGCCAGTTTTGATTAAATTGGAGCTCTTCCATATTGCAATACAGTGATGCATGTTTGAGTATAAATTTGAAGTAATATGTGCAGGTTCAGGTTGTCACTATGAAGCATGTTCACTGCATGTTTTAATAATGTAATATTATTTTCAACAATTATTCATATATATAAACTTACTGTTAGACCTGGCATCCTTGGCATAGTACTCCCCAAACCTTTTGCCTTCACTCCTGTTTTGCTGAATTCATTTTTGTTAGCTTTAGGACTCTGCACTCTTTAGCTCTGCTAACCAGTGCTAAAGTGAATGCGCTCTCTCCTTCAAACATGGCAAAATTCTCTTACACCTGACTGCAACATTTATTTACTTGTAAGTCACTAGTAAATGGTGCTATGTGGACCTATGGCCTGTATATTAAATGCTGTTAGTGGGCCTGCTGCGCTTATTGTGCCACCCACTAAAAGAAGCGTTTTAAAACATGTCTCAGGCCACTGCAGCCTGTAGCACAGTTTTAAACTGGCATTTTGACCTGGCAAAATAAACCTTTTGCCAGGACTGATCCTTCCTTTTCAATACATATGTCTCCCCTAAGATAGGCCCTACAGATTCATGGGGCTGGGTGCATTGTGTTTAAAAAGTAGGACATCCTTACCCTTGACACAATATGTCCTGGTAGTGAAAAACTCCTAAAATCTTTTATCACTTCTGTAAGGTCTATCTACCCCATTGACTAACATGGGGTTACCTTATTACATTTAATAAGGAATAATGTTTAGTTGGGAGCAAAGAAAAATATGGTGTTTACACTCAAATTAATAATAATTTTAAATTCTCTTTAATGGTAAAGTTGGCTTGTAAGTCACCATTCTGAAAATGTCACTTTTAGAAAGTTGGGATTTTCTTGTCCGAGTCGTTTGTGCCTTCTGCCAGTATCTTGGGTCACATAACTCTGAATGGCTCTGCTGTTGGGGGTTGCATATTTCTCCCAGACAGAAGCACAGAAGGGGATTAGGTGTAGCCAAGACGTGCCTTCCTACCAAGATGGTTGGGGCGGAGCTATACCCAGCCCCATTTATATTTCAAAGCACTTTGCCTCCTGCATACCCAAAGGAACCTGACACTAGTCTTTTGTCCCCCCAAACATCTTGACGCATAGACAGGAGAGGAGGAGAACTTTCTAGAACCAAATGTGGGAGTAGTATAGGGAATCCCCTCACTTCAATGGCTGACATTAGGTATAAATATTGTACTCCCAGAGCAACTCTTTTATACACTCCTGGACCTGTGGACATTACAGAAGAATGTCATCATCATCAATATCATCAATATTGTTTATTTCGGACTGCAATCCATAAAACACTCTTTAAAAGTATTATAGAATACTACTTGAAACTAAGAATAGTAAAATAGCTTAAAAGCATGTGCATATTCTCATCACTTAAAATAATCTATTACAACACACTCATATTTGCAATATTAATATAGCAATTTTAGCAGCATTCTAGCTTTTAAAACAAGGCAGGCGCACTCCAAGTTGGGAAACACAATAGACCTCAGTTCATTGTACATGCATATATTGACTAAAGCGTGCGAGGAAAGGGCACATAAAGCAACTTCACAGCCCTCCCTCTCGAGGACCAGTAGCCTGAACCTCAAGTGATTGTGCAGATGTTCCTTCTAATCATTTGCAGATTAGCCAGGCTGCCTATAGATACTTGCACATACCAATCACGATCACTTCTCCTGTGTCTGACCTAAGAATTCTCGGAGCTATCTCGGGGGACATAAGACTAATAAGATTATATAATGGAATAATCCATTTCTTGCATGTGGTTTGGTATGCAGTGCAGAAGAACAAAAAGTGGGAAATTGTCTCAGAGGGGTTATTGCACACCGGGCATGCTTTGTGTGTGCTGTAGGACTTCTCCATTTAAAAGTGAATTGGGCCAGTGGGTAGAATGTTTCCTAGAGGACCTCTCTGCTGCTTGAGGTCTGCCTCAATCCCCAGTGGACAGTCAGGCTGCTACCAGAGGACTGACCTGTTATTTGAAGACTGCCTTGACCCCCAGAGGGCTGCCCTGCTGCTTGAGGACTACCTTTTTCTCTGAGAAGGAAAACAGGAGCAGCTCCCTTCATTCCAGGATGCCTGAGTGACTAAAAGGGTCAGTTAGCTGACCTCCTGTCTGAAGTACAGGGACACAACAAGCTCCAGAGGCCTCAATGCAACTGTCAGGCTTACATGCTGCACTGGACCTGCCTTGACCTATAAATGTACCTGCCTGAGCCCTGGTGCCCATTGCTGGAGTGAGTTTCTGAACCCCAAATGGAGCCTACCAAGGTCCTGGACCTTTGCTGGCATCAGTTGAGCTTCTCCTGTAAAGAAAGGTGAAATCCTGGAGTTTGGGCTCCTTGTTACCACAAATAGGGCCATTTTCATTGAGACTAAACCGCCCACAACAATTGCTAACACAAAGCTCCAATGAACCCGACTCTTTACGCTACAGGGACCAACAGTCACGAATGGCAAAATGAGAGCTGCATGTCACACTAAAACAACAACAGCGTGTGGTGACTGCCAAAGTGAAGCTCCAGCAATGCCCATCTACGACACCTGCCTGGCTCTTCACACTACATCTGTGAAGATATGGAAAAGCGGGAAATCATAGAACCATGAAGGCAAATAGGCCTTTTGATGATGCCTTTTCAATGTCTTCTTCTTTGATGTAGCAAAAGTTGTTGTGTAATTAGGGTTGTTAGAAATGGGGTCTCTAGTTGGCAGGAGCGACCCCTGACCTTGACTGGTAGGTTGCTCCACCACCACACAGCTCCGTCTGTGTGCCCTGCTGCTGCCAGCTGATTGTGCTAGTTTTCCTCTGTGTCCCCTTGATGCCCTGATTGTGCTCGTTTTCCTCTGTGTCCCCTTGCTGCCCCTGATTGTGCTCGTTTTTCCTCTGTGTCCCCTTGCTGCCCTGATTGTGCTCGTTTTCCTCTGTGTCCCCTTGCTGCCCCTGATTGTGCTCGTTTTTCCTCTGTGTCCCCTTGCTGCCCCTGATTGTGCTCGTTTTTCCTCTGTGCCCCCTTGCTGCCCTGACTGTGCTCGTTTCCCTTTGTGCCCCCTTGCTGCCCTGATTGTGCTCGCTTTTCCTCTGTGCCTGTTTCCCGCCGCTGCGCCCTGCGGCCCCGCCCCTCATTGCCCATTCGCTGCCCCATTCCCTGCTCCTCCCTCCCACCTCCCCATTTATGGCGGCCGCTGCGTGGTGAGGAGAGCGACCCCAGACCTTGACTGGTAGGTCGCTCCCCCACCACACAGCTCCGTCTGTGTGCCCTGCTGCTGCCAGCTGATTGTGCTTGTTTTCCTCTGTGTCCCCTTGCTGCCCTGATTGTGCTCGTTTTCCGCTGTGTCCCCTTGCTGCCCCTGATTGTGCTAGTTTTTTCTCTGTGTCCCCTTGCTGCCCTGATTGTGCTCGTTTTCCTCTGTGTCCCCTTGCTGCCCCTGATTGTGCTCGTTTTTCCTCTGTGTCCCCTTGCTGCCCCTGATTGTGCTCGTTTTTCCTCTGTGCCCCCTTGCTGCCCTGACTGTGCTCGTTTCCCTTTGTGCCCCCTTGCTGCCCTGATTGTGCTCGTTTTTCCTCTGTGCCTGTTTCCCGCCGCTGCGCCCCTGCGGCCCGCCCCCTCACTGCCCATACGCTGCCCCATTCCCTGCTCCTCCCTCCCACCTCCCCATTTATGGCGGCCGCTGCGCGGCCGCGCCGCTGGCGCGCTGAAGGCACGCCTAAGGCAAGCCCGTATGCACCCGTCCGCGCCTGGACCGCGCCCAGCGCCAGAACCCCTGGTCCGTGCATCCCCCGCACCCACCACATTAACAGACGCCGATACGACGCCAGCACCCTCCACGCACTCAACCCCGGAAAAGATCACGCCTGCTACCGGGCCACCTCGAAGCGCACCCAAGGGCCCTTCACCTGCCGGAACTGCAGCTTCGCCAGCACCCGCCCCGCCAAACCACCGCCCAGGAAAGAACCCAACTACCTCAGATGCATCCTCCTCAACACCCGCTCCGCCCGCAAACACGCCATCGAACTCTGGGACCTTCTCGACTCAACCTCCCCAGACGTCGCCTTCCTGACGGAGACCTGGCTGAACCCCGCTTCAGCCCCCGATATCGCCATTGCCATCCCGGACGGCTACAAGATCACCCGCAGGGACCGCACCAACGGAGTCGGAGGAGGCATCGCCATCGTCCACAGGAACACCCTCAGAGTCTCAACCAACACCGACGACACCCTCAGCACCGCCGAACACATGCACTTCCAGATCCACACCGATCCCAACACCACCCTCAGAGGAACCCTCATCTACAGACCCCCCGGACTCCGACCACAGTTCAGCGATTCCATCATGACTTCATCAGCACACACGCCATCGCCTCCACGGACTACATCCTCCTCGGGGACCTGAACTTCCACCTCGAGAACAACAAGGACACCAACTCCACCACCCTGATCGACAACCTCGCCACCCTCGGACTCAGACAGCTCGTGACAACACCCACCCACGCCGCCGGCCACACGCTAGACTCCATCTTTTCCGCAAGCCCACACATCTCCTTCAACCACACCTCCGAACCCCACTGGACCGACCACCACTGCATCCACTTCACCTACAGGAAGCCCACCACGCACCACCGCACCCAACAAATGCCTCGCCGCTGCTGGAGCAGAGTCACCGAAGACCAGCTAACCACCACCCTCGCCCTGAGCCCACCCGCCGAACCCTCTGACCCCGACACCGCCGCCTGCAACCTCAGACAGTGGATCGATGACTGCGCCAACACCCTCGCCCCGCTCAAGAATCCGCCCAACAGCCACACCAGCAAGAAAGCCACCTGGTTCACCGAAGACCTCCAGGCCTCCAAATGAACATGCCGAAAACTGGAGAAGATCTGGCTCCACGAACGGACAGCGGACAGCTACGCCGCCCACAAGAGCGCCACCCGCAGTCACCATCACCTCATCAGATCCGCCAAAAGGGCCTCACTCAAAGACCACCTAGACAACAACGCACACAACAGCAAAGAGCTCGTCAACATCGTGAAGGAACTCTCCAACCCCAGCTCCAACACCAACGACATCCCGCCGTCGCAAGACCTGTGCGACTCACTGGCCACCTTCTTCCACCGCAAAATCACCGACATCCACGACAGCTTCAACACCACGACCACCCCAGCAACCACTGAGACCACTGCCCCCACGACCACCAACTGCCTGCTCTCCTGGACCAACATCAACGACGAGGACACCAGCGAGATGATGAACACCATCCACTCCGGTTTACCGCTAGACCCGTGCCCTCACCACGTCTTCAACAAAGCCAGTACAGCCATCGCGCCCCATCTCCGGAAAATAATCAACATCTCCTTTGAGACAGCAACCTTCCCGGAAAGCTGGAAGCACGCCGAGATCACCGCCTTACTCAAGAAACCCAAGGCAGACCCCAAGGACCTCAAGAACTTCCGACCCATCTCTCTGCTCCCGTTCCCCGTGAAGGTCACCGAGAAAATCATCAACAATCAACTGACCTGCTACCTCGAGGAGAACAACATCCTGGACCCTTCCCAGTCCGGCTTCTGCAGCAACCACAGCACCGAAACCGCCCTCATCGCCGCCACCGATGACATCAGGACCCTGCTAGACAACGGAGAAACAGCAGCCCTCATCCTCCTGGACCTATCAGCCGCCTTCGACACGGTCTGCCACCACACACTACGAACACGGCTTCACGATGCCGGGATCCGAGAGAAGGCCCTGGACTGGCCCACATCCTTCCTTTCCGGCAGAACTCAAAGTGTCCGCCTCGCCCCCTTCCGATCCAAGGCCACCAAGATCATCTGCGGCGTACCCCAAGGCTCCTCCCTCAGCCCGACGCTGTTCAACATCTACATGGCACCCCTCGCCCACGTCGCCCGACGGCACAACCTCAACATCATCTCCTATGCCGACGACACCCAGCTGATCCTCTCCCTCACCAAAGACCCTCACACCGCCAAAGCCCACCTCCATGAAGGAATGAAGGCCGTCGCCGAATGGATGAGGACCAGCCGCCTGAAGCTGAACTCGGACAAGACGGAGGACCTCATCCTTGGTTCCAACCCTTCAGCCTGGGACGACTCCTGGTGGCCGACATCACTGGAAACAGCCCCAACACCCACCGACCACGCACGCAACTTAGGGGTCATCCTCGACCCCACCCTCTCCATGACTAAGCAGGTCAACGCTGTTTCCTCATCCTGCTTCAACACCCTCTGAATGCTCCGCAGGATCTTCAAGTGGATCCCCACCGAAACAAGAAAAACAGTCACCCAGGCCCTCGTCACCAGCAGGCTGGACTACGGAAACGCCCTCTACGCAGGAACGACGGCTAAGCTCCTGAGACGGCTGCAACGCATCCAGAACGCCTCTGCACATCTTATCCTCGACATCCCCCGCCGCAGCCACATCACACGCCACCTGAGAGACCTGCACTGGCTCCCTGTCAACAAGAGGATAACCTTCAAGCTCCTCACCCACGCACACAAAGCACTCCACAACTCCGGACCAGCCTACCTCAACAGACGACTCAGCTTCTACACCCCCACCCGCCAGCTCCGCTCCACCAGCCTCGCCCTCGCCACAGTCCCCTGCATCCGGAAAACGACCGCCGGCGGCAGATCCTTCTCCCACCTCGCCGCCAAGACCTGGAACACCCTCCCCACCAACCTTCGGCAGACCCAAGACCTACTGGCCTTCAGAAGACTCCTCAAGACCTGGCTCTTTGATCAGTAGCAGCACCCCCCCCTTCTTCCCCCAGTGCCTTGAGACCCTCGCGGGTATGTAGTGCGCTTTATAAGTGACCTGATTGATTGATTGATTGATTGGCAGAGGTTTACACCTTGTTCAAGTAGGGACCACCACTCTAGTCAGGGAAAGCTAGATACAAACTAAAAGATAACCTGTGCTCACCCTCTGGTAGCTTGGCACAGAGCAGTCAGGCTTATCTAAAGAGGCA
Source organism: Calotriton arnoldi (assembly GCA_963921515.1). Lineage (NCBI taxonomy): Eukaryota > Metazoa > Chordata > Amphibia > Caudata > Salamandridae > Calotriton > Calotriton arnoldi. The sequence continues at coordinate 252,567 of CAWUFW010015155.1, read as the reverse complement.
ATGTATAAAGTATTTGTGCAACACACACACAGTAACACAATGAAAACACCACAAAATACTGCACACAGGGTTAGAAAAATAGATCATTTTTCTATGAGTTAAACAAGACCAAAATGACAAAAATCCAATAAGTAGAACCGGAGTTATGAATTTTTAATGACTAAATCAAAATATAGTGCTTAGAATCATAAAGCTCCAACTGAGGACATCTAGCCGCACTAGACCGGAGTAAATCCAAATTTCAAGCTGACTGCGATAGAAGGCAGTCTGATTATAGGACTCACACAGGTCCGGCTGAAGAAGTACCTTGGATGGAAGAAGCGTCGACGTTGAGGACCCGATGCGAGGAGCAGACGAGTCAATGCGTCATCGTCGATCCCGTGGATAAAGGCGATGCATCAGTTCTGATCTGCGCAGTTAGTGAAGCCTCGTCGACGAATCCCTTTGCGATGCAGGTGATGCGTTGTCATGGAGCCGCAGTCTGTCATCTTCGAGCCACACAGTCTGTTGAAGCGATGTCGACAGGCAGAAGCGTCATCGGCATCGAAGAGGGATGAGTCGGTTCCGATCGGCGCAAAGTCTTTGATGTGTGGATGCTACTGGGTCAGAACAGAAACAATCACTTCCAAGGACCCAGGACTGGATTGGCACCACTTGGAAAGGCAAGACTCAAAGATGGCAGAGTCCAGTTGTTGTTGCAGGGTTGTAGGAAGTCTTTGATGGCTCTGAGACTTCAGAACAGGGGTCAAACCAACAAGCCCTTGGAGTCACTCTGGGTTCAAGTGAGATGGGTCCAGTCCTTTTCCTCAGCAGGGCATAGGGTAGCAAGCAGCTGACAACATGCAGCACATCAGAGAAGAAAAGCAGTTCTTCCAGAGCAGCAGTCCAGCATAGTGGCTGTCCTTGTAGCAGCACAGCAGTCCTTCTTCCTGGCAGAGTTCCTAACAGGTCCAGTAGTGTATTGTCTTGGTAGGCTCAGAGTATCAGTACTTATACCCTGTAGTGCCGTTGAAGTGGGGGTGACTTCAAAGATGGGTCTTTGAAGTGCACACAGGTCATTTCTTACCAGCCCTGGCTCCAGAATACCAGTAGGGAGTAATCAGCCCTTTGTGTGGGAAACAGGACATTGCTTATTAAGGTGTAAGTGTCAGCTTCCCCATCCCTTCCTGCTCAGGAAGAGCCATCAGAAGGCAGATTAGTATGCAGGCATACCTAACCTTCCTGTGTTTGTGGCTGTCTAGAGGGAATGCACAAAGTGTAGCTGTCATTCACCCCAGATGTGTATTGGAGAAATGCTGCATGCACAAAGAGCAGTAAGAGCAGAGAAATGCCCACTTTCTAAAAGTCGAAAACAAGAACAAGGGGCAACCTACTCACTAGAAACCAGGGTATGTCATGTGTAACAGAAACAGCGGTTCCAGCGGAAAGTTAGGCTACTCTATAATAATAATCAAATGCACAATCGCAATCACAAAAACGGGTTAGGGCGATGTCAGAAAGAAAGAGGGCCTTGCAGACTTTATGTTCACATTAATTCTTTTTATCAGATTTGTAAAATTCAAATTGATATATACACAGACCAAGAAAAACAATAGTGCTTTTGTGTCCCCAAGTGAAATGGAACCATAAAACAAACAGTGAAAAACATGTAATGTGTACAGCTTGGTTTCCACAATTTTTTTTTAAAAAGGCGACCAAAGATTAACTTAGTAATGATTCCAGCTTTTGTGTACAATAGTCAGAGCTGTTAAACTGGTTCGCTTTCAAATACAGCCGACGGCGTTTCGACCCTTTTACAGTGCAGGGTCTCTTCAGGTCCAAGGGATATGGGGACAATCTAATGATCAGAAAAAGAAAAGAAGGCATACGCTTAGAATGATATATGTCAGCTAGGATCCTTAAAAAGGAAGGACTTAGATGGAATAATGAGTACCTGATGGCGATTGTTCAGCCTCGTGAGACAGTGAAATAAGTGAGACACCGGTAAAGTGAGAGAAGAAAAGGGAATACTCACCCGGGGACCCGGTCGGGTGCTGCACATGTGAGAATACAAAAGTGGCATTGATCAGTAAGCTGAAGATTGACGTTTGAGGTATTAATGAACTGTGGGTTATCAAGAAACTGGTTGCCTTACCCCCGTATGAGAGACAAACTGGTGGGCTGACAAACGGTCTTAATCATAGGTTGCTCAATCCTGGTAGATGGCAGAAGTACATGATCCCCTGTAATAGTGAGCATGGTGTGTATGAGTATTGAGCAATACATCTTGAATAATTGACCACAACAATGTTAGACAGGTGCAAGCAGGCTTACCACTTAGTGTAGTAGTGATGGAGCAGATTCTTCAATTTAATTGAACTGGCCGCGGGACCAATCGTGCCACGGGAATAGTATTAATCTGTGGGGTAATGCCAATAGGTTAGTGACAGCCCAACTCCCATCCAGCATTCTAAACGAGGGTCTCAGGGGCGGCGTGTTAGTGATGATAGCACTGAGGTCTCTCCGCGCTGTGGTTGATTAAGGTAGAGAAGGGCAGGGAATTAACTAACTTTTTCACCCGTAGCCCCGTGACAACTGTAACAATCTTGATGACAGATGCCACTCGTCTCTAATGTGATCTTAATGTGTATTGTACTGCGCGTGTGGACTGCAGGGCGCTGTAACCCATTAAGGTTTGCACCAAGCGTGGGTGCCGCCTTCCGTCTCCACTGTCGCATTAATATGCTAATCCAAGGGCGCACTGTTAGCTCGGCACGCCACATGCGTAAGGCGCTTAATCTATGCAATAAGACAGCTAAATGCTAATAATGCGTGACGGCAACAGTGAGCTTTAAACAACAGTGTTGGCACAAGGCCGCCACTAGTCTCTAATGTTGCATTGCTGTACTAAATATAAGGCGTGCTCTTGGCGGGGCCTGCCATGCGTGCAAGGCATCTGAATGCTGTTAATATTGCTAAAGTACCGGGCGCTTTAACTAACAAGTAGCACAGGTTATAGCTAGGAAATCAATATAAAAGAATGGCGAAAGAGGTGTGCCGCCACCCATCTCTAATAGGCACTAATATATTAAAAATAGGGCGTGCTGTAGGCTGGGGACGCCATGTGAACAGGGCGCTCACCTTTGGAATGAATCTGTCAATTCGAACTGCTCCGGTCGTCTGCCTGGTTACAATGACAACCAGCCGGCAGAGCGTGTGTGCTTAAATACATGCAGTGGCAGACATCAGTACTGATCGCCATTTGCTGATGTAATCTGTGTTTCTGCAATCTCAGTTTGCACAGAAGAAAGACTGGTGTCTCAGAGGGGAGGAAGAAAGATACATGCAGTGGCAGACATCAGTGTGGATCGCCATTTGCTGATGTGATCTGTGTTTCTGCAATCTCAGTTTGCACAGAAGAAAGACCGGTGTCTCAGAGGGGAGGAAGAAAAATACAAAAATAATGTAATGTGTGGAAACGCTATGGAGAGGCCTAATTTACATATATTAGTATCCTAAACACATATGGATATATTATAAACATTTTAAATATTGCAGGGAAAAAGAATATATTATTCCAATTGTATGGAAAATCACACTACTCAGAGCCTGATTTTGGGACTTAAACAACTGGCATTTATCCTATGTGCTAACATTGTAGAATAACTGCAAAATGAAACAACATTTCATGAACATTACACAGTAATACAATTAGATAGCGACCGGGGTGCACTGGAATCTTTCTTATATCGTGTGTCCATTTTTTTCTTTTCTAGCAAAACTTAATCTATAGGTAAGCACTTATCTCCTATACATTACAATGGACGCAATTAAGAGAAAAAGAACAGTTTATCATGCCAGTATTTACAAAAATATATATACAGTCTAGAATGGTGAGGGTTCAAATTGTAGGGGGGGGCTGAGGTGACAGGACGCCCTCTTGCACCTGGTGCAACTTTCCATGGTTTATGCTGGGAACAATGTACTATGTTGCCTCTGTGCCGGGTTGCTAGAGAGTCATAGTTTACATCAACCCAATATAGTTATAAACCCCCGCCATTCTTCGGCGGAACCCCTGTTTCTGTTACACACTTTCTAAAAGTGGCATTTCTAAAACAGTTATGTTAAATACAACTGTGTCAGTAAAGACAATTTATCAATACCATTCCAAAGATGTAAAACATGATGCAGCTTGAATCGCAGCTTAAAAGTGTATTAAGGATTCCCAAATGTTAACCTATGAGAGGAGTAGGCCTCATAGTAGTGAAAAACGAATATGAGGGTTTGGGTACAGGGTTACAAAGGATTTACAATTAAATTAAATGTGTCAATTGTGTATACACCAATGTTACCATGTTTTAGGGGAGAAGCACATACACTTTAGCATTGGTCAACAAAATGAATCAGCAAGAGCAGAGGTTAGCATGCAAAAAGCGTGGGAGAAAACCACCCTAAGGATGACAGGTCTAACACAGGTGCATGCTGAAATCTAATTTAATTGATATACTGAGATACAAGGAGGTAGCCCAGACTTAATGATCTGATTTAAGAGTGGTGTTGTAAAAGCTATTTGGGGGTGTTCTTCATAAGTCAGACATTCTGGTCATTGTCTTCGTGCTTGAGCAACCTGGGCAGTTACATTTTCCAAGAAATATCAGCTGCGCTGTTGAATGGAAGGAATGGAGATTTTTTGGTAAAGTTCTTTTTTCATTCAATGGACTCTGTCTACCAGATTGAAGGAAACTCATCTTAATGCTCAGAGTGGGAAGAGGCAGGTGAGTAGCTTGAATGTTAATGGTTTACTTTATGTGCAGGGGAGGCAGACATTTGGATGATGGCGAGTCATCCTCTTGTCTTGTGCATGAGGTCAAAGCACTAGGTGATGTAACATGTAGCAGTAAGGATGGTTACCATGTGTGTTAAAGTGTATATTTGCCATGCTCCATGATGAGGGTTGTGTCTAGCATGATAATGTCAGTAATGTCAGGTGCATGGATAATTAAAGAATGAACACTGATTAGCAGGAGTTGCAGCGTTATGGTATGTATGTGCTAGTCAGTATGATGTGGAAGACGTTTTATTGGTTTTCTCTGTCAATGTGAGGAGGGTAGCAGGGTCCTGAATCAGAGGATCATGGGTTCTAGTCCACCATGCAACAGGCAACATCATTGTCCTTGTCCACCATTGCTTCTGGGTGGCTGTAGAGCACTGATGGCTTGCACTGCTGCCAGATAGAGGTTGATGTGAGTCATACGTCATGGGTGGTTGTGAAAGGAATCTTATTTTCTAGACATTGGCCTGGAGTAATTTAAAGGTTAATCTTGTGGGGAACGGAGTCTTGTGCTTTTTGAATAGCTGCACTTTCCACAGTGGAAGGGTGTAGTGAACTGGCTGCCATGATCTGCTTTGTGATCAGCACTTCCTGTTAGGCATACAAATGGGCTATTTGATTTTCAGCTTTGGCAGGATGGGAACCTGGAAAATGCTAGTTGGTGCCCTTAGTGCAGGCCAGTCACTGATGTTATTCAGCTTCCACCTCCAACAGGACTGCTGGACTAATATTGGAAGGCCTGATATAATTTGATCAGCCAACACAGATTTTTCCTGTTTTTAAGTGTCACACAAAGCAAGGCTTTTGCAAACTGGAAAAAGACACTGGGGAGCCTCCCGCTTGTGAAGGACACTGTTTCCTTTTTTTGTTTTGTAAAAACAAACTCCCTATTTGGTATTATTTTCTGTGAACCATAACATTGCCAACCAGCCTGATATGGCATGGAGCTCCGTCCAGCAATACATTTTAATCAAAAGATCTCACACAGTTTCAGAAAAAAATCTCTGCCTGGGCAGTAGGGAAGTCTAAATATGGTGGCTTAGCTAACTTGGATTCAAAGGGGGCAGTGCCCATTGCATGACAGCCCACCCACTGACCTCCACATCATCTCCTTTGCCTTCACAGGAACATTTTACTTAGTCAAAAGCTAATCTTAAAACTTTTATTTTCAGTAATTTTCTTAAATACAGGTGATTGGGTTCAACTCCGAGGAAAGGGCTCAGATTGTTCGAGAGTGTCGGTCCTTCAACACTGACGGATCTCCCTCCAGTTATCAACCAATTAAATCTGCTTTGTTGTATCAGGTTCGAGGTGTCTGATTAAACTTTCTAATTGGAGTCTAGCAAAGGATCAAGTCTTGTCCTTTGCTCTAGTAGGCCTAATGGGCCGTGCATAAGACTTTGAATTTAATTTTTAATTTAACACGGAGCCTCGGGCGTGGTTTCAGAATAGGTTTCGTATAGTTTAATTTCCTGAAATTGTGACCTAAGCATGCAGGTCAATTCTGCTTTCCTGCTTGTCACCATCCTTGTTGATTGAAATAGGAATCTAATTCATTCCTCTTGACTGCGTTGGAAGAGAAAGGAGCGGATTCATGAATGAAATCCATTTAGAGAATGAAACACTAGTTATCAAAATAGCGGGCTACTTGTGCATTGATGCATATTTTGTTTGTCTTTTGAACACGTGTATGCATTTATAGAGTGTTTTTTGCAATATTCACAAAATTCTATGGAAATCTCCTGGAATCGGTTGTTGTTTTTTGGTTTGCCATCATTCCTACAATGCATGTCACTCATATCCTTTGTTTTATTTTAAATTTTTAATTTTTGCCATGCTTTGAATACAGCTTGCGCATCTTAAAATACATGTAGTCTACATCAATCCAGATAGTTACAATACTTCAGAGAAAAAGAAAACATTTTTTATAAAAACCACAGCATATCATTTAGAATTCCAGTGCCGAAAAATACAAATAAACCCATAAACACCACATTCTAAACTTTATAATAAAATGCACCACGATAATCCCAATGAAGGAGGAAAGAAACCTTTTATACATAATTTATAAAGTGACTTATGCTACCTAGCTATAAGACAAGTTACATTTCATGTAAAAGTGCAAATCTTTAGGATAGAGATAAAATATGCTCCCCAAAACCCATAGTAATTCTCTAAATTGCTGGTGCAGTTTAAAGTGCCTAGTTTTCCTGAGCATGAACCGCCGCCCCCAGCCCCACACCCACCCGGGGAGGGTTTATAAAGCCTTTTAAATCTAAACTATAAAGTGACACATGTCCTTATTTAACACCAACAAAATGATTCTGCATAAGGCTAACTTTTCAGAAAGCAGCAACTGTTATATTCCTGTATACGGTCATTGTGTATAGAAAAAGTCTACAAGTAAACTTGGACAGAAGCATTCAGGATCCATTTTCAAGTGTGGCTTGTTTTGACTAAATAGAAAAGTATCTTACTATCTCAAAGAAGGAAAAATAGGATCAGTCAAAAATAACCCAGGAAACTATTCAAATGATACATTTTCGCATGAGACTTCATAGTGGCACAAATGAATCAAGAAAATGAAGGGGCAGTTGGTTTCAACCTAGAGTAACCCCATTAAATGAAATAGACTTAAGTATATATAAATCACTTTCATAAAACTTGTTGAGAAATCAGTTGTCGCAGAGACATACGCCCTCTGAAGCAGATTGCCGTTGCCTCACAAAGTAGCGACAAGGAACCAGGGTACTTTTCTCACAGTGCAGAGGACTACACGGAGAACCTAAGCACTACATTCTGTCAGAGGAGAGACATGCAAAGGGATCCCAAGCACCTCGTTCTCACGGACCAAAGAAAGAGTGGGAAATTGGTGTCTCATTCTCACAGACCAGAGACATGTGGGAATCTTGAGGTGGTATGGTTTAAAATATTTTATTCCATTAAAATTCTAAAGGCAGTGGTGAGCTGATACGGTGCTGCACAAGCTCACTGGCGAGAATTAGGATGGGGGACAAAATCACCAGGGTAAGAGAGAGTAGTGGGGGAATACTCTTAAGGACTGCTTTAGCAAATATTAAAAAAGTAGCTCCCAAAACGCCAGCTGTAGAAGAAGACTTGAGCCATGCCCCAGGGAAAGGCCATACACAAGAACAGGAATTGACGCCTGCATGCGCTGATAAACCAGAAGAAAGAAAGTGAGAGTGAAGATAAAGACAACCAATGGTAAGCAATGGGTGGACTCTAAGCCCACAGTAAACTATCAAAAGGTCTCACAAGCAACATCACATACTCTGAGATGGTGGGTCAGTTAGACCAAATGAACGAGCAGTGGAAAGGGGGGGATTGTGTGTGTTTGTGCATGTGTGAATAATAGCAGTTCGTGCTACAACAAACACTCATGAATAGCGTGAAAGGCCAATTTATTAGGAAATGGTTGCATATCTTCAACAAATAACATCAACTTTGTAGCTATGGCCCAATCCCCTGACCTCACGCGTCCACTCACCTCTTCCACCAACTTTTATTCCCCAAACACCATACCTCGTTCCATCCTTCCCCAACAAAGTACCACCCCAGACTTTTAACCTGCACTCCACTCTTCTTCCCCACCGAGTGTGAGGAAGAGCCCGCATGTGACTCTCCACCCCCCAAGACTTCCGTCACCCATAATAAACCCAGTAGGGTGTTTTTCTGCCCCCCATTCACCCCTCAGACATTGTTCAGAGATGATCTCTCTTGCACCATATGTTCTCATGCCTCAAGGGACTCACTGAGGCCCTCAGCTCCATTAGGTAATACGCATTCCCCTTTCTTGACAAGTGCACACTATCATTCCGAAACAGGCACGCTTCCTCCTCACGAATACCCCCATGAGAGATCACTGTAATCCCCAGCCCCACACAGAAAACTCTCATCGCCCTGTTCAATATTCTGATTGTAAGAGTGTCATGCCCGATAAGCGCACTAAATCATTGTCCCCAAAATTAATCAGCAGTATGTCTGGGCAACCCCTTTGCAGAACCAGCTTTGTCAACCAGGGTAGCAAACTTCCCCATTGCATTCCACTCGTTCCCCACCACATTACTTCATGCTGGCTGCTGTGCAATCCCAGATTCCTGCCGTATATTTGCTGGTCCGCATATTTGGCTGCCCAATGTACCAAGGAATGTCCCATAATCCAGGTCACCGTCTTGGCCCATGGCCCATTCACTCAGCGTGCATTAAAAGAGAATCAGCATTAGCCTGGCATCCCCACCCCTTCTCACCTTTCCCCTCACCCCCACTTTGCCTGCTCAAGTCCCTCTTGCTTTTACTTTCTGACATAACTCTCACATCAACGAGATCGCCACCTAGCAATCCTCCGGATACGCTCCCAGCCCCACCCCAGGATTGCCGCCGCTGTCGCTGCCCATATCCTAAAGGAGTGGGTCCAGACTGCTGCCGGATCTCTCCCCAAATGATGAAGCCCCATGCATAGCACCGCCAACAGCTGGGAAGCTGACATTGGACTCCCACCTTGATGAAAAAATATTTCCTTGTACCTGTGTCGCGGCCAAGTCATAAAACGTTGCCACTCCTGCACCGGGCACACCGATTCAGTCCCTCCGCTCAACCAGACCCACTTTCCCCATCCCTGTTGATCAGTTTTTGAATGGCGCAGCCATATTCCCAAACACCCTGGATCCATGCACACTTCATCATGCATCACACCCGTTGACCTTGCTGACCCCAATAGCTCTGAAACTAGAAACGCCCCAAAAAAACCATCCACACCATGCAAAGTCAGAAAATGGCTAACTCAAACTCATTATAACAACAGGCGGGTAGTACCGTCAACAGCTCCCCCAACAATTCAAACGTGATGGCCTTCCTTGGTGCCAACCTCCTCCCGCCCCTTTGTTTTCCCCAACCCTTCAACATCTTACCTAAAATCTCGTCCCCAGCAGGGTCAAACCATTAATGCACCTTGCCGTAGAACAAAACCCTAGCCAACTTGTCCCCAATCGTGGTGGGCGATAAATCTTTGTCAATACAGAAAAGTATGAAGCGCAACACTCTCCATCTTATCTCTTCTTGATCCGGATCCCAGCCCTGCAGCACATTTTCTTCGGACTCCCAGAACTCGGTCCACGCTAGCCCTAAACTCTTCTTTGTGGAAGCCGGCAAAGCTCCCTCAACCAGTCTGATGACCCTCATTCGCCCATCTGCCAGACCTCATCCGGTAGTGGCCATGCCAGGTGCCAGAGATCGAAAGCGTTGTCGCTGCAAACAAGATAAAGCATCCGCAATGTCATTCTGGGCTCCAGGTACATGTCGAGCCTTGAAAACAATATTCAAATGTAAACACGTCAGCATTAAACGCTTCAGCAACGACAACACCCATAGGTCCCTGGCCCTCTGTCTGTTGACTAGCTCCACAACTGACCTGTTGTCAACATGGAACAGCACTGTTCTGTTCGCCATCTAACCACCCCACAAATTGTAGTGCCACAAACAAGGGGAAAAAACTCCAAAAAGACGATGCTGTGCCCTTGATGGATCCAATGATTTGGCCAACACTCGGTGCACCAACAGCCATCCCAAAAGAGACCAAAACTGTGCATGCCCGCCACATCATTGAATATCTGGATTTGCCATACAGAGTTTTTGTCCAAGAATTACATAGACACACCATTAAAGTCCACCAAGAATGTCCTCCATATCCCCAAATCAGCCCTGACTTCCATAGAAATCCTGACCCTATCCTGAGGTAAGGTCGACCTGGACATGGCCATGCCCAAGTGCCTGCAAAATGTTCACCCTGCTCGCACCACATGGCAAACAAAGTTTAGAAATCCAAGCAATTTCTGAACCTTTCGTAGCTCAATCTTTCGTTCGCCCATCACTTCCAATAGGAAAGCCTGTATCCCGTTCACCTTGGCCTGTGGTAACCTTGCCACCATCAAAACGCTGTCCAATTCAATGCCCAAGAAAGTCAACACCACCTGTGAACCCTCCATCTTCTCAGGTACCAGAGGAACTTGGAAAAACTTCAGCCATCTTCTGGAAATACTGTAGTGCCTTAAGGGGACTCACCCGCATCCTTCCTGCCTGCAAACTAAAAATTATCTAGGTAGTGAGACACCCACCTGTGGCCACTGGATTTTGAAAAAACCCATTGCAAGAAGGTACTGAAGGCAGAACCTTGTCTACATAGATCAATCCACCAAACTGCATGCCCAACAATTGGGAATTGCCGGGGTGTATGGGAGTAGATGAAACGCCGACCTGATATCACACTTTGCCAACTCAGCCCCACAACCACAGCTCCACACCAGTGCCACAGCATCGTCTACTGACGTATACAAAACCCTGGGATCCTCCTCTGCGGGGTAGTCATTCACTGACACACCTTCTGGCCATTATAGATGATGAATGAGCCAAAATTCCCCTTCCGCATTCTTTGGCACCACCCCCAGACACAATCAAATCCGCCACGGACCAGTCCGTATAAGGATCAGCTACTCTACCCTCTGCAACCTCCTTGGCTAGTTTGTGTGCTACAACTTCTGGAAATTCCTTGGCTGACCACAAATTGTCAGCCCACCTCCACTCCCTAAGACCCTGATACCCAATTCGAAAACCCTCTGTAAAGCCCAATTCCAGCTGCAATGCATCTCCCCTTTGCGGATAGATCGCCAGCCAAGGCCACAGTGCTTTTAGCTTAATGGGAGTAATTCCCTTTTGCTCCAGGGTGCCCCTGTTGACCCCTCTCTCGGGACCCCTTCCATTGTTCTTCTGGGCTGGCCATCATGAAACATTGAGTGATGGGATGTCTACCTCCACATTTTGAACACTCATGTTTAAACCTGCATGGGTGACGTGAACAGAAGCCCTTGTTATAATTCCAGCACATCCCAACATTTGTTCCTGCTGGTTTTGGAATGTAACCCCCCCTTGTGGTTGGGCTTGTGCTGAAAAGGCTGATATGTAACGGGTAAACCACAAGCCATATGCATGGAGGCGGCTGATTGCGTGGGTGGCATCCACTGCATCCTAGGTTCTGAGTCAACCTCTCCCCATGGCTTGTCTGGATTCAGGCTCACCCGCACATGGAACTCTTCGTCATAGCTAAGCCATACGAAACTCCCAAAATGCATTTGGGCCTTCCTGATTATGTCTATATATGTAAACAAAGCTATTGCCTTGTCCCCATGTTTCTCACAATAAATGCCTGCATAGATCAGAAATGCAGATGTCCATTTCTCCATGTTAATCAGTACTCGAGGATGCCATGTGAGCTCCCATTCCTCTTCTTTAGAACCTTCCTTTGCCTGTATGTCCTTGTGCAAAAGTTTGAATACGTCTACATATTCGTGCTTCCATATTCTGTTTTTGGTCTTGTCGGATAAATGCGACCCAAGCGGCATTGCCAGTCCCATATAAGGGAGTCTATTTTGTGCGTTTGTCCTCATCTGTGCCCATATCACCCTTTTCCTTTTCTGACTCTATTGAACTATCTGACTGGCACCTTTTGTTATCCTTGGTTTTTTTCCTATTCGCAGGCTTGTGCGATTCCTTACCACGTGCGAGTTCCTTCTTTTTATCTTTCTTTCTGGTTACTTCCTGTCACCCACCGACCTCCATTTCAGTGTATCCTTCTGAGAATCCCCAGAGCCCCAAACTGACCACCATTCCCCCGTACCTGAAGGCAATGGTTCAGTCCGCTCTCCTTCTTTCCAGTGAGCACCTTTGTTGCTTTTCCCTTTGTCCTTGACTGTTCTCTGGTCCGCACTTGGCTTCTGTAAGACATTAATCAGAGTACAAGTTGTGCGCCCCTCACTGGTGCTGTGTGGTACCTGCTTATCTACTTCCTCTTCCTCACGCAGCTCGCCCTCCTCCCTCTCATCACGCTCGTAGTCCAAGATCAATGCACCCTCATTGACACCCACCGCACGCTCTTCCTGACATGTCTCTTTTGCTCTGTCTCGCTCGCATTCATCCTCATGTAATGGGTAATCCCTGGCCTGGCTGCTATAACGGGCCCACTCCCTCTGTGTAGGGTTGGCTGCTGCGGACCCCCCCATGTCTTCTGGCCAGCGTCTCAAGGCCGTCGTGCGCCTCACTGGCAGCGCCCCCTGTCTGTCAGCTTCAGTTGCTGACCCTACCTTGCCCTCCCCAGCTGCACCAACCAGGAGAGTCCTGTGCATCACCATGCCCTTTGGCCAACAAAGCCCACCCCTTTCTTCTCTGGGACCCCATCTGCCAGAATCAATACCCAGTGGCCAGGACCCCCCTTTTGCCCCCCTGTCAGTAGCTGCCCCTGATTTCCCAACCTTTACACCCAACACCCGCTCCCTAGCTAAATCCTCCTCTTCCCGGGCCTACACATTGCCAACCAGCTTGCCTTTCTTGGACCAGGTGGCGCTTTTCTCTTATTTGGGCTTCAATGTCCACTGATGCCCATTTGCTGCCTGGTACCCCTGGCCCTTGTACCCCGGTTGCTGGGCCTACCTCAACTCTGTCATTCTAAATTGCCTCCCGCTCCCTCAACTGCTTCTCACCACTGTGCCTTTTAATTTTTTAAGGGCAGGGCCCTTGGCCCTGAGCCCTTTGTCTGCCTTCGTATTGTTTTAGGTGGAGGGGGGCTCATGTCCTCACCCCTCCCCTCTTATAAAGGCATCTCCTGGGCCCAGCAAGCCTACCAATTTGCCGTGCGGGGCCTCCAACTGTGCCTTGGAGCCTTGCTCCTGTTGTGTCCCGGCCCCGCCCAGAGCTTCCTCTGAGGCCCTGTGGCTGGGAATATCATTAGGCTGCAGCCGGGCTGGGAGGCTGATGCGCCTCCCGTCCTTGCTCCCGCTGGCAGTTCCACGCTGACTCACCTTGAGCCTGCCTCCCCCACCCTCGTGGAGGCAGGCTGCGATGGCAGCGGCCACTCTGCCCGATGCTACCCGTGCAGGACGAGTCAGGCCCACTAAGCCTCATCCAGGACATTGGGCCGCAAAAGGTTGTGCCTGCCTACTGCGCCCAGCGTCTGGAGTGCTGCTCGTACTTCACGGCCCGCAAATGTGGAACAGGTAGGGCACAAACTTCCTTACAAACTTTTCCTCCTCACGCACAATCCCCTCATGGTGATGCACAGGGCACAGAAGAGGCGGATCATGCCTCTCCGGACCCTTATATTTTAATTTCATGACCCACCCCTTCCCCCCTACCCACCTATCCCCACCCATGTCCTGTTTTGGGGCACAAATACCCCCGGGGAAAGACTAGTCTGCAACTTTCTATTCCCTGGGGGCTGTCATTGTCTTACAGGCAAGTGGTGTCAGGGGAGTAACACCAGCCCCTGCAGCTGCTGCAGCAGAAGGGGGGGGCATAACTCTTAAGGAGTTGCCAAACTCTTCAGAGGCACTCCCCTCTGCCCAAGGCCAATGAATATCTGTGAGATACAGGAGACTCATGGCCTACTCGTCACATTTTGCATGGGACCCCATCACTTTAGATTACACCACTTACTAGTATTATGTGAATTGAAGATTTCCCTGTAACACATGGTATACTTGCCTCTAACACATCAATATTCAAATGAAAAATCAAGTACCAATCTTTTACAATCCAATTACAATCTATGTTATATTGTGTCCTTCGGAGTAATAAGTGAAGAAGCAAGATATTTGTGGGTGCATGTTATTGCTCTCATGGGCTTTTAAACAGGTTTTGCAGGCCATTCACTTTGTCAACAATTTGCGCAGATAACAATAGACAAACAAGTACTACACATGAGATACAGTCTGCCAAGTGGTTTGGTGCAATCGAGCATATGCTCCAGGTATCAATAACGCCAATGTGTGTGGAATGTTAAATGAGGGAGAAAACAAGCAAAGATGCTCTTCTCCAAACATCACCGATATTTATTATTTATTCGTCCAGTGACTGTTCATTACATGAAGATTACAGTCCTTGTTCAGCACCTATCACAGGTGCTGATCATTAGTCATTGCAGGAGTTTATTCTGCTGCTGACAACTCACAATTTTCCTATGTTCCAGCTCGCGTGTCACGTGGGAAATGTAGCATAGTGCATGTGACAAAACCATTACCCTGTTTTGCATTTTCATGCTTCTTTTGCTTCCTTGTACCCTGTGCTCCCTTTCTACTAAACAAACAATATCTGGGAACTCATAAGTAACAAGGCAGAGGGCACAATTAATTACCAGGTTTGCTCTACTGGGATGAATATGTTGTGTCCCTCTCAAATGGGGTGTTGGGTAAAACCAGTTTATGCTGTTTTAACTGCAAATTCCCGGCTTTGGAAATGAGGAACTAGGTTCAATACTTAGCATCACCTCAAAAGCCTGTGATTCTCAACAAATCAGTTAATCTGCCTGTGCCAATAAAAACAAGCATGGTCTCGCCTATACAAGAACTATTGGCTTTGGCAATGTGTTTTTGCCATGTTGAACACCAGTGTGGCTGCTGTTCAGTATGGCTAAAAGTTAGTGGTGTGAAGTGTCCTAGAGTGGAGTGGGGGGAGTAGAGTGTCATAGACCGGATTTGTTGGGGTAGAATGTTGTAGAGTGGAGTGTAGGATTAGAGTGTTGTAGAGTTGAGGAGGGTAGAATTCAGTGGGAGTGAGCATCGTAGAGTGCAGTATCATAGAGTGCAGTGTCGTAGAATGGAGTGATATAAAGTGAAATGGCATAGAGTAGAGTGGGGTGGAGTAGGGTGGAGTGGGTTGGATTGGAGTAGATTGTGGTAGATTGGATTGGATCGGATTGGAGTGGATTGGGGTGGAATGGATTTGGGTAGAGTGGGTTGGATTGAGTGGAGTGGGATGGATTGGAGTGGGTGGAGTGGATGGGGTGGATTGGATTGGAGTGAGTTGAATTGAAATGGGGTGAGGTGGATTAGATTGGGGTGTATTGGAGTGGGGTGGTTTAGATTGGTTTGGGGTGGGGTAGATTGGATTGGGGTGGATTGGATTAGCGTAGGAGTGGGGTGAATTAGAGTGGAGTGGAGGGGTTGGATTGGACTAGACTAGAGGGGGTGGATTGGAGTGGGGTGGATTGGACTGGAGTGGGGTGGATTGAATTAGGTTGGAGTGGGGTGGACTAGAGTGTGGTGGGCTGGATGGATTGGATTGAGTGGGGTGGACTGAACTGTGTTGGGATAGATTGGGTTAGAGGGGGTAGAGTGGAGTAGAGTGGGGTGGATTGGATTGGACTATGGTGGAGCGGGGAAGATTGGAGGGGTGGATTGGAGTGGGGTGGATTGGACTGGAGTGGGGTGGATTGAATTAGGTTGGAGTGGGGTGGACTAGAGTGTGGTGGGCTGGATGGATTGGATTGAGTGGGGTGGACTGAACTGTGTTGGGATAGATTGGGTTAGAGGGGGTAGAGTGGAGTAGAGTGGGGTGGATTGGATTGGACTATGGTGGAGCGGGGAAGATTGGAGGGGTGGATTGGATGGGGTGGATTAAATTGGAGCAGGGTGGATTGAAACAGGGTGAGGTGGACTGAGATGGGGTGGGGTGGGGTGGATTGGATTGGGGTGGACTGGTGTGGGGTGCATTGGAGTGGGGTGGATTGGATTGGAGTGGGGGGGGTTAGACAGGAGTGGGGTAGAATGGAGTGGAATAGAGTGAGGTGGAATGGAGTGGGTAAAATGGAGTTGGATGGAATGGAGTGGGGGGAATTGGAGTGGGGTGAATTGGATTGGCGTGGAGTGGGGTGGATTGGAGAGAGTAGATTGGATTGCAGTGAGGTGGATTGGATTGGAGGTAAGTGGATTGCATTGAGTGGGATGGATTGGATTGGGGTGGATTGGACTGAGGTGGATTGACTGGGGTGAACTGGATTGGGAGATGGGGTGGATTGGTTTGAGGTGGTTTGGATTCAGGTGGAGTGGGGCTGATTGAAGTGGGGTAATGGATTTGAGTGGGTTGAATTGGATTTGGCTGGATTGGATTGGGAGGGGGTGCATTGAACTGGATTGGGGTGGATTGTATTGGGTGAGGTGGATTGGGTTGAGGTGTATTGTATTGGAGTGGGGTGTATTGGAGTGGTGCGGATTGGAGTTGTTGAATTGTTTTGAATTGGAGTGGAGAAGAATGTTTTGGATTGGAGGGGAACTGATTGGAGTGGGGCAGATTGGAGTAGAGCAGATTGTTTTGGATTGGAGTGGGGCAGATTGTTTTGGATTGCAGTGAAGCAGAATGTAGTGCAGCAGATTGTTTTGGATTGGAGTGGGCAGATTGTTTTGGATTAGAATAAGGCAGATTGGAGTGGAACAGATTGGATTGTAATGGGGCAGATTGTACTAGGTAAAACTATTTTGGATTCGGGCAGATTGGAGTGTTGCAGATTGAAGTGTGGCAGATTGTTTTAGATTAGAGTGGGACAGATTGGAGTGGTGCAGATTGCTCTGGATTCTAGTGGATCAGATTGTTTTGGACTGGAGTGGGGCACATTGTTTTGGACTGGAGTGGGGCTGATTGTTTTGGTTTGTAATGGGGCAGATTGGAGTGCAGTAGATTGTAGTGGGGCAGATTGTTTTGCATTGAAGTGGGGCAGATTCTTTTGGAATGGAGTGGGGCAAATTGGAGTGGGGTAGACTGGAGTGGGATGGGTTGGGAGGATTTGAGTGTGGTGGATTGGACTGGGGTGAGTGGTTTGGATTGGAGTGCGATGGGGCTGGGTGGATTGGTCTGGGTTTAATTGGGTAGAGTAGGGTGGATTGGTGTGGGATGCGATGGGGTGTATTGGTGTGGATTGGAGTGAGGCGGATTGGAGTGAGGTGGTTTGGGGAGTACTGCACAATTATGTGTTAAAGCATCATTTCAGAAATTACATTTAAGAAAGAAACAATGTCGCTTTGCAATAAGATAATCCTCATCTTTTGAGAACTGCGTCCACAAGCAAAAACAAAAGATAACATGAGTGCAAAGTGAGAAAAGAAGACTTGGCAAAATAAAAGAAAGTTAACTATAGAAAATAAATCTTTGCAATTGTGTTTGTCCTGCTGGGCATGTTTTTGCCAGTCACCGCCTTCTGTTTGCAGGGCAGTAAAAGTTAAACAGGACAAAATAGTGCCTCAATTACATCGGGAGCAGCGGACGGGCACTGATTAAGTTGAATCAAACAGTGCTTGGTCTCTGCTCCACAGAGAGGAATGGAAATGATGTTGAGCCTGCTTTGACGAATTACGAAGCTGTAAAAAGAGTGCCACACACGCCAACCAATGGTAAGCAAAGGACGGGCTCCAAGCCCTTTTTGGATACAAGAGTGTCACAAATTCTCTAGAGTATGCTCTCGAAGGCTCTACCCTAATGAATGTGTCCATGAATAGTGTAACTGGGGGTCATGTAAAGCGCTCCAATACTTTAAAGTTGGGCCAGGTTTGCGCTATTCAAAAATGAAAAAAAATAAAGAAGAAATAGTATTTCAATCACATCCAGAGCAGTGGCTGGATACTAATTAAATCACACCAATCTCTACTTGGTCCATGCGCTACACAAAGACAAGGAAGTGGCGTAGGATTGATGCATCAGAAGCTCGGCCAAATTATAAGGCAGCAAGGAAGAATGATAATAATGACAACAAATGGTAAGTAATGGGCAAGCTAAAAGTCTCTTTTTAGAAAGATTTTTTTTAAGATACAGCAGGTCATTGCATGCACACTGCTCGCAGGCTTGACTTAAAAATTAAAAGCAATGTTAGTCACAGTGTTGATAGGTTAGTGACATCAATCATCACTAATACATTTCACAATAAGTATCACTGTAAAGCCACTGACAATTATCATAAGTATTAAAAATACAATATTAATAAATTGATCATGCATACAAGTCAGTGCTCTCAGTGCTGAATGGGTCAGCTTTGCCCATTCCAACAGTAAACATCTCTTGTCTACGATAACTCAGTTAATCATAAAGGGCCAGATGTATGAAGAGTGGTCACAATTTGTGCACCGACTTTTACCAAATTCATTCTGTTTTTTCAAACCTACCTAAGTACTAAAAGGTCAATTCACAAAATTCCTTTTCGGGTTGCAATTCGGCCAACTTTATGAATATTAATGAATTGGATCGTAACTTGCAACTCACTAGAAATCATAGTCATCTCAAGAGTAGAGGTCAGCTTAGGTCAGCAGATCACCGTGACTGTTTTTTCTGTTAAATAAAGCGCTTTTTAAAAAAAAATGCAACCATTTTCCTCAAGGGAAAAGAGAATGCAGTTAAAAAAAAATAAAAGTGTAAGTAACACTTTTTAAGAGAACACAATCCACGGGTCCACTGCCTATTCTTAAAAATTATGTTTTCCACTTTCTCACAAGGGACCCCTTTCCATTTGTGAATGCCTTACCACTACCTTTCAGAAGACAGTAAAAGATGATTGTTTGGCGAGTGGAATTCAGTTGCAAAACATTATTTAATCACTGCAAACCAGTATTTGGAAGGGAAGCCCTAAACACGCCCCTTATGAATACTGATTTGGAAATTGGTCGCAACCTAAATAGTGATTTGGTAACGTGTTATTGAATCACTATTTGCGGTTTGTTCATACCAAAGAGCTTTTTGCAGTTGCATATGGCTCAATTCTGCGAATCTTAGTTTTAGGGATGAAGGCTTTAAACACAATCTATGCTCTGTTATAAAAAGTGACCAACAACAAAGGTAAAACCTGTAGCAGTGTAGTATATCTCCAGGGCTATTGCACTTCCCTCAGCATAATCCATTCATAATCTAAGATAGTATACTTTACTGGACAAACAGGTGGGTTCAACCAGATAGTTTTGGGCTTGAACTCTGTATGTGAGCTACTATACACTTCTGAATGTCTTTGCAAAGAAAATAAAGTTAGATAGGCTTGCTTGATAGAAAATTTGTTTTTCCAGTAAACATTTCAAGATGGAATCAGCTATTTTTTTTCTCAGACCTCAGTGCGTAAATCCAACAAAGATCTAAATGAGTTATATTGTATATGGTCAAGCCAGCCTGCAAAATTTCCAGAAAAAGCTTTGCAGCTGTACGTTACTGCATAATGCAGGAAAAGAAATTGCCATGGCGACATTTAGGAAGGGGCCAAGTAACAGGCATGACAAGCTTACGCTAGTTTCAATAAACCAAATTGTAAGGACAAATCTTTTAGTTCCATCTTAGGGCCCGATTATGATGTCGGTCGGTAAGCCTTCGACCGATAATCGGATTTCCCTAAACCGTTTCGGAAACTATGTTTCCGACCGATTCGGAAAAGTTTCCGACCGACTGATTACGATGCAGGGAAGCCGTTCGGGCTGTCCGGCTCGGTTCCGATCGGCACTTGGAGTCCATGAGTCATTCGGAGCCGAATCGTACAGGTCTGTGGACACCATTTCCTACAGATCTATTACAATGTCAGATTCTGAAAGACGCTCTGAATCGGCCTGCCCGACATGAAACGGCTGTTGGAATCTGAATTTGGGGGCCTGTAGCAGGCCCCCTTTCCCCGGAGGCCTCCGTTTGGGGGCCGTGGGGGTATCCATGGGACCCCCCTGTAAAACCATGCACAGCGTGGCAGGCACCTTGGGGTGCCTGCCACAGGGTGCAAGGTTTTTCGCAACAATCCCTTTTTTCAATGGGAGCCTGTGTTGTTGGTCCGAACACAGGCTCCCTTTGAAGTCAATGCGAGCCCGACCAAACGATGTTCGGAAGCATTGTAATCGGTCAGTCGGACTCACCGAACCCGATTCAGTCAGACCCGATTCCAAAACAGAGTCCCGACCGACATCGTAATCGGGCCCTTAGTCTGATGATATATGTAGCCCTCAAGCATCCATACTCATAAGTATTTACAAGAGTCAGTCTTCATTGCATGCTTGCCTTCCAAAAATCCAGCTCTCTTTTGTTTTGCTCTGCATCAAAAATTACCTCATTCCCCTTTTCCATAATTATACAGATCTTTTATGACTGACAATGGATATTCAGTATTAAGAGCTGTTAATGTGTGCTGCAGGAATACACTGGTTTGGTGCAGAAAAACAGCATCATTTAAATATTGCAGAACTGATGTTTATCACGCTAAGGGGTATATTTACAAGATAATGATGCAGCGTGGTGCTACAAGCTATCTTGCAGTGCTGAGCTGTGTCATTAGGAAAGTACAGGGATATGTCATATTTACAACAATACAACGCATCCCTGTGCTGTCCGCTGCACTGGTGTACAATAGGCTGCCTAGAGCCAATGCAGGCACTCTTGCACCATTGTTTTTGTGCAGGACATAACACCTTCAATGATGGTTTTTGTGCAGGAAGGTGTTCCTTCCTGCAGCAAAAAAATATTTGAGGGCTTTTTCCTCCTTCATGTGAGACCGCAGCGCCAGTGCCAGGGATTGCGGATCCCTGGCGGTTGCGGCAGTCCTAATGTGGTCCGACCGCCGTAGTTGTAATACGGTGGTCGCACGACTGGTGCGACGGTCCCCGACCGCCACTGCACCTCCACCATAAACTCATAATTAGGCCCTAAATATTTAATTTTGGAAAACATTTCCACAGATATGAAGGTAAAATCCAAAACTGACCTGAAGGGACATGTTATATGTGTTGGTCTCATAGGGAAATCCTTAGCAAATCTTCCATTCAAAGCTCTTTGGCATAAACTGTTAATAAAATTAACCAGTTCTGTGCATTTATGTTCTTTCCTCATAAGGGATGATTAGGCTACTGCTATATTCCAGAAAACATTTAGGACATGATAAGAGGTGTCTTTCAGGTTTGAGAGTGCCACAATATGGTTAAAATCCATTGTAAATTGTACTTATGAGTGGTGTTTAAGCCAATTAATTACTATCTAAGCCTGTTTGGCTGCTGTGCTTTAAGATCCTAAATCAAACTGATGTATATATTGATTATCAAGAAACCATGGACTCTTCGGCTAGTTTTCCCTACAATTAAAAACATTACAGTCATAGGATGGAACACTTGAATATTGATGGGTTACCATAGGATCTCCCCTTTCTTGTTCTTTTGGATGCACTAATATGAAATTCTGTGCAGCCTGGGATATGAAGATCGTATAAATCCCATATTTACTAAAAACAGAACACTTTGGACTGATGTACTAACATTAGTAATTCAGATTTCCTAATTGAGATTCTTACTGAATCACAATTAGGAAATCACAATTCCTAATGTATGAAACTTTTTATTTTAAAATAGTAATTCATAGTGGGTCGCAAATCAACATACTTACAGAATATTAATGCAGTAGGTTGCAATTTGTGATCCATTAAGAATCGCAACCATCACAGGGATGGGGGCCTGCAGGGTTCAGCATGCCAACACATATGTGATTGCTTTTAAATAAAGCCATCTGTTTTTATTTTAAACGTAGTCCATTCTCCTTAAAGGAAAATTGAATATGTTTCAAAAAAGAAAATGAAACATTTAAGTTTAATTTTTTTTACATTCTCAAAGGGAAATCAGTTCCACTGAGACCTTGGTAAGTTTTGCCTGCACAGTGCTTGTGCTTGTGAAATCTCTTGTATTTAATACATTTTAAAAGGGGGCTCTTATCAGTTCTCATCGCCAAATGACTGTGTTAATTCGCTTTTGTATGGAACTTTTATTTGTTAACTTCCCCTGGCTGCACGCATTTACTGATACTTCTACTAAAGCTGTGTACACTGTTTATGCCCCATTCACTGTCTCTTCCCACTGAAAATGCAGACAGTTTCTAAGAGTATGCCGGAATGCTTGCTTTTTATTACTTAGCTGTGTACAACATGATGCTTTAGCTTTAAAATATTTGTGGCATTTCCTATTCATGTCTCAGTACCTTTCTTTTCACTTTGTAGGGATTATCGGATTGATTTTTTTAACGTAATCTATTTGGTCATTATGATCGAATTCTAAATGTTGTAATAAACATTGCACATTAAAAATAAAGCTAATATACAAGAGCTATGGTATATTTGACTACTAAACAGGCAGCCACAAGTCCAGTTACCTTGCAGACAACAGGGTCATGACTTCATGACTTCAATGGTGCCTCAGGTGCAGTGACACCAGGAACAAAATCTCTAGGCAACCAACTGAACCCCTAAAATTGCTATATTTTACTACTAAACAGGCAGTCACAAGTGCAGTTACCTTGCAGACAACTGGGTCATGATTTTAATGGTGCAGCAGGTGCAGTGGCACCGTGCCCAAAAGTTGTCAGAACTCCTCTAAACACAAAATATTGCTATATTTTACAACTAAACAGGCAGTCACAAGTGAAGTTATCTAGCAAGCGCTAGGGTCATGATTTCAACAGTGCTGCAGCTGCAGTGGCACTTGGACAAAAAGCTCCACGCACCCCACTAAACACTGATTATTGCTATATTTTACAACTAAACAGGCAGTCACAAATGCAGTTATCTTTCAGGCACTAGGGTCATGATTTGAATGATGCAGCAGGTGCAGTGGCACCTGGCAAAAAAGTTGTCAGAACTCCTCTAAACACCTAATATTGCTATATTCTACTACTAAACAGGACGTCACAATTGCAGTTACCCTGCAGTTGGAAGGGGCTTGATTTAAATGGCGCAGCAGGTGCAGTGGCACTGTGGCCAAAAGTTGTCATAAATCCACTAAACACCAAATATTGCTATATTTTACTACTAAAAAGGCAGTCACATGTGCAGCTATCGTGGAGGCAACAGGGTCATTATTTGAATGGTGCAGCAGGTGCAGTGGCACTTGGCCAAAAGTTGTCAGAACTCCTCTAAACACTTAATATTGCTATATTTTACAACTAAACAGGCAGTCATTTGTGCACTTATCTAGCATGCACTAGGGTCATGATTTCAATACTGCAGCAGGTGCAGTGGCACCAGGACCAAAAGCTCCAGGAACTCCACTAAACACCGAATATTGCTATATTTTATTCCTAAACAGGCAACCACAAGTGCAGTTACCTTGCAGACAACTGGATCATGACTTAGAATGGTGCAGCAGGTGCAGTAGCACCAGGCCCAAAGTTGTCAGAACTCCTCTAAATACATAATATTGCTATATTTGACTACTAAACAGGCAGTCACAATTGCAGTTACCTTGCAGTTAAAAGGGACTTGATTTGAATAGTGCAGCAGGTGCAGTGAAGGCCTGGGCGGTGAACTCTGCTCCGTTCGCGGAGTTTGCAGAGTTTTCTGTACTACGCACTCCGCGCAGCTCGCAGAGTGCAGGAAACTCCACTCTTCCTAGTGCAGCTGAGTTTTTTCCCTGCTCGCACTCGCCAACGGTAAGTTGGCGAGCGCGAGCTGCCACTCTGGTTGAATTTCCACTCATGCGGCAGGAAGTTCAGCACGAACGGCAGTTCGCACCGCACTCTGCCACTTGCGGAACTCCGTGGAGTTTTTTTGTCATTCTGCGGAGTTCTTCGGAGTTCTGCGTACCGAAACTCCGCGAACTACACCCAGGCCTGGTGCAGTGGCACTGGGTCCAGATGTTCTAGGGACCCCACTAAACCCAGATTATTGCTTAATTTTACTACTAAACAAGACAGTCACAAGTGCATTTATATAGCAGGTAATAGGGTCTTGATTTGAATGGTGCAGCAGGTGCAGTAGCACCAGGACAAAAAGCTTTAGGCACCCAACTAAACACCTAATATTTCTATATTTTACTACTTAACAGGCAGACACAAGTGCAGATACCTTGCAGACAACAGGGTCATGATTTGAATGGTGCAGCAGGTGCAGTAGCACCGTGCTCAAAAGTTGTCAGAACTCCTCTAAACACCTAATATTGCTATATTTTACTTCTATACAGGCAGACACAATGG
Organism: Calotriton arnoldi; assembly: GCA_963921515.1. Taxonomy (NCBI): domain Eukaryota; kingdom Metazoa; phylum Chordata; class Amphibia; order Caudata; family Salamandridae; genus Calotriton; species Calotriton arnoldi. The sequence goes on along the minus strand of CAWUFW010015155.1, from coordinate 227,972 downwards.
CAGGTATCTTTCAGTTAAAAGGGCCTTGATTTGAATGGTGCAGCAGGAGCAGAGGCACTGGAGCCAAAAGCTCTAGGGACACCACTAATCACAGAATATTGCTAAATTTTACCACTAAACAGGCAGTCACAAGTGCAGTTATCTAGCATGCACTAGGGCCAATATTTGAATGGTGCAGCAGGTGCATGGGCACCGGGCCCAAAAGTTATAAGAACTCCTCTAAACACATAATATTGCTTTTTAATTTATTAATTCTATTATTTCCCTGTTTCATAACATTTTTCAAAATGTTGCTATTACTTACCCGCACTATACCACTAGTAACGGCACAATATATTGCCTTTTTGTACATAAACAAGTCATAACACTTTAACAGATTTTCTGTAATTTTTATTGTGCAACTACTCAGCAAGCTACAACTTACAACAAAAGACAGCTTATTATTAATCACATAGGCGAAACCGAATACATTTACCAATGCTTGTTCCATTTGTGAATGGCTTACCACTACCTTGGAATTCGGTTGCAAAATATGAATACGTACCACTGTGATTCGGTATTTGGAAGGGACGCCCTAAATATGCCCCTTTTGAAATACAGATTTGCAACTGCAAATTGGGATTTGGTGAAAAGTTACCGAATCACAATTTGGTATAAGTATTTTTAAAAAAGCATTTTTGCGGTTGCAAATGAACTGATTCTGCAAATCAAGCCGTTTGTGAGCTCAAAAATACTATGGGTCTCATTTATGAGGTTTTGCCGTACGGCAGTGCTGCAGGCCTTCCTGCTGCGCTTCCCTACGGCAAAAGAAAAGGGCAGGATTGCGCTGTATCTATAAGATACGGCGCATTCCTGTCCTTTTCCCCTGCGCCAGCGCACAATGGGCTGCCGTGTGCCAACGCAGGCACCTTTGCACCATGGTGCAAGGGTGCCTGCATTGAGGGGATGATTATTTTTGTACAGGAAGGGAAACCTTTCTGTACAAAAATAATCACAAGAGACTTCTTCCTCTTTCTATGTGTGCTGCAGAATGCAGCACGCATAGAAAAATGAAAAACGAGGAGAAATAAAGATATTTCTCCTCGTTGTGCCTCCCTTGCGCCTCCCCTGGGGAGGCGTAAGCTTTTGGCGCTGCCTCCGATTTACGATTTCTCGTAAATCTGGGGCAGTGTCAAAAGGCCATGGATGTTGCTGGGAACGCCCCCAGCAACACCCATTGCACGCCCCTTTAACGCAGAACCCTGCGTTAAAGGGACTGATATATATCAGGCAGCAATAAGCTAAAAAAAGTGGCTTAGTGCTACCTGATAAATATCACGCAGGCTTCTGCGCCACGGAACGTCAAAAAAAAGTGACGTTCCCGAGGCGCAAGGAGTCTCATAAATGAGGCCCTTTGTTCATCTGTCCTTTCATATGTCGTAAGATACACCTTTGAATCTTTAAGGATTCTATTTAAACCACCCACATTCCAGGAAGATAAAGAAAGGCTTGTAGAAGTTGTAAACGTGAAATTATATAAGCACTAGCTCACACATAACGTGTAGACATGACCGGCTTTAGTAAGAAAAAAGAAAGAACATATATGGGCAATCCAGTAACCCCTGGTGAGCTTAGGTGGGTGTAAAAACCAATAATAAGATGCAAACAAGGGGATCATTCAAAACGCTATTTAGAGGATCAACTAAAAAGCTAATGAATATTGCATCCATTCAACAGAACATATACTGAATAAAAACAAATGCAGGGAGAAATTATTTTTATTTTAACATGGTAATGAATCACCATTCAACTTTTTGTAGTTTTTCATTTGTCTCAGTTGTTTCCAGATCTCATTTTTGTAATCAGTGAATGTTGTATTACAATTCCACGCCCTTTGTCTGCTGCGTTGATAGTTGTGTTGGTAATGGCTTGTAGCCTTTTAAAGGCTGAGCGTTCTATTTTAAACATTTAAATTTGTAAACAAGTTTATGCTTCAATAACTGTGAAACTTATTTAAGAATAGCATTTTAACATTTTCAAACTGATATCTTTAGTCACATCGCTATTTGATGGAAAAAATATAGATAGACAATGAAGCCCACTCATATCATGATATGGGCTAGAATCATGTGTGTCAAAAAACGTTTGAGTCAAATGATTCAGATAAACTATAATTTTCTGTTCTTGTGTAAAAATGGTCATTCATATGGGCTGGTACAAAAGATAGATCAGAGCTTACAGCAGAGATTTCTGTTTCATTGTAGAAATAGATGGTTAAAATGAAAATGGGAATTGTCTGTTCCTCTTTAGGACAGTGCGACCCAAGCCACTGCACAAGGGCCAAGCTTCAGGGGCGCCATTTGCACTCTGACCAAAATCAACATTGTTGTACGTCTTTCATTTCACTGTCTTTGTTATGGGAAACAGTGCTTACGTCACGTGTTGGCTGATGGGGTTCAGACTACAACACTTCAGTGCAAAATTTCTACCATCAGTGCATTACCTCCTTTCAGTTTCGTTTAGTGGTTCTACGTAACCTTTATTGTGCAGTTAAAATAATTATGGTATGTTAATGTTGTCAGCGTTAACGTTACTTAAAGTTGCCCTCCCGGGTGTACTCTTCCCTGTGGGTGCGGTACAACTCTGTTTTACCCAGAAGAATCAGGCCATACACTAGAACCACCATTGTGCTCTGTGCAGGAAGAGGAAGGCGCAAGCATCCTAAGGAGCACGTTCTTTATTTGTGAACAGCTGAATTCACTGCTTATCAAGGTACAGGTTCTACTTATTTGGAGGCTTGTTTTATTTGACTGTGCAATGAGTTCCTTTGTGAAGGCCGGAGCATTCTGTGTCCTCCCAAAAGCAGTGGTTTTTGCCTTAGGGCACCGGAGCACCACCCCTCTGAAGGGCAGGCATTTTTCTTAAAATGTATCTTTCATTTTTATGTTACTCCTGCACAGGACTTATGCTGTGCTTGTAAAATCTATTGATTTTAATACAAACTTAAAAGGGGCTTACATCCTGCCCTCTCTCTTTCCTGGCTTTTTATTGGTTCCTGTACATGCCACTCACTTTTCCTCCATTTCTATCGGCTGTAGCATATTTTCCTGCATTTACCAATGCTTGTTCCTAGTCTGCTTTTCTTATCAGTTTCCAGTCACAGAAATACCATTAACATTTGCTTTGGTGCAACTATTTTTTCATAAAGTTCTCTTGCGGCAGATTTATACAGCAATTTATCACCCAGAGAGATTAAGTGATTTGCCCAGAATCGCAGGATGTTGCGGCGCCGAGACTCGAACCGGGATCCCCAGCTTTTAAGTCAGTCACTCTGGCCGCTGCACCACATCCTCCCCACTCCCTTGTTGCTTGTTTTGTTTAGTTTCGCAGCGGAACATTTTCACAGCAGTCATCATTTCCCCCCTTTTTAAGGAGATTTCTTCTTGTATAACCAAGTGTTACTGCTGTGGTGTTTTAAAGGTGTTGCTTCTCTGTGAGAGAGACTTCATTCTTACATGTGACATGTTTAAGATCTTCTTGGTGAGACAAACTACCCCCTGCTTGTGTTCTCCACAACCCTTGACGGTAGAAGGGCGGGGGCTTTGTGAGGATTCAGACAGCAGCACCAAAGTTTTCACTGCGCCCCACCCCCCACCCCCAAAACAAATCACAATTTGTTACATGCTGTAAGCCTTTTTCTTGCACATCAGTTGGCAACCTGGACTTTGTGCTGGGACAGCGCAGAGAGCAGAACTGCACGTTGATTGACCAATGAGTCTGTCTGACACAGATGATGCACAGGTTGGATGGGTATTGGGGTGCCCTGACCAGCACACCCTTCTATCTGATGACCGTCACATGTGGACTCCTGGATGTGCCTCAAAGCTAGACTAGGCCCTTGGCACCCTTGCAGACCTGGTGGATCAAAATGATTTATATTGAATGTGAAGAGATATGGGGGCAGGGCTTGAAAAATAACAATGTTAAAAAACAGAGGTGACAGATGGAACATGGTTTATTAACATATGTTTCCACGGTAAACGGCAGCGTTGCTGGGCCAGCATTGGAGTTTCAGTCTTAGGTGTCGAAGCTTGCCTCTGTAAACAGTTCGCCTTGCCCCCTAGATTTGCAGGGCAAAGAGGTTGCAGCAGTGGAGAAAGCTGAAACTTTGGACGCTGATAAGAAGCAATCTGTGCACGCACAAGCTGACCTCATGGCCACATTTACCACATAATGCATGGACCAGGTGCCTTGTAAGAGCTCTGGGTTGTACCTGCATTGACGTTTAAGGCTTAGGTCTCGAAGCTTGCCTCTGTAAAAAGTTCACCTTGCTCCCTAGATTTGTAGGACAAAGAGGCCGCACCAGTGGAGAAAGCTGAAACTTTGGACGCTGATAAGAAACAGTCCGTGCACGCACAGGCTGACCTCATGGTCAATTTACCACATAATGCATAGACCAGGCTCCTTGTAAGAACTCTAGATGGGGTGTACTGGCAGAGCAAAGGTGCTGTGCCCTAGGGGGCACACTGGGTCACCTGGTTCCTAGGAGATGGACTGTATGCACTCCCTGAATATTGCACATGTGATGTATACTGGTTGATGTACATTTCAGGACATCAGGTATGCCTGCCACAGGGAGGCAGAGGGTGATGGACAAAGGTGGTGGGAGAACTTGTCTCTGTCCTTCATTCCATCTGTGACACCTTCAGCCAAATCGAAGTGTTATCGCCATATGCATGTTTTGATTTCAAACCTACATCTACAAGTTCCAGAATGTAAAAGTTCTGTTGGCCAAACAAGTAAAACTGCCCTATAGGGGGCACATGACTGTGCCAATTGGCTGCTGTATACATGGATCTATGGATGGTAAATAAAAAAGAAATCCTATTTATGACGTTGACAATTGTACTTGTTTTGATTATTTTAATATTTTTTCTGCCTGTTGGTATCCAGAATTATGAACAAAAAAAGAATTTAACTAATGACAATGCCAGATTTTTTACTTTAATGTGCTTATGTAAAGCTTTACAATAGAGTTTACATTTTGCTGCAGGAACAAAGCTATCATGTAATAAATTGTTGTGAGGCCTTTGCAAAAGATGACAACCTGATTTAGCTGATTTTCATGAAGATGTGATTTCCGTCTAACATCATTTGGCAATAAAGCTGGTCAGAGAGCTGACTCCATTATTAGTGTTACACTTGCCTTTCTCTCGCCTCAGCCAATGGCAAAGCAGAAAATTCAACATCGCTTCGGTGGAACTATTTTTTCATAAAGTTTTTCCCCTTTCTGCTTTTTTCTCTTGCAACAGATTTATAAATCCAATTTATCACCGGGAGAGATTAAGTAATTTGCCCAGAATCAGAGGATGGTGTGCGGCCGAGACTCGGACCGGGATCCCCAGCTCTTGAGTCAGTAGATCTGGTCCTGTGCCACATCCTCTCCACTCTTGTGATACTTGTAAGGGAGCTCTTTCCTTCGTCCACGATGGTGATTGATAAAAAAACAGCTTATCACATAGGCAAAACCAATGCATTACCAGTGCTTGTTCTTAAACTATTACTTTTGAAGTACGTGACTACCAGGCTGGCTGGACTGAGATTCATGGTGAGACCGCCAGGAACTGGCAGGCCAGTCAAGTGCATTTGAGCATGCATCATATCACGATGGCCGGGTGACGCCATGACGCAGGGCTTACCTCTTTACAGTTCATGTTTCCCATGAGGAGACTTGGAACCTTCCTATTGTTCAGCGCTGATGAAACTTAAGCCTGGTTGGGCTGCAACTTGAAGCTCTGCATGCTATAAACCATGTCACGCATGGGCAGTCAGTCCACTCGTTAGACTAGAACATGGGTATTCACAAACTTTCTCTCGGGGGCCAAATTTACAATGTGGTTTGTGGCTGAGGGCCGCACCGGTGGGGGCGGGGTCAGTGGGGGAGGGGGGCGGGGCTAGAGCAACAAAAAAAAATATGACCATGAGGTTGAACACAGGCCCCTGCAGTGGACGCCTTCGTCCACTGAGCCACCAGACCCGGCATACACACATCTCTCTCTCTCTCTATCTATCTCTCTCTCTCTCTCGCTCTGTCTCCCTCCCTCTCTCTATCTCTCCCTCCCTCTCTCTATCTCTCCCTCCCTCTCTCTATCTCTTCCTCCCTCTCTCTCTCCATCTCCCTCCCTCTCTCTATCTCTCTCTCTCTCTCTCCCTCTCTCTCTCTCTCTCTCTCTCTCTCCCTCCCTCTCTCCCTCTCTCTCTCTCTCTGTCTCCCTCTGTCTCCCTCTGTCTCACTCACTCTGTTTGTCTCCCTCTCTCTCTCTCTCTCTGTCTCCCTCCCTCTCTCTCTCTGTCTCCCTCCCTCTCTTTTTCTGTCTCCCTCTCTCTGTCTCCCTCCCTCTCTCTCCCTCTGTCTCCCTCCCTCTGTCTCCCTCTGTCTGTCTCCCTCTGTCTGTCTCCCTCCCTCTGTCTCCCTCTATCTGTCTCCCTCCCTCTGTCTGTCGCCCTCCTCCCTCTGTCTGTCTCCCTCTGTCTGTTGCCCTCCTCCCTCTCTCTGTCTCCCTCTGTCTGTCTCCCTCTCTCTGTCTCCCTCCCTCTCTCTCTCTGTCTCCCTCCCTCTCTCTCTCTGTCTCCCTCTCTCTGTCTCCCCCCTCTCTCTCCCTCTGTCTCCCTCCCTCTGTCTCCCTCTGTCTGTCTCTGTCTGTCTCCCTCTGTCTGTTTCCCTCCCTCTGTCTCCCTCTGTCTGTCTCCCTCCCTCTGTTTGTCGCCCTCCTCCCTCTGTCTGTCTCCCTCTGTCTGTCGCCCTCCTCCCTCTGTCTGTCTCCCTCTGTCTGTCTCTCTCCCTCTGTCTGTCTCCCTCCCTCTGTCTCCCTCTGTCTGTTGCCCTCGGTCTCCCTCTCTCTGTCTCCCTCTGTTTCCCTCTCTCTGTCTCCCTCCCTCTGTCTCCCTCTCTCTCTCTCTCCCTCTGACTCCCTCTGACTCCCTCTGTCTGTCTCCCTCCCTCTGTCTCCCTCCCTCTGTCTCCCTCCCTCTATCTCCCTCTGTCTGTCTCCCTCTGTCTCCCTCTGTCTGTCTCCCTCCCTCTGTCTCCCCCTGACTCCCTCCCTCTGCCTCCCTCTGTCTCCCTCCCTCTGTCTCCCTCTCTCTCTGTCTCCCTCTCTCTGTCTCCCTCTGTCTCCCTCTCTCTCTGTCTCCCTCCCTCTCCCTCCCTCTGTCACCCTCTGTCTCCCTCCCTGTCTCCCACCCTCCTTCTCCCTCCCTCTCCCTCCCTCTCTCTCCCTCCGTCTCCCTCTCCATCTCTCTATCTCTCTGCCTCTCTGTCTCTGTCTCTGTCTGTCCCTGTCTCTGTCTGTCTCTGTCTCTATCTCTGTCTGTCTCTGTCTCTGCCTCTGTCTGTCTCTGCCTCTATCTGTCTCTGCCTCTATCTGTCCCTGCCTCTATCTCTGTCTCTCTCTCTGTCTCTCTCTCTCTCTCTGTCTGTCTCTCTCTCTCTCTCTCTCTCTGTCTCCATCGCTGTCTGTCTCTCCCTCTATCTGTCTCTGCCTCTATCTGTCTCTGCCTCTGTCAGTCTGTCCCTGTCTCTGCCTCTATCTACCTCTATCTATCTCTGCCTCTATCTGGCTCTGTCTCTATCTGTCAGTCTGTCCCTGTCTCTGTCTGTCTCTGTCTGTCTCTGTCTCTGTCTCTGTGCCTCGGGCAGTGCACACGTACTGTGTCTACACGTCCCTGTCACCAGCCCAGAGACAGCCCCCCCCACTTCCCCCTCTCCCTGTGTAATGTAAAAACCAGCTCGTTTTCTCTCTGAATTTGCTGCTTCGCGGGGTTTGTGTCCCACCACTGGGCCTGGGGTCACATCTGTCGCTGGCTTTAATTCTGACTCTCACCCCCGAGCTGTCAGATCAAAGCCCCCCTTTGGCAACAGTCACCCGTCCGTGTAGGTATGCATGCATCAATTATATATAGCGCCAACCTGGCGGCGAGCATTTGTGCGCTGTGCTGCGAGAGCGGAGACCAGGCCTGAGCTCCCTGGCCTTGGCTCAACCCTCTGACTACAGGCTGCTGGGAAACATCACGTCATGGGCTCTTAACGCACACCTCACCCGGCTCTCACTCCCTGCTGCCCTCCGTCACCTCATCCGGCTCTCACTCCCTGCTGCCCTCCGTCACCTCACCCGGCTCTCACTCCCTCCTGCCCTCTGTCACCTCACCCGCTGCTCTCACTCCCTGCTGCCCTCCGTCACCTCACCCGGCTCTCACTCCCTGCTACCCTCTGTCACCTCACCCGCTGCTCTCACTCCCTGCTGCCCTCTGTCACCTCACCCGGCTCTCACTCCCTGCTGCCCTCTGTCACCTCACTAGCTGCTCTCACTCCCTGCTGCCCTCTGTCACCTCACCCGGGTCTCACTCCCTGCTGCCCTCTGTCACCACACCCGGCTCTCACTCCCTGCTGCCCTCCGTCACCTCACCCGGCTCTCACACCCTGCTGTCCTCTGTCACCTCACCCGGCTCTCACTCCCTGCTGCCCTCCGTCACCTCAACCGGCTCTCACTCCCTGCTACCCTCTGCCACCTCACCCGCTGCTCTCACTCCCTGCTGCCCTCCATCACCTCACCCGGCTCTCACTCCCTACTGCCCTCTGTCACCTCACCTGGCTCTCACTCCCTGCTGCCCTCCGTCACCTCACCCGGCTCTCACTCCCTGCTGTCCTCTGTCACCTCACCCGGCTCTCACTCCCTGCTACCCTCTGTCACCTCACCCGCTGCTCTCACTCCCTGCTACCCTCTGCCACCTCACCCGCTGCTCTCACTCCCTGCTGCCCTCTGTCACTTCACCCGGCTCTCACTCCCTGCTGCCCTCCGTCACCTCACCCGGCTCTCACTCCCTGCTGCCCTCTGTCACCTCACCCGGCTCTCACTCCCTGCTGCCCTCTGTCACCTCACCTGCTGCTCTCACTCCCTGCTGCCCTCCGTCACCTCACCCGGCTCTCACACCCTGCTGTCCTCTGTCACCCTCTGTCACCTCACCCCGCGTGTGTGTCAGCCCGGGCTGAGACAGCTTCCCGGGAACACACACACAGCAGCACCCGAGTACTTCACAGGTCTTTAAAAGACCATTCACTTGTTAATGAGGCTTTGTTGTATTTCACCTCTTCTTAGCGCTCCTGCATCTCCACTCAGTCAGAGTGGAGATGCAGGGGTGCTAAGAAGAGGTGAAATACAACAAAGCCTCATTAACAAATGAATGGTCTTTTAAAGAATCGCCCGGCCCCCATAGAGCAGAGTCTCTCAGAGTCTGCGCTGCTGCAACCGGCGGTGTTTGCTGACACTCTTTAAAAAAAAAACACAGGTACGATGTCTGCAAGGTCCGCGGGCCGCCAAGGAAGGCTTGCTGGGCCGCTGGCGGCCCGCGGGCCGTACTATGAGTACCCGTGGACTAGAATGTCACATTGGCCCCGACCCTTTACAGCAGTCTTTCTTACGGCAATCTTTCTTCACTTTTTTTTTTTAATAAAACAGACTGCCTGCCACTACGATTCTCTTTCGCCACTCTGCTCCGGATCGCTAATAACGACAGAAAGAGTTCAACAGAGCCTGATGGATGTGAGTGTGTAGTTTACTGTGACACTTGGGACAAAGCCATTTTGATGACAGTGGGTACCCCAAAAGAGCTGTTCCAGGAAAGATTTTCGGCAGCAGGAAGTAATGTATTGCAAGAGACAGCCCGGGAGCGAAGTCGATCTGGCTTCCCAAGAGTCAAACCCACTAAAAATAAATAGTGCTTTTCTGGCTTTTGCTGCTATGTCACTATTATGTTTCACAATTGCATGCCTTTAAATAATAGCAGCAAAGCTAGAATTTTAATACATTCAAATTAACTGAATGAGCTGCAAAGCCCAATCTCACCTGCATACAAGTTTTTCAGTCACCACCGTCTCTCTTCGGATCTGAAAGCTTTGTATTAGAATGTTTATAAAGGGACTTTCTGTAGCCTGCGTGGTCAACCTTTTTGTGCACACACACACTTTGTCTCTCCTCTTCAAGCAATACACCTAATGACCTTTGAGACTAGATACACGGATGAAATATTGCACTTGCTGACAGTGACCTTAGACAGTGGTTGTTGAGCTCACTGTATTGTGGTCCGCATCTAAGTGCCCGATTGCCTGCATTGTCTGATACTGTGTTTGAGAAGAATAAGCGCACTGCAGTCCTTTAAATGGAGCGGTACTGTCTGGCACTGAGTCCCAGCACTTTTTTTTTAGAAGGAGAGTACCTGCACTTCTCAAGGGAAATGTAATACGTTTTATTGGAGAGTACCGGCATTTCTCAGAAACAAGAAGGTACTCTGATACAAAGTTCATGGTTTTGTCTCCATTTTGTGATGCTTTTGTTGGGGAGTTTCAAGACTCCTTAGTGATGGTAAAGCTTACTTGGCAGAACTCAAAGGAACCCGTTGAGAACCACTGAGTTTTTTAACAAATGTTGTGTAAATTGTGTTCTAAATATCCCATTTTGTCAGGTTTCTTTTCAATTATTATCAGGGCCGAACTACGTCAACCTCCATACAATGTAGAAGGACCTCAGGCTGGCTCACTCCACTATCTTACTTGTTCCAGTTTGGTCAAAGAATTTACGACTCACCATTTTTAAAGATCACCAGCCACCACTACTTCCAAGAGAACAGTTGGTGTGTGTTTTTTAATCTTCAGTTGCTGAGGGCAATTTTAAAGGAATCTGGAAGCAATGATGTTTTCAGTCATCGGAAAAATAGGCTCTGGCCTAGGGCCCCAGCCTTTCGGGGTGCCCTGATAGAGCTAGCTCTGTTCTGCAGAGTCATGCCTTGATGACATTGAATAATTCTTAAACAGATTGTTTTAAATACCCTTTTCCTTTCATTTACATTTAATGTGGGTGATGCAAGAGAGTATATTAAATACTTTTTGTTGAGAAATGTGTTTCATTCAACATCTTTTAGATCAAAACAGGACCTCACACATGGGAAATGGGAGGGGATTACAGAGATTATTTGCGGTAATATTAGTGAGCTGCTGCTGTTACAATATTGAAAACACACTGTCACTATCCCTGAATATTAGATGTAAACACATTTAGAATTTGGATGTGTGCCTGTGCAGACAGTGGCCTGGCCAAAGAGGGCATGAAATAGCTCAAATTGGATCATAAAGTCAAATCTGTTCCTAACAGGGGCCCCTAAAATACATTTGACCCAGGGCCCCCAAAATCCTTAAAATATTCCTGTCTGGAAGAATAACCGGACAGAGGGTCAGACCCCTGGAGTGGTACCCAATTAGCACCGACCAGGATGTCAAAATGTTTATGCTTTATGATGCAGAAGAGGAAGGATATAAAGGGAAATTTAAATGAGATTTGAAAGCATGCACTGGCCAAGTTAGAGCAGTGGTACAATGTGAACAAAGCATTCATTACTTGACATATTGACAGCAAATTCTACGACCAATTACTTTCAGGCATGTTTTGAGTCTCTTTCACATAGTTGTAATGCATCTGATGAAGCACAATTTTAAAAATCATAATACACAACACATTTACTGATTAAAGACATGAAAAGCTAAAAGTGCACTTTGCACATGTTAGACACAGTGACGTGAAACTGGGACAAGTGTACTAGAAGTATCATAAAAGCATGCTTTAAAAAGCAAGAAGAAGAAAACATACATACAAAGCAACACTAATACATATAAATGAGTTGCATTAATAAGAATTTCTTAGGAATATGTTGTTTATTAACGTTTACAGATGGAATTGTGCTATTAATAAAGTGGCCTATTGTTTCTAAGGCTATTTGTTAGAACGCACCATTTAGAAAAGGTGGTGCAAAAATGTGTAAAAACTAGGCATGATCTTGAACTTTCATATAATAATACTAGAGATTCTATAGTTTATGAAAAGTGAAAAACAAATTTTGTAGTATGAATTCAGAAAATTATATACTTATATTAATGTTGAGAAAAATTGTGGTAGTAGGGTATTTCTAACGTTACCTATTTCCATGTAATAATCTATGGTGTAACTTATGCATATTACCTATTTGAAATTATTTATTGCATTATACTTGATATTAGTTTAGGGTTTATTTCATTTAAATGTGAGATGCTAACTTAAAGGCTTTTTCGAAAATGCTTTTTCTCTAATGCTGACATTTCCCCTGACCTAATACAATAGACCTTTTACAACTAGTGAAATGTTGCATTATTGTTCTGTACATGTATAAATCTCGACATTCCTAAATGTTTCTTCATTGTACACAGTGAACTATTACTGTGGGAACAGAATTTCAGATGTTGCTATAGATGGATACTTTGCATTTCTTTTTCTGTTAGACCTATGTAAACTTTCAAATCTTTTATTTCTCATGACCAGAATGGGAAAGCATATCACTGTTGTGAGTGTCCTTGGTGATAATATGTGAATTTGAGCATATCACAATCTTTCGATGGTGGCATGATGGTACATCACTGGAATTTGCTAGAGACTTTATAAAAAAAGATACCCCAAAGGAGGGGCAATGCAATACTTTTTCTTTTCCCCTTGCGAGAGGACGCTATGCTGATTGATTTTTTGATGATTACTAAGAACTTTTCTCTTACTTTTGTACGACTTTGCTGATGATACAGTCAGTAGCTAATGGACTCACCCTTAATGGACTTTAAATCTGAACCCTTTCCCCTTCCTTGTAGGATTTAAGCTGTTATACAACGATATATCCTTCTGCCTTAATGGTAGTCGGATTTTGTAACTCTGTAAAGTGATTCTGATAATAACCATCCAATAAAGCCTTGCCTACATGTTTAGTGCTTTAATGCAAGCTGTGATATTCTTAACTGAAATCCTCAAAAGACTGCTTATAGCTATACATTTTTAATTTTTAATGTAATAACCAAATTAATCTAATACCTGTCTGAGTCTATTATTGAGTCTTGTTGGTTCTTCCATTTAAACTGTGCTATTTTACAAATGATGTAAATGTGTTGTAGGGAGAATCTGCAAGCTCTTTCAGAACATCAAGTATTACTTCTTTTGTTCTGTGTTGTTGTTGCAGAGCTTTTGGACGGCATCATTTTAGCTCATTTTAGCCTGACTTAACTTCTTCAAGAGGAGTCCCGATACTACTGTTTATTTCTACTGCATGGTGTACCTAAATCTGATCTCAAATTGGTAAGTTAACTGTCAAATAATGGTCCTCATTGGACAGATAACTTGGTGTTTTGGCCACCCTAATTTTCACCCTCCTATCGGGGAGAAAGATTCATCAGAGGATTATTTTCTCTGTGGTAAATGGAAATGCTGGAAACTGTCTAAACATTGTAGAGTTAGAGTTAGAAGGAGAGTAAGAGTATAATAAAATTTGTACCATGCTTGTGCTGCAACACACCCAAGTAGCTGGAAGTGGGGGAGCCAAAAAATTAACAGGTAGAGCTGTGAAGAGCCGAGTCAAGTATCATGCAAGTTTATTTTATTTATTTTTATTTATTTGAAAAGTTTTATATAGCGCTGGCTAGACCCGGAGGTATCAGAGCGCTTTACATGAGGTAGGACATTGGTTTCAGAACATTGTTACATAGTTACATCAGTTGCTGGAGCGTCGCAAAACATAGAAAGGGAAACAGTATAACGTAGTTACATGAGTAACAAAAGCATAGCATAGCATAAGAAAGAAACCGGCAAGGGGGAAAATACTTCAGGGGACACAGAAAAGTCAGGCTGGAAAAGGGGAGGCAGACAGAGAGTCACAGAGGGAGGAGGCAGGAGGCAGGGGAGGGAAAAGAAAAACAACTGGGAGACGAGGAAAACAATGTCCGATGCCTGGCTGGGTAGGTGACGGCCGAGGGGTGAACCAGAGCCAACTCCTCTATAGCTGCATAGGACAGCTCCACCTGGCATCGGCCAAGGTTGCTCGGGCACCGCGGTATGAACAGACAATAAGTGAGAAACAAGTTACAAATTACATCAGTTACAAGGGCATGTTACACAGATGTCACTAGAGCATAGAATAGCACCAACACATAGAAAAACAATGTTACACTGTCACATGAGTAAATAGGGTATTAGATAACAGAGACACATATCCTAGGGGCATAGAAGGTAAGGGGGGGGAAGAAAAAGGGATAAGGAATGCAGCTCGGGTCAGGCAGACCAGCAAGGGGAGAGCCACTGGGATTGGAGGCAGCCACAGGAATAAGGAGGGCAGGAGATCGCAGATACTGTGTCCAATGTCCGGCTGGGTAGGTAATGGCCGAGGGGGTAAACCAGAGCCGATCTCCTCTATAGCTGTCTAGGCAGCTCCACCTAGGCATTGGCCATGTTGCACGGTCTCATACATGCATGGAAATGTGTTTGTAATGATACATTATTAGAGGCTTTCATTTGACTGCAATTTTGCAACTCACTTAGCGCTTGGGAGTTCAGGTAACATTTCTAACCCTGTGCATCCTTCCACTGCTACCTGAGATTTGCGCTTTGGGATCGTCCTGGCTGGCTATACCCAGAGGTTTCAGAGCGCGTTACATGAGGACAGAGTTACTTCAATTACATCAGTTCAGAAACAAAGACAAAGCGAAGCTAAACATAGAAACAGTCTTGTGGAGCATAGAGGGTTGTGGCGGCCAGGGAGATAGAACTTAGGGAGAACATTGCAAAGTCACAGTAAGCAAACAGTAGTACGGAACTACATCAATTACCAGGGCACAAAAACAAATCCTTGCATAGGCTACCAGGTAAAGAAGAAACGTAAGAACAGGTCAGAAGAGAACATAAAGGTGGAGGGGGAGGGAGATGAGCCCGAAACTGGACAAGGGACAAATCAGGCAAACCGGCAGTGAGGAACAGCTAAACATCATGAGTCACATAAAGACAAAGTCAACAAATAAACTAGACAGGTCGGGGATAAGGAATCCATGGCATCTGGGGTCGGCCTCAAACACCATGCTGGCGCAACCTGGCTGTGGAGAGGGTCAGAAGGGGGGGGAGTGGATGTCTCTGACGGATCCTCGTTGACAAAAGGAGAGAAGGCACCCCGTTAAGAGGGGATCATCGTGAGGGGATGGCAGTTTTAATACCGGGTCTTCCAAAGGGCTATGTGTTAATTTTTGTCCCGGGGGCCAGCCACTAGAATCTTCGAGCCTTCCAGGGTGTCCCTTCACACCACCGCCTCCCGCTGCGTGTCCGGAGGGGGGGGACCCAATGCCTTGATTCAGTCCAGACCACTCAAATGCTCCAGGGAGTGGACCCTGCTGTTCCCTACGCACCCAATGCTCAGGGCTCCAGCCCCCTGCTCAGGCTGTTGCCGCCGTGAACTGCCCCTCCCCCGGTTCCGCAGTTAGTCCTCCAGGCCTGCTCAATCCCCGGCCTCGCGTAGCTGCGCTGGCTGGGGATCAAGGTCCCAGAGGGAGAGGAGGCTCCCACTTCCCCTCCCTGTCCCCAACCAGGTCAAGCTCACATCCGTTTGGCCTCGCGCTTCAACCGGCTGGCCACAGGGGTCTCTGGTTTTTGCCCCTGAAAGGAAGGGAGGGGGAGCCACTAGACTGCTACGGGGCCTACCCGCTCCCCTCACTCTCCAGGCCCGGTATTGCCTCGGGGCTCGCTCTGCCTCACAGGGGGTGTAGCGCAGGTCCGTATACCACTGCCTGTGCACGCAGGCACTCGCAAGCTCCAGCCCGGTGACGCGCTATAGCCTCCGGCCGCTTGTCCCGCAACTCGGCGTCACGGGAGCAAGAGGCGCGTTCCTCCGGGGCCTGCGTCGCTTGTAAAAAACAGCTGTTCCGCTGTTGTCTGCGTTCGCCTTCTATGCAGTGTTCTCAGCATCATCACATGACCTTATTACCGTGGCATGCGCCGTCTGGGGAAATTTCAGCGTTTTTTCCAGAGCTGCCTTGCGGGCTGCCTGGTTGTTTTTTTCTTTCATTTATTGTGACAGAGTAATATGAAGAATTTTCCTCTTGTGCCATGGGATTAAATGGTTAAATATCCAGGAGACATCCGGTTGGCCGTTCTGTCAGGGTGCTGTGCGCAGGCTCTTTACGTGCGGATTCAGCATGCGCTTCGAGATGAGGGCCGAGGGGGGGGTGTTGTTTGTAGGGTAGAACGGAGGTCGAAGGCATCACGGTGCACTGCATTCGGCACCGGGCGCGTTCTCACAGCTCCCCCGGCGCCATCTTAGAATATTCACTGGCGGGGACGTCACAGCTGATATCTCAGCGATGCTCTATCGGAGAAGGGCGATATTGCTCTCCAGGTGATCCGCCTGCATTCCAGTGGCGGAATCGTTGTTTTGGGTGGGAGAACAGTGCGGTGGAACGTCACTCAGGAAGCTAGAAGGAGTGTTCACCACGGAGCATCAGCTCCGAGTGGCCATGATGGAGGCTGGCTCCTCCATCATGGCAAGAGCCAGGCTTTGAAAATATTTGACATGCAAATAATGCAAAAAAGATCATGTTAGAATATTCTAAGGTGCTTTCAAAATTACAAAAAGTGTATTTCTTTAACACGAGGAACCATTTCACCTTAGTACATCTGCATTGAGAAGTATTTATTAAAAGTAGGAGTTTTCAAATATGAATTGAGAAACATTCTTACTCCAATGTGACGATAATGCTCTCAGTGAACTAAGAGGCAAGTCAGTTGTCACATGTACCCTATAAGTGTCCTAGAGTCTTATTAAAGATGGAACAACACTACAGTCTACTACATCAAACACAAGAGAGATTTTTGGGAAGTACACATCCTGAACACAAGTATTTGAAGATGATCTCATGTTTGATCATGAACAAAAAGGAAACTTAGTAAAATAAAGCATTTTTCTATAATCACACAGATTAATCAAGCAGAGACTGATTCCATGTTTTCTAATTTCACACTGTGCAATTCTGTGAATAGATGGATATCTCTCTCTTATATCAAAGAATAAATATTTCTTGGAAGATGAGATTAGGGTGGGGCTCACAGGCAAAATCCACTTTTTATTTGTACATATCACAAACCTTGATCAAGAACACATGAGTGCTTCACACCACACACAGGCTATATTGCATGTTTTTTTTCAGCATATGAACATTTGCCAGGATTCACAGGATGCAGAGCCCCTGCTAGGATCTGAAAACTACTCCCCATGTTAAATGGTCAGCGCTGTAGCCACTGGGCCACATCATCCCCTGTAAAACTCAACTCATTTTGGGCTTGAGATCCCTAAAGGACCTATAGCCGAGCCAGAGCAGGGCATCTGGCTTGAGCCTGGCTTGAACCTTCAGTGGCTCACCCATCTCAACAAATAACAGAGTGGGATATCTAAATGTGCATAGGTTGCTACGAATTTATTAAAGATCACCAAGCTAGGAAAATAATAGACCTGAAACAAAGCTGAGACAGGCTTCTGGCTTGGCTCTAAGATCCAAAGCACTAGCCAAGCCATCAAAACATCTATGTAAACGATACAGCATTCTTCATGTAAAAGTGCAATGAAGAGTCATTGAGACTCATTTTAGTGCATTAGATTATATCACTGCAGTGACATCTGTTAAAAGTAATGTATTTTTTATACATGAGCTTTCACCACCTATAAAAACTTGACAACACTGCTATGGGTGAATCAAGAGTTATTAGTTTGCATGGGCACTGAATAGGTGGCCAATAATGTTGTATGTGCAGCAACATTCTTATCTACTAAATCATAGGCAATTGATATTTTTTGTATGACAGAAATGAATTCCCTCAGGTGTGGTCTCAGATTTGGCACGAAATTCAAATGAGGCACATTGAAGTAAAGTGACTTGGTAAGGATCACACAATTTGTTCAAGTAGGTAAACTTGGTACATTAGACCCACAAGTCAGGTAACCAAGCGCTGCATGCCTTGATTTTTGTGCCTTACCATGTAAAATATATTTTGGAAGCTCATGATACTCGCCTTTAAAATCATACATGCCGGGTAAAAACTGTTATGGTTATATGAAGTGAAGACATTGTTGATTTGATTTGAATGATTGATTTTTAATTTTATAAAGCGTTCGATGACCATTGGCTTCATGGCCCGGCTTCTGAACAGTGGAATAAGGGAGGGCACAAGAGCAGTATTAGAAGCTGAAAAGCCAGGTTTGAAGGCTTTTGTGAAGGAACATAAGTTAGGACTATGTTTTAATGTGATAGGAAGCGAGTTCCATAGTTTAGCTGTTCCTGTGATGAAAATATTTCTGTCCCAGGAAGCTATTTTTGTTCTGGGGATCACTAAAAGTTTGGCCATATTTGTTTGTAGATTCCTAGATTGAGTGTTCTAAATAAAGCAATGTTTTAAATAATCTGGACCGACATTATGCAATACTTTAAAAGCAATGCACAGGGATTTGAACATGATCCTTTTATCAACTGAGAGCCAATGCAATTTTACCAAGCCCTGGTAAACAGAATGATATTTAGGAATGCCCAAAAGTAGGCGAGCTGAGGCATTTTGTAGCATTTATAGTTTCTGCAAATGTTTGGGGGCATATTAAGAAATAAGGCGTTTCCATAGCCAAGTTTGGCTAAAGCCTGGGTGGCCACCACTGTCTTCTGAAGATCAGGTGAATGGACAGATTCTTTCGATCAACATCAATATAAAGAAAACCGATAATACCAGAGCATTGATCTGATCTTTAAAGGTCAGCTTATTATTAACTATAATTCCCAGGTTACATACTTTATTTACAGGTGGAGGAAGCGTACTCATGTCCTTAGGCCACCACATGGGTGACCAAAAAGAGGTATCGTTTCTCAGAGAAGAACTTCTGTCTTACCAGAATTTAACTTTGGGCAGTTAAGCTGCATCCAGTTATTGATCTGTGTCATACAGATATTAAAGCGTTCCACTGTCTCCTCCAAATTGCTAGAAACTGAGACAATAATCTGAGTGTCGTCGGTGTACGATATGACCGAAAAGCCACAAGATCAGATGAGCCATGCTAGTGGGGGCTACATAAAGATTGAACAAGGGGGGGGCTCAATGATGAGCCCTGCGGAACTCTACAAGGTATCTTAAAGCTGACTGAGGTGAATTGGCCTAATGCCACATGTTGTTCTCTGTCTGATAGGAAAGATCTTAGAACTTTAAGGGCAGTATCCTTAAATCCAACCTCCAAGAGTCGGGTTATTTAGTACATGATGATTACGTCTCTGTGTTTTCTGCTTTTACTGACTTTTACAGATAAATACAGTTGGAAAAAAATCATTTTCTTGTCTGTATTTATTTTTAAATGTGGATAAAAATGGAAATTGGGTTGCTTTTTGAGAAATTCTAAATACTGTCTGCCATGACTGCCACGCCGATAGATGTGTGGATTGGTAGATAAGGGGGTTAAAAAAGGAATTTTAGCAAAGAGACTTTAACAGCAATAGATATACACAAGGTTGATGTTGAAATTTGCATATTTTCATATAAGTGCACTAATTTATCTTCTGCTGTTGCTCACAGCACTGAAGCCTGGCAGACATTCAAGCATGAGTGTATATTTATTGGTTAAATAAATGTGGAAAATATACGAATTTCAGCTTAATTTTTCCACAAAACCCAAAATAAATATGGAAAAATACAGACAAAATTAGCAAAAAATAAATATGGATTAATATAGACGGAAATGGCAAAAAAATAAATACCATAAAACCCTAATGATGATCAATAAAGAAGGGAGAGCTGCCTTCCCTCCTTCTACTAGAATTGATCTTAAATCTTCATTAGCTGCTATTAAAGCGATCTACATACTATGGGCTTTCCGAAAGGCAAATTGTGTGGAATCCAGAAGTTTGTTAACATTAATGAAGGAAGTGAGTTCCATATTTAGATCCTTATCCAAGACTTTCGATGGAAATGGCAGTCTAGAGTTGGGCCTGCAGCTGCTGGGCTCCAGAAGATCCAGGTTGAGTTTCTTTATCAGTGGCACAATTGAAACTGTTTTCCACTTAACCGGAATGTGTCCTTATGGCAATAAAATCCAATAGATAACTTCTTCCAGGATAATTGTTTATCAGGCAAACACAGAGATGCGAGGCTCCCTCACCTGTCCTTCCACCAACTGCCTTCTTCCCGGCTTCTGAAACCCCCACACGATTCCAAGAAGCGCTATGGCAACACTTGCCTGAACATTCCCCATATAACATATCCCCTTTCCTTATAAAAGAATAATACCCTAAAAATATAAAACAGGAGTACACTTCCTAGGTACATATGAGCTACTAATTACTACACACGAACTACATACAAATTTTTAAAGAAGGATACAAATTAACTCATGACGTAATCATTAAATTTGACTGGCATACAATGTTGCCTATATCGACTTCATATGCCCCTTGCGCCAACTGAGTCACACCATTCTCCCAGACCTTGTACATACCCTCACTTTCTCTGTTAACATCACACAGGTCCAGGATAATTGTTTATTAGGCAAACACGCAGATTCGAGGATCCCTCACCTGTCCTCCTACCTATTGCCTTCTTCCCGGCTTCTGGAACGCCCACATGATTCCAAGAAGAGCTATGGCAACACTTGCCTGGACATTCCCCATACAAAAGTCCTGTTCTTAAGATTTCATTAAAGTTTTCCCTCAATGATTCGCTGACAATGTCTGGTGCGAGGTGAATTATCTTAGGCAGACAGGGATCAAGAGGTGAGCCTGATTTAGTAGCCAGGACTAGTTTGTGTACCTTTTCCAAGTCTAAAGGAGAAAAGTTATCCAGCAGACTGTTGGTAAAAGGGGTATCTAAGATTGTGGCGGAGTCTGTGTTGTTTTGCACATTGTCATTAAATGTATTGTAGACATCTTCTACTTTGGACTGAAAGAAATCAATCTGTGATATTTCAGTATCTGGCTCCTTGTGCAGCCCATTTGGCCTGACCATTTTACTTTTAAAAGTGCTGATAAAAATGACAGAGGTGCCCTGTACAGCACTGTGAGAGCTGTTTCAATGGCAGGAAGTCGTTTTGTGACAGTCTCCAGCCACTGGAACATTCTACCTCGCAGCAGCTGCATTTGCCGCTCCCGAAACATGCATCTCCTGTGCTGGTGGTAGTGACAGAATCCATGGAGAAGAAGATCATTCTGGCATGCATGAGAGGCGGCAACTAAGATTGTGTGGCAGACTTGTTATTCATGTAGGGCAGTGAGTTTGCAGCTCACTCTAAAATCACATCCCATCTTGGAATTTGCCTGTGTGACAATGGTGAATTCAAGTTGTTCATCAGGGATCAATTTCCCAACATACTGAATGCATGAAGAGCCAATAGAATCCAATTAAGGAATTTCGTTTTTAAGACGCAATATATTGCCCTATTTAGAATATCACGTGACCCTCAGGACAAATATTGAGGGTATGCTGCCTGTTTACATTATTTCACCATTTTATGATTGTCTTTATTTTTACACTGCACAGTGCAGCTTAGACGGAAACCGTTGAGCTATACCCAAGCCATTTTCTATGAAAATGCATTCCCTATTTGCTGATATGTAATATTTACAGTATGAGCATTTATTTGTTCTATACATCTCTCTTCTGGGCTACTAGATTGGTTATTTTGTTGATGTTTGAATATTAAATGCAAGAAACGCATCAAATTTAACAACATTATAAAAGAAACTGAAAATGAATTATACATCGGGGTTCGTGTCAGACTTTTTATTGACCAACTAGACTGTAATTGAGCTAATACTGTGATCATATTTGTACAGACAAGATAAAGCAGAGGGACTTGAAGCTTATCAAGTAGAGCTGTGCTACACAAACACAATATATACAAATGCAAATGTTGCGTACTTTCACAGAGTGGGTTATAATTACTTTAGATTGCACAGACAGTTAAACATATTATATTATTTATATTGGCTTAGAAAATGATTTTCTGTCCCATTTAATATCAAAAGGTTGCTCAGAGGACTCAAATAGATCACAAGATTACCAAATGGAGTTTACAAAGAATCAATTTAACTGTACAGTGACTTCAAATAAAATATAATTGAACAAAACATACTCAATATAAATATATTGAGAAAAATGTGGTACTTTTCATCAGCAAAGAGATTACAGTTCGAAGAAAACAGATATTGACAAATAGATGCTAAATCATTACAGTATATTATAGTTACATGTTGTATGAGTGAGTGAGACACAAAGATAAAAAAACTTTGATTTGTTGACATTGGATTTGTTAGAAAGTACATATAACAGTTAGTGAGAGGGAAAAGTACTATAAAATGTCATTGTTCCTGACTTTCTAGTCTTTGTGCTGTACATATTTATGTTTGTGTTTAACTTAGTTGCCTTGTTGTTACTAACACTAATTTTCTTTAAATACTCCCTACATTTTATGCTTTCACTGGTTCCTCTTATTACAATTATTCTCCTCTCTACAGAAAACTCTATCCAACTGAAAGTAAGAGCCAGATTTACTAAACTTTGGGGGCAGATCTGCATCAAAAAATAGACAGAAACCTTTACAAAGTGTACATTTTGGATTTACTTTCCTGCGACAGAAAAGTAGACCTAAAGTAATGCAAAGTAGTGCTATGTGCTACTTTGCAATACTTAAGTAAATTGAGTGTTCCACGGGTGGTACATGGATGCCATACAGCAAGTTAGAAAGGTAGACAGAGTGATGCAATAGAACCCAAAACCAGCTTATTTAACAGTTTTGGCTACTTTTACATTGTATGGAATAGACTCTAATAAAGACACAAATGATGACTAAGCTTAAAATGAAAGAAACAAACGAGGGAGAAAAAATAACCAGTAAAAGCCACTAAATATCTTTTAAATCGTTCTACTAAGTACATTTGAATACTCCCCAACAAGAACTCAAAAGGTGGTGGAGCCATAAGAAACACAAAATATTTCACAATGAACACTTATGCAAATTAACATCTTGGTTTTTGATAGGTCTGCTATGGTTTTCTGAGGGATATTGGAGTAGACTTCAAATTGGTCTGAAAATTAGCTTCATCATAGAAGTCTTTTATATTGTGCCTCTAGCAAGCCACAAAAATTCAGGAAGATTTCCCAACCCACATACACAGATTGTGGAGCCCTTAACCCTTTCGCTGCTAGGCCTTTTCCCCCCCTGTGCTACGCCTTTTTTTGGCTATTTGGGGTAGTTCGCGCTTAGGCCCCTGTAACGTTTTGACCACATAGGGTATCCACGCCAAATTTGCGTCCTTTTTTTACAACATCATGGGGATTCTAAAGGTACCCAGGGTTTGTGGATTCCCCTGGAGGGGACCAAGAAATTAGCAAAATACAGGTACATTTTGTTTTTTTGGGGAAAAATTGGAAAAAAGGGCTACAGATGAAAGCATCTGGTTTTTTCCCTGCAAATGGTATCAAAAAGGGATTGTGGTGCTGAAATCACCATCTTCAGGGACAAGCAGACTTTATTCAGAAAACCAAAAATTTTTACACAGTTTTGGCATTTTTCTGGGACATAGCCTATTTTTGCTATTTTTTGTGCTTTCAACCTCCTTCCAGTTAATGGTAGAAATGTGTATGAAAGCAATAATGGATCCTGGAAAGCTATAAATTTTAGAAAAGTAGGCACAATTCTGAATTCAGCAAGGGGTCATTTGTGTAGATCCTTCAAGGTTTCTTTATAGAAACTAACTGTTGAATATAGGAAAACTTAAAAATTAGTTGAAAAAAACAGCCATTTGTGTCAACGTTTTCACCTGTAACTTCTTCTAATTATGACAACTGTTTGAAAGCAATATACCGTTACATCCGCTGGACCTTTCTGATTGTGGGGATATATAGGACTTGTAGGTTCACCAAGAACCCGACGAACCCAGAGCCAAAAACTGAGCAGTGTCTTGCAATGGTTTTTTATTATGTACCGGGTATATAGCAATTCATTTGGGAAAAAATATACATGGAAAAATCGGTATGAGAGACACCTATGTATTTCTGAAATTGGATTAAAATATAGAGTTTAGAAACAGTAGATATTTGCACATTTCTGAAATTGTGAGTACCCATACTAGCATGAGAATAATAGGTCATTTTTCAAAATGACTTCTTTTACACATTGTCTTTGGTTTGGAAGGCAGAAATGCATTGAAAGTCAATAGATAATAACAATTGCTCTACAATTCTGTGTTACCCTAAGTCTCCCGATAAAAATGGTACCTCACATGTGTGGATAGGCCTAGTGCCCGCGACAGAAAACGGCTCAAAACGCAATGTGGACACACCACATTTTTACAGTGAAAACTGACCATTTTTTTGCAAAGTGCCTAGCTATAGATTTTGAACCCTAGCTCTGCTGGCACCTAGGGAAACCTAGCAAACCTATACATTTTTGAAAGCTAGACACCCAGGGGAATCCAGGATGGGGTGACTTGACTGGCTCTCACCAGGTTCTATTACCCAAAATCCCTTGCAAACCTACAAATTTGTAAAAAAAAAACATATTTTCCTCACATTTCTGTGGTGGAAAGTTCTGGAATCTGTGTGGATCCACAAAATTCCAGCCACCCCGCATTCCCCAAAGTCTTCCAAGACAAATGGTACCTCACTTGTGTGGGTAGGCCTAGTGCTCGCAACAGAAAACGGCCCAAAACGCAACATGGACACACCACATTTTCACAGTGAAAACTGACCCTTTTTTTGCAAAGTGCCTAGCTGCAGATTTTGAACCCTAGCTCTGCCGGCACGTAGGGAAACCTAGCAAACCTATACATTTTTTAAAACTAGACACCCAGGGGAATCCAGGATGGGGTGACTTGACTGGCCCTCACCAGGTTCTATTACCCAGAATCCTGTGCAAACCTAAATATTTGTAAAAAAAAACACATTTTCCTCACATTTCTGTGGTGGAAAGTTCTGGAAGCTGCGTGGATCCACAAAATTCCCCCCACACCGCGATCCCCAAAGCCTTCCCAGAAAAATGGTACCTCACTTGTGTGGGTAGGCCTAGTGCCCACGACAGGAAACGGCCCAAAACGCAACATGGACACCCCACATTTTCACAGTGAAAACGGATCCTCTTTTTTGCAAAGTGCCTAGCTGTAGACTTTGAACCCTATCTCTGCTGGCACCTAGGGAAACCTAGCAAACCTGTACATTTTTGAAAACTAGACACCCAGGGGAATCCAGGATGGGGTGACTTGTCTGGCTCTCACCATGTTCTGTTACCCAGAATCCCTTGCAAACCTAAAGATTTGTTAAAAAAAAACACATTTTCCTCACATTTCTGTGGTGGAAAGTTCTAGAATCTGCGTGGATCCACAAAATTCCACCCAACCCGCATTCCCTAAAGTCTTCCGAGAAAAATGGTACCTCACTTGTGTGGGTAGGCCTAGGGCCCGCGACAGGAAACGGCCCAAAACGCAACGTGGAAACACCACATTTCATAGGGAAAACTGACCCTTTTTTTGCAAAGTGCCTAGCTCTAGATTTTGAACTCTAACTCTGCCAGCACCTAAGGAAACCTAGCAAACCTATACATTTTTGAAAACTAGACACCCAGGGGAATCCAGGATGGGGTGACTTGACTGGCTCTCACCAGGTTCTGTTACCCAGAATCCTTTGCAATCCTCAAACTTTATTAAAAAAAAACACATTTTCCTCACATTTCTGTGGTGGAAAGTTCTGGAATCTGCGTGGATCCACAAAATCCCACACACTCCGCATTTCCCAAAGTCTTCCGAGAAAAATGGTACCTCACTTGTGTGGGTAGACCTAGTGCCCGCGACAGAAAACGGCCCAAAACGCAACGTGAACACACCACATTTTCACAGTGAAAACTGACCCTTTTTTTGCAAAGTGCCTAGCTGCAGATTTTGAACCCTAGCTCTGCCGGCACCTAGGTAAACCTAGTAAACCTATACATTTTTGAAAACTAGACACCCGGGGGATTCCAGGGAGGTATGGTTTGTGTGGATCCCCCAACGTTTTCTTACCCAGAATCCCCTGCAAAACTGAAATTTAGCTGAAAAAAATCACTTTATCCACACATTTTTGTATGGGAAAGTTGTGGCATCACCGGGCTGACACAAATTTCCTACCACCCAGCGTTCCCCCAGGTCTCCCGATAAAAATGGAGCCTCACTCATGTGGGAGGCCGAAGTACCCGTGACAGGCAAGGGCCCAAAACATATTGAGGCGACATCAAAATTGCCTATCACAAAACGACCTGGTTTTGCAAGGGGGGTCACCTCGGTTTTTGGCACCGTGCTCGGCGACCAGCTAGGGAAACCTACCAAACCTACACATTTCTGAAAACTAGACACCCAGGGGATTCCAGGGAGGTATGGCTTGTGTGGATCCCCCAACTTTTTCTTACCCAGAATCCCCTGCAAACCTCACATTTAGCTCAAAGAATCACTTTTTCCACACATTTTTGTGTGGGAAAGTTGTGGCATCACCGGGCTGACACAAATTTCCAACCACTCAGCGTTCCCCCAGGTCTCCCGATAAAAATGGTGCCTCACTCGTGCGGGAGGCCCAAGTACCCGCGACAGGCAAGGGCCCAAAACGTATTAAGGCAACATCAAAATTGCCTATCACTAAACGACCTGGTTTTGCAAGGGGGGTCACCTGGGTTTTTGGCCCCGTGCTCGGTGGCCAGCTAGGGAAACCTACAAAACCCACACATTTCTGAAAACTAGACACCCGGGGGATTAAAAGGAGGTATAGCTTGCGTGGATCCCCCAACGTTTTCTTACCCAGAATCTCCTGCAAACTTCAAATTTTGCTGAAAAAATCACTTTTTCCACACATTTTTGTGTGGAAAAGTTGTGGCTTCATCGGGCTGACACAAATTTCCTACCACCCAGCATTCCCCCACCTCAATACGTTTTGGGCCCTTGCCTGTCGCGGGTACTTGGGCCTCCCGCACGAGTGAGGCACCATTTTTACCGGGAGACCTGGGGGAACGCTGGGTGATAGGAAATTTGTGTCAGCCCAGTGATGCCACAACTTTCCCACACAAAAATGTGTGGAAAAAGTGATTTTTTCCAGCTAAATTTGAGGCTTGCAGGGGATTCTGGGTAAGAAAACGTTGGGGGATCCACGCAAGCCATATCTCCCTGGAGTCCCCCGGGTATCTAGTTTTCAGAAATTTGTGGGTTTGGTAGGTTTCCCTAGCTGGCCGCCGAGCACAGGTCCAAAAACCCAGGTGACCCCCTGTGACGGGGCGCCGGCGGCAGGGGCGATAGTAGGAGACCCCGGGGGCACCAACACGGGCTCACTCCTGACGATCGGAGGGAAGGGTCCCAAACCGGAAGGAGAAAAGGAGGAAGAGGAGGCGGAAGAGGTGTGTGCGGTCGGCGAGGAGGACGGGAGCAGAACGGAGACGGAGGACGGGAGCAGAGCGGACACGGAGGACGGGAGCAGAGCGGAGACGGAGGACGGGAGCAGAGCGGAGATGGAGGACGGGAGCAGAACGGAGACGGAGGTCGGGAGCAGAACGGACGCCGGGAGGACGAGAGAAGCAGAGGATCCTAACAACCAGAAGGGAGCAGCACAACCGGAAAAGGGAGAAGACCGGCTGGAACCCCTGCGGGAAGGCGCTTCGGACGAGGCAGCCGTGACCCCATTGCCGGGTCACGGTATCAGGCAAGTGGCTGTAGTACCAAGGGGGGTGTGGCATAGTTGGGCGGCCTACAGGGCGATATTCCTGGGGTATTGACTGGCTGAGAAAGGAGAAGAGACGTGTACAGGGGGCTGGAGGTCAGGTTGAAAACATCTGTAACCTGGATGAGAGTATTGAGGATATTGCGGGCACTTCAGAACCAAGAGTGAAGATAGAACTTGCGGTTCTCTCCCCTTCCCTCACGGGCGGGTTCCCCTCACTCCTTCCCCAACTGATCCCCCCCCGCACGACGTGTGAAGTAACACTCCGGGACACGGCTGATCACCGTGTGCACAAAGAGGGCAGGAACAATAGACTATAAAGCCCGACCAGGTGTCATTAACTGTCTCTCCGTTTTCCCGAGGGGAGGAGGACCCGAGCCGGAGGTGACTTGAAGACCCCAAGAGAAGCCCACGCTGAAGATACAGAGGACCCACCCCCTTAACAGGACAAAGACAGAACCCTAATTGGCTGTACTGTATTAAACTCAGAGACCCCAAGCATATCCAAGCCTTGTGTCGTTCCTGGTGCATGACACCCCCCTTGCAAAACCAGGTCGTTTTGTGATAGGCAATTTTGATGTCGCCTCAATACGTTGTGGGCCCTTGCCTGTCGCGGGTACTTGGGCCTCCCGCACGAGTGAGGCACCATTTTTATCGGGAGACCTGGGGGAATGCTGGGTGGTAGGAAATTTGTGTCAGCCGAGTGATACCACAACTTTCCCACACAAAAATGTGTGGAAAAAGTGATTTTTTCAGGTAAATTTGAGGTTTGCAGGGGATTCTGGGTAAGAAAATGTTGGGGGATCCATGCAAGCCATACCTCCCTGGAATTGCCCGGGTGTCTAGTTTTCAGAAATGTGTGGGTTTTGTAGGTTTGCCTAGCTGGCCGCCGAGCACGGGGCCAAAAATCCAGGTGACCCCCTTGAAAAACCAGGTAATTTTGTGATAGGCAATTTTGATGTCACCTCAATACGTTTTGGGCCCTTGCCTGTCGCGGGTACTTGGGCCTCCCACACGAGTGAGGCACCATTTTTATCGGGAGACCTGGGGGAATGCTGGGTGGTAGGAAATTTGTGTCAGCCCGGTGATGCCACAACTTTGCCACACAAAAATGTGTGGAAAAAGTGATTTTTTCAATTAAATTTGAGGTTTGCAGGGGATTCTGGGTAAGAAAAAGTTGGGGGATCCATGCAAGCCATACCTCCCTATAATCCCCCGGGTGTCTAGTTTTCAGAAAGGTGTGGGTTTGGTAGGTTTCCCTAGCTGGTCGCCAAGCACGGGGCCAAAAACCCAGGTGACCCCCCATGCAAAACCAGGTTGTTTTGTGATAGGCAATTTTGATGTCGCCTCAATACGTTTTGGGCCCTTGCCTGTCGCGGGTACTTGGGCCTCCCACACAAGTGAGGCACCATTTTTATCGGGAGACCTGGGGGAACGCTGGGTGGTAGGAAATTTGTGCCAGCCCGGTGATGCCACAACTTTCCCACACAAAAATGTGTTGAAAAAGTGATTTTTGTTCAGCTAAATTTGAGGTTTGCAGGGTATTTTGGGTAAGAAAACATTGGGGGATCCACGCAAGCCATACCACACTGGAATCCCCTGGGTGTCTAGTTTTCATAAATGTGTGGGTTGGGTAGGTTTCACTAGCTGGCCGCCGAGCACGGGGCCAAAAACCCAGGTGACCCCCCTTGCAAAACAAGGTTGTTTTGTGATGGGCAATTTTGATGTCGCCTCAATACATTTTGGGCCCTTGCCTGTCGCGGGTACTTGGGCCTCCCACACGAGTGAGGCACCATTTTTATCGGGAGACCTGGGGGAACGCTGGGTGGTAGGAAATTAGTGTCAGCCCGATGATGCCACAGCTTTCTCACACAAAAATGTGTGGAAAAAGTGACTTTTTCAGCTAAATTTTAGGTTTGCAGGGGATTCTGGGTAAGAAAACTTTGGGGGATCCATGCAAGCCATACCTCCCTGGAATCCCCCGGGTGTCTAGTTTTCAGAAATGTGTGGGTTTGGTAGGTTTCCTTGGGTGCTAGCTCCGCTAGGACCCAAAATCCAGAAGTAGGCACATTCCGCAAAAAGTCTGTGCCTAGTGGGCTTTCTGCCGCCCTGGGGAGGGAAGAAATTGGGGGCTATTGCCCCGACATGCCCCCAAGAGGGGCAGAAAGACTGGCTATTTTGTCTGGGTGGGTGGGGACATTAAGATGCCCATTCTGGGCAGCCCCCGCCCCTACATATAAAAAAAGCCCATCATAATCGCTGCCGCCTCGCGGGCTCTATGCCCCCCCGGGGGGGGCAGATCAGAGGCTTTTGCCCCTATCTGCCTCCTGAGGGGGGCAGAAAGACTGTGGCATTTTTTGTGGGGGTCGGGGCATTGGCATGCCCATTCTGGGCAGCCCCCGCCCCGAACATTGGAAAAATAAAAAGCCCCGAACTTTGGAAAAATAAAACTCCCTGGTGCCTAGTGGACTTTCTGCCCCCCCGGGGGGCAGATAAAAGGCTATTGCCCCATCTGCCTTCCAGGAGGGGCAGAAAGACTGTAGCATTTTATCTTTTGGGTGGGGGTATTTGAATGCCCATTCTGGGCAGCCCCCACCCCTACGTATATATACAAAAAAAATCCCTAGCGTCTAGGGTGCTTTCTGCCCCGGGGGCTACTGCCCCCATCTGCCCCCCAGGGGTGGCAGAAAGGCTGTAGAATTTTTTTATTTTGGGTGGGGGTGTTTGCATGCCCATTCTGGGCAGCCCCCTACCCCTACGTATATATATATATAAAAATAAAATCGCAATGAAATACAAAAATATGCCTGGGGAGGTTGGGGAAGCTCTTACCCACCTCCCCAGGCAAAAAAAAAAAATGGGAAATCCCTCTGCTGTCTGCAGCAGAGGGATTTCCTGAGCATGTGCTCATGACGGAATGGTTCCATCATGAGCACACTAGAACTTGTGCTCATGACGGAACCATTCCGTCATGAGCATGGAAGGGGTTAATAGACAATAGCGAGTGTGGACTTGATGTAGTATCTTGAAATCTTGACACTAGAACACCCTTTGCCAGGATGTCCTTAAACTAGCTTAAAACATTTTTCAGAAGTGCTTTGGGGAGGATTGGTATAGAGAGTCAGAGGTCGAAATGGGATTAGACAGAGTGAGAGGTCCAGACAAAAAAAGTGGAGAGAAAGATAGAGAGTCTTCCTACTGTCTCAATCAGTTTATCAGGGAGCCCACTGGAAGGTGGGTGCAATGATAAATTGTCCACCTTGCCCATGCCTTAAAACATCTCTGCAAAGATGTCCTACTTTGACTACCAGTAAAGTCTTCCCACTTGCTCGAGAGATGCAAGTCCTGTTCATTGTGATTCACAGGTTTAATGGAATCATGATCAGTTCTGTGGCCCGACAGTATATAACATCTCATGCGTGCCTTCAGGTAAAAGGTGAAGAGTGCCTTATCAATTTGTTTTCTTGAAGGCCACAGTGAGTGTGCTTTCCTTGGTGGCATCTTCGCATCTAATAGGAATGATAGTAAAGGAGGGGCAGATTTAGAGTTTGTCAGGTGGAGTTTACTCTGTCAGGATGGCGGAAGACATTACCTCTGCCATTCCGAGGCCTACTAAACATAGAGATGTCCGCCTGCCCCACAGGCCTGTCTCTACATTAACAGGAAGTGCCATAAGGCAGTTCCTGTCAAAGTAGAACGCATTTGTCGAAAGGTACTGATAAGATAGTTAGCTGTTCACAAAATTTTTGCAAGTGTTTTATTTTGCAAAAACAGATCCCCAAAGTGAAAGTTTATTTTATGAAAAACAAAAAAGCTAATGCCCCCCACTCTGGGGGTTTTCTTTCAGAGTATGGGGATTATTTTTGCTTTCTTCCTGCCCCTCATCACCAGGTTTTTCCTAGCCGGGATGAACAGGAAAAGAAGGCCTTACACATCCACCTGGAATATGGCAGATGGGGTAATGCCATTCCTTCAATTACCCACCATCGGGGGAAGTATTCTATTGAATGTGCCAACAGGGGCTCTGTCAACGGAATTCTGTTGCATCGTGCTCCAGAGCCTTCCACAGTCCATGGAACGTGTTGTCCACTTGGAAGGCTCCGGAGATGACGGTTATTCCACAGGCGGTTTCCTGGCCAGCTGCTCCCTCCTGGCAGTGTTCCCACTTAAGGAAATAAATTAAGCAACTTGTCTTCCTTTGTTGGATCTTTATTTCACTGACGACGAGCGGTGGAACTGCTAGGAGGAGGGCACCTTTGGCGGGCCAGCAGATTTTCCTCTGAGATGGTGTGGAGATGACCATTCAGGGTTCCAGTTTAGCAATCAGTCGTCTGCTTCAGGTTCGGTTTGGGTTCGGTGGCTGGGTTCACGGAGGATCGGTCTGGTAGGGAAAAAATGTATTTGAGAGTAAGGCCTGGAAACATTTTAACCCGGGGCCCAAGAACTGTTGAGCTTGAGCCTGCTGTGTTCTTTGCCGCTTGGAGGGCTGCAAGTGTTGTATTTCCTGTGTTGCATCACCGCGCAGGCCCGTCAGCATAAACAGATAGCTGAGTGCTGTATCCTGGCAACCGGGAGGAGTTTCGTCACAGTGCAGAAGCGTCAGCTTAACCCGTTGCGTGCTCATGACGGCTCCACGCCGTCATGAGTCACAGGCGGCGTGTGCTCATGACGGCGTGGAGCTGTCATGCCGCTGCCTCTCCGCCCATGCGGGACTAATTCCTCGCCTGTGCAGGCGAATTAATGAGTTGGCGGGGTCATGATGGCTCCACGCCGTCATGAGCACACGCCGCCCGTGACTCATGACGGCGTGGAGCCTTCATAAGTACCGGAGCGCCACGCCCACCCCCTAGCCCCTCCCGCTCCGCGGCGGAATTCGTGGCGCAGGGAAGGGGTAAAGGGATAGCTGAGCACCGTATCCAAGCAACGGAAGGGAGCTTTATCCTAGTGCGGGCGCATCAGCCTCAGGTGAATGCTGATCGCGCTTAGCATTTTTTTTACCATGCGCTAACACGCACAGCTTGACACAGCCTGTTGGTGTTTCTCTGTGGTGCGTGCGCTGACAGGCACAGCTTGTGTTCATCGGTCGCTCTTCTTTGCAGTCCTTGTGCAGGCAAGCACAACTTTTGATCCGCACTAAATTTGAAAGTGTAGAAAAAAATAATAAAGAAAGAAAAAAAAAGGAAAGGGAAGCACACATGGTTATGGCACCTATGTAACAGGCCACATAAGGTGCCAACTTACAGGATTGGTGCAAGGTCTTTATCTGGTGACAGTAGTGACTACTTTCTTTATTTTAATTTATTTTGTAAAGACCAGAGGG
The DNA here is from genome assembly GCA_963921515.1 of Calotriton arnoldi. Lineage (NCBI taxonomy): Eukaryota > Metazoa > Chordata > Amphibia > Caudata > Salamandridae > Calotriton > Calotriton arnoldi. The sequence continues at coordinate 195,053 of CAWUFW010015155.1, read as the reverse complement.
TGACATTGGCGAATACCTTCTTTATTTTAATCTTTTGTTTTACATCCTGGTGTGAACCATGGAGGGCATGGTGGCTCCCACTCAATTTCTTGGAACACCTGGAGAGCCTGTGATGTTGTAGGAAGACTGGAAAGAAGGATTTCAAGCTTATGTGTAGGCTATAGGTGGTGACATTTACACAACTTCTCACAAGTTGGCCATGTTGAACATCGCTTAGAGGCTGAAGGTCATCGGATTTTGAAATATTTACCTCTTTTACCAGAGGAGGATGAGGAGGATTCAGATACCGATGACTACGGGATAGCCCTGAAAAAAGTAGATATAAATTATGGCAAGAAGGTTAATGTTGTGGTAGAGAGATTTAGATTTTTGCCGGGGGTCAAATGTAGGGGGAGTCTATTGACAACTTTTTGATTGATTTACGCAGATTAGCATCAACTTGTGATTACAAAGGATTTGTAGAGGAGGTGCTGCGAGATTAGCTTGTACAAAAGATTTCAGACAAGCAAACTCAGGAAAAAGTATTGAACACTGAAAACTCGACTCTGTCGACAGCTATAGAAGTGGCTAAAATGGCAGAGAATACAGAAGAAGGGCTTAAAGAACTGGTGTCTAACAAAGCTGGAGAAGTGGAGGTGGTTCAGTACTGATTAAAACAGAATAATTTTGTTTCATGGAATTTGGGGTGATCAGAGGGGATACACATGTTTTAAATGTGGTCTAAAAGGGAAACAGCCTTAACCGTGAAGTATGAGCTACGCGGGGTCGAACCACACAGTTGGAAGCACGCACGTCTAAAACTCGAATATGCCTTAACCACACATATTCGTGGTTAAGGCAAATGCGTTGTCTAGGTGCTGCTGCCCGAAGCAGGAAGAGGAAGGATTGGGACAAGACAGGTTTTGAGGGGGTGGGGTAGTTTGTGGGGTTGTGGGGTAGCTTTCAGGGCAGGGAGGGGGTCAGGGTAGTTTTCAGGGCTGGGAGGCAGGAGTTTTAGGGCTTAGGGCAGGGGACAGGAAAGGGGCAGTTTTAATGCTGAGGGGGCAGTTGGGCTGGGGCTGGGGTAGGTGGGGTTAGGTTTTAGGGTGTGGGGTGTTGTTTTAGGGCTCAGGGAGGGGGATGGGGTCAGAGTAGTTTTAAGGGGCTAAATTGTAGAGCTCAGGGTAGGGGACAGGATAGGTGCAGTTTTCAGGTCGAGGGGGCAGTTGGGCTGGGGTAGGTGGGAAGTAGGGATTTCAAGCTTAGGGTGTCTTTAGGGTTTAGGGCAGAGGGGCAGGAGTGTGATCTTTACCACACATGCCCATTTACCAAACATGTCTTTACAACAAAATTGTGTGGTAAAGGCATGTGTGGTAAAGGCATGCGTGTTAAAGACGCAGTCAGGGTTTAGACTGCGTGGTTAAGGCATGCGTTGTTGAGGCATGCGTTTTTCCATCACACAACCGGTCTAAAAGGGCACATTGCTACTGATCCCAATTGAGCAGCTCTAGGGAAAGTGTTTAGGAGATGTAAAACTGAAGGACATTTTGCTAGGATGTGCAAAGGGAAGGGGAGTGTGTTTCCCTAATCCTAAAGTGGATATTCGTATGATGGGTGGGATTACCAAGAAGATCTGGATGCGGAGGGGTTCATTTTGCAAATTGGTGCAGTTGGGGTTGTGTCTGAAAAAGTGCTTCCATATTGTACTATTAAGGTAGATGTCGTGGAGGAGCGGTATACTTTGATTGGAGAAGAACATTTTACAAAGTTTCCCCGTCACAACATTTTTGAGCCAGACATTAAGCTAGTGGCATATGGAAATAAGCCCATAGAATTGTTGGGGTATTTAGAAGGGGTGTTGGAGTTTCAGGGTGTGGAGACTAATTCCAAAGTGTACATTGCAACAGATGGGTCATGTTTGTTGGGGTGGCCTCAACGAAAGGATCTGAGGATCAAATTGGATCCCAACCATCCAGAGCAAGTGCAGGGTGCTAGATCTAGTGTGAGTGAAGTGCAGGCTGAGAAATGGCAGGAGAAGTTTCCTGAAGTTTTCAAGAATGAGCTAGGATTACTAATGGGATTCTCCCATAAGATTGTGTTGAAGGATGGTGTGGTTCCTAAGGTGCACAAGGTTCGGACTATGCCTATGGTGATGAGGGAGCTTCTGAAGAAAGAATTGGAGAAATTGTGTGATTCCAGTATAATTGAGGAGATTGAGGCCTCAGAATTGTTGGTCACAGTGGTTTTGGTCAAGAAAACCAATGGGGACATGAGGATGGTTGTCGACTTGAAGGCTCTGAATCGGGCAATTTGGGTTGACAGACATCCTCTGCCTAATATTGGGGAAATGTTGGCAACGATCAAGGGTGCGAAAGTGTTCTCTACCCTGGATCTGTTGTCAGCTTATCATCAGATAGCGATACATTCAGATTCTAGACATATTATGTCCTTTGTTACCCCAGAAGGAGCGTACAGGTTCAAGCGCATGCCTTTCAGTTTGGCGTCAGCCTCACCTGTTTTTCAGAGGGTAATCGCCCTCTAGTTGAGGTGTTCACCAACAAAGGGACCAGATCAACTTCATCCAGGATAATGCGTTGGGTTTTGCAGATGATGGGATTGTTGAATTCTATAGAGTACATGCCGGGAAAGAAGAATGTAGTAGCAGATTGCTTATCTAGATTGCCAGTGGAGTGTTCGGATGGTGATGTGGTGGATGATGATGGAGAAATGGTAATGGTTGTTTGAGGTATTTTGGAGGCCGAATTGAGCATGAGGAGTGGCAGCAGGCGGTGAAGGAGGACAAGGTGTTGGAGGAGGTTACGAAGTACAAGTCCTGTGGGTGGCCTGACAAGGGAAAAGATCCAGAGAAGGTGGAGTCGGTCTGTAACATAAGCACGAAGTTGTCATTGGTGAGTGGTGCCTAGTTGAGGGGAGAGATGTTGGTTGTCCAGAGGTCTTAAGGTCACGTATTCTGGGACTGGCGCATGAGGGTCATGTGTGCATGAGTGCGTCTAAGCAGAGAATTAGAGTGGAATATTGGTGGCCTGGATTGGATAAGGATGTGAAAAGGGAGGTCAGGGAGTGTTTGGCGTGTGCTTGGAGTGATAAATCACAGAAAACTGTGACTAATCCACCCGTGGATGTGGAGAAGATGGATGCTCCGTGGAAGAAAGTTGGTATGGACATTTCAGGACCTTACAATGTGTTGGGTGCCTGACCTGTGTATGTGCTAGTTATTGTAGATTATTCTTCAAGGTGGCTGGAGGTGGAATTTATGAATCATGTAATGACACAGGACATTATCAAAGTTTGGAGATATTATGGGAACGAGAAGGTAACCCAAGGCAATTGTGACTGACAATGGTGTACAGTTCCCATCACAGGCTATGAAGGTGTTTTTGCAGTTGTATGGTGTAGAGCACATCAGGTCATCTGTTTATTACCCGCAAAGTAATGGTCTGGTGGAAAGATGGAACAGGACTTAGAAGGAGGGCATCCAGTTGGCTCTAAGTCAAGGTGAGCAATGGAGAGGGACTGTGTGTAAGCTGGTATGGGCTTACCGCAAAACTCCTAATGGTGTCACTGGTAAAGTACCTTCTGAAATTATGAGGGGAAGGACAGCACGCTCATTGTTTGTCAGAGGGGTGCTTAGGGAAAGGGATAATGGGGAGTCACCTGGGAGTTCTAAGGGAGAGGTTGAAGGACAGTTGGCTGTGGGGAATTGGGTTCGTGTGAAGAAGGGATCGATGGACAGCAAGGGATCATCAAGATTTTCTAGGCTGCTGCAGATCAAAAGGGTGAATCGTTTTTCTGTTCTTATGAGTGATGATAATATGTGGAATGTCAAGAAGGTGGTAAAGGTGCCTGATTGTCTGTTAAAGGGGGATATGATGAAGCTTGGATCTAGACGTGACAGTGTGTTGCAGAAGGGGTTACCTGAATGTGTGGAAGTAAAACAGACCAGAACTCGCAACTTGCCTAAGCGGTTCAATGATTTTATCATTAACCAGTGAGAACCGCACAGTTAGTATGTCTTTCAAGTTTGTTTTTACACTTTGCATAGTGTTCTGTACAACGTTCTTAAGTTTGCCTTCTGTAAGTTGTTGTGGTTTTATTTACCCATGTATTGTTTAAAGTTGATATTCTTTGTGCCTTGTTTTTCTCTTTTGCAAATGTTTCATTGTAAGGGGGAAGATGTGTTGCATTGTGCTCCAGAGCCTTCCACATTCTGACATTCTATGGAACGTGTTGTCGGATTGGAAGACTTGGGAGATGACTGTTATTCCATGGACGGTTTCCTGGCTGGTTGCTCCCTCCTAGCAGTGTTCCCACTTAAGGAAATAAATTAAGCAACTTACCGTCCTTTGTTGGATCTTTATTTAAAATACTTATGGTCTTTCTATCTCTAAATGAGGCTTGTAGACCAAGGGTTTGGCAGGCAGGGCACTCCGTCATGTTTGCGATAAAGTAACCTGTCTGCCAAACTCTAAATTGTGCCCTTAATCCATCAAGGGATCTTGGACATACTCTTGACAAGACAATTCTTTTTTAATTGTTTTTAAAGTTGTTTTATTCATGGATCAATGTGCTTGAGTAAATAAAGGGCACTATTTCTGAATGAATTGTGTTGCTGAGCTAATTTCTTAGTTTCTTTCTGAAAGGGGAAGTAACATGTGAAATTATGAAAGAACGCAACTGCCAATGAGCATGATAACGTTATTGGCATTAAAACTTTCATGAAAGCTGAGTCAGATGAATTAGTTACTTCATTCTCCTGGAAAATGTTCAGTACTTACTTTGGGGTCAGGTGCTTTTGAAATAGGAGACCTACATTATCACTGATATATAGCCTTCTGGGAATAGAGCGATAACAGGTAGCATCTCAAGCATCTACTCCCCATCACCTTCACTAACTCCATTTGCAAGAGAGCCTAAAGACTATCAGAACCGCATTAGATATTGTAGATTAAATTTCGGTTACACTCTTAATTTTATAATTACAAATGGATCAAAGCGTCATGTAACATTATGTGCATAGAAGGGAATGATGTTTCTTGGATTACTCTTTTTTTATCATGCAAGTATTGCATTCTTGAAAACATTGTCAATTCTAAACTCAAGCCCCGTTAATAATAGAACTATGGGGCATATTATCAAGGGCTTTATCGCCGCTTTAGCGGCACTTTTGCCGCTAAAGCGGCGATAATTTTATTGCCCTATTAGCAAGCTGTCGCTAACAGGCGTTAGCGACAGCTTTCAGGCGTTAGAGGCCGCGTTTTCCATCGCCTTGCATGTCAGCGATAATTATCGCTAATGACATGCAAGGAAGGCGTTCCCTACTAAAGCGACTGAAAACAGTCGCTAATCCCACTACCCCCTATTAGCAAGGCAGGCGAAGCGATATAATACCCGCGCTAAGCGCGTTTATCGCTAGATTATAACACCTGCTAGTGAGGACGACTTACCTGTTTAAAGTATAGGAGGTGGATTCTAATGCTGAATCCACCTTAGCGTTAATGCGAGAATATCGCTGGTTTTCCAGCGACATTCTCGCTTTTTGCCGCTATCGCTGGAAATAATATCGCTATGGAGATAAACCTTACTAATAGGGTGTTATCTCAGTGATATTTTCCAGCGATAGGCGGCGTTAACCAAAGTCGCGCTAAGCGCGGTTAGCGATAAATATCGCTATTCCTTGATAATATGCCCCATAGTTATTTATATTTAATGCAGTCAGTATGTTTAGTCATTCCTAAGATTTCAAAAAGGTTCCAAAAAACCCTTTTAGATTAAATAGCCACTTAAATTAAGAACGTTCAGGCCATTAGTTTCTTATAGAGGTTCTAGTGACAATATTAAAAATGCATTTTTCTATCCCCTTGATAAACTGGAAGGGCTTATTGGTTTACTTCTGCATGCAAATAGAGATGTGTGGCAACAAGAGTGGAAAAACTGACATTAAAATTCAGGTATTCCTCAGTTGCCCCTTTAAGAGTCCAAGAGACATGGACGTAGAATTGAAAGATAAACTGTCCTAAAAGTTTATATGGAAGAGTATGCAAGGCAGGCTATTAGAAACTGCCATTGATGTGTACAAAAGTAGTCAGAGAAAGATCATGATCATGAGTAATAGATGAGCATTTGTTGAGCTATGGACTTCCTTCCCCTTATGTAATGCTAATATCTTGCATGCCACTCATTTCTGTGTCAGTACATTTACCACTTTAGACTATGTCAATGTATGCCATATTTTTCACTGAGAGGAACGAATCTCAATTAAACAATGATTGGATGTAAAGATTTTAATATAACAATAGTTCTGATATTGCTTTCGATCTTCTTAGAGGAGATGGGATTAAAATAATTTTGCACTAAAAGTATTCATGAATGAGTAATGTTTGATACTGTTGATGTAAATGGATCTTATTATATATTTTATTCTATCTTTCCTTTAACCAAGCATTAATGGCCTTTGCTTCCAAAGATATTTTGCATTTCAATATTTGTCTATCTACCTTTGGTTTCCAGATACAAGAATAGTTTAGAGAAGCTTTTGGTGTGTTGTTTTGAGGTGCAGTATGGTAAGACCTGTTAGGGATTCAGTGGTTGGGGGCTGCTACATTAACAAATTCTTCACTGTGTTTTCATAGTTGCATGCAGGAATTGTCTGGTAGCCACATGATCATTGTGACTGCAGGAAAGTATTCGTCAGCCTACATTTAAACAGTTGATAAACCTAAGTAATACCATTTGCCAAGATTTATAAATCAGCATTTTTCATCTTTCTAAAGTGATTATTGCATAATGCAGATTTAATCAGTACACTTTAGTTAAAAATGAGTAAGAGCAAAGGAGAGACACAGCGCCCGTCATACAAACCATTCCTACGAGGTCAGACTTTCATGAGAACCATTTCTGCAACTAATATGGCATGACCAAGACTGTGTTTCTGCTCTGTACTACCTGAGAACTCCCCCCACCCCACATTGGTGTAGGATGAAAGGCTTTCAGTAACAAATGCCTGGTAAATACCGGGACATGTGGATTTTGGCGAAGAAAACATTAAAATTTCCTTTTTATTCACTATGCCAACTAGGAAACATGTAATTGGAGATATTTACTGCATCCAATAAATAACAATACAAGGGGTATCACCATTTATCAAGTGCCCGATACTGAGACACTTTAATCAAAGCCTATATATTATATTTTGTTAAATCCTGGCAATCCTTGGAATGATAAGACGGAATTCATCTGCTATGAACTGGTAGAAGACAGACTACAGTGTTGCTTTGGGGGATGCAAATCTGAAGCAATGCTTAGCAAAGAGATGAAGTAAAGATTTTACATGCCATCACCTGTTAAGGCAATGAACACTTGACAGGCAAGGACTAAAAATATCTCAAACAACTGATGACATAGGCTGGTAGATGGCATAGGCTGTTAAACGCAGTTGTCACAGTCCAACTAAAACAATGTAGGCATCTTCTATCATCACACTGTGATACACAGTGAAGAGTTATAAGAAATCATGATCTGAGTTCATTAGGATCCCAAAGTGTGGAGCATGGCATGAGGACCGACTAGGTTGACAGGTCTATAGTGTTTCCAAATGTGGTTCTGGGTATGGCATAAGTGTACTGTTAAATAAAAAGCTCCTCCATATATGCTGGGCACTTGAAAGAAGGATGCAAATTGGATCACATAACTCATTGGTTAATCACTCATGCTTTGCAGCACATGCTTCCAGTCTGAAACACCACATTGGCACTGAGTAATAAGTCTGGTCAAAACTCACTGGTATCCTGCTCTATCTTCTCCATGGCTTACTCTTTACCTAGCTGATTAGGAGTTCCTGGTGTTCTATGGGTCCAGTCAGGTTCACCTCTGTCTGACCAGCCTCCAAAATGACTCCTCTGTTGGTTCCAAGAAGGCCTGAGCATACATGCCTCTCCTCAGAGGTGTTGCTGCACTTCCAGATAACACCTGGAGCTTTCCAGATGTGCCTCACTCCTCTTTACTCGAGGAGGAGGAACAGCATCACAAATACATCACACAAATCTAAGATTGAGTGTTCCCTGAGGACAAACACATACTGTTCACCTAAAAACTCTATAGAAACTATAGCCAACTTGTACAATCCATGGCAAGGGGATCTCAAATCCCATCTGGCAAAGCTGATCGCCACATCTGGTTGCTGGTCATGAAAAATGTTCAGCATGTCTGCCACTGGCCCATTCAAAGTTGTTAGCACACCATCACCACAAGCTCAAAAACGATGCCTATGTGCATCTCATTTAAAAACGTACTTTGCAGTTACAAATATTAAAGCAATAGTGAAGATGTAATTGTTCTATTCCTTCACTGACTGTGAAAGCAATATAGAAGCTATCATTCACTTTGACTGTGGATGGCCCACTGAACACCTACAGTGCAGCACTGCTCTGAATACCAATTTTGCTCCAATATCTGATTCTTGCCGCACCAGCCTAGCCAAGGATCGGAGCAGGCCATTGATAATTTTCACTTTCTAAATAGAACTGGTAAGCACATGCATGCTCCATGATGAGGAAGAAGACATTTGTGCTCAAATTATTCAGGGGTGTGCACTTACCAAGTTATGATCCCAGAGAACAAGGGATATCAATACAGAACTTTCACAAATTAGACCACTTCCTGACACCCGGGCCTCCAAAATAGTAGATCCACACAACATGGAACAGGGACTAACAGGATCATAAATCGTGAAGGGTAATAGATAGGGGGGGTAGAAAGGTGTAGAGAAGGGCACAAGCAGTGTGTGTAAAATTGCCCTCACACACAGCAAGCTGTGTCATGCTTCATCATAGGGCCTGCTAAACACACCTCCGCGCTAGCCAACGCTGGAGGTGGAGCAATAGGGAGGGGGAAACAAACAAACACACAACATAACACGTGAACAAATTGTGTGGGATTTAGAAGGTGAAAAAATGTGGCAGAGAAAAATTTAAAAAGCTGGTGACAGTGTATCCCTACGCTAACTTTAATGGTGGGTACACTGTCCAGACACAAGAACTGGTCCTCTTCGGACCGGTGGGTGGTGGTAATGGCTACTAGTAAAGAGAGCCCTACCCCCCCACTCTGCTAAAATGTCGACATGTTTCAGCCGAATGAAAATACTACCTCAGCTTTCTTCAGGACTTTCACCTGAACAATCCCAACAAGGATAAAATCCCCACCTCCTTAAAAAGTCCAAGGGTAAGGGAAAGAACAGGCACCTTATTTTAGTGTGCACTCTGGTACAGGGAGTAGAGCCCCTTGCTCTCAATGAGGAACCTGTAAAGGATAAAATCAAAAAACAAGCACATAGAGAAGTAAAGTACAGAGTGCAAAAGTGCTGTGCCCCACCTCATAACCCAAACAATCAATGTGAGAGGTGGCCCCCCTAAGGAAACACATCTATACAAGATCCCTGGGTAGTATAAAGTGCCAAAAACACGTAGATGTATCATGATCCTTAATGCGTCTAGCCAAGTCGGCCAAGAACGAGTAGCACTACCCCTATAGAGTACTCAGTGGTTGTGCCATGATAAATTAATCTTACAAACATGTTAAAAAAGTAGACAAAGTGGAGGTATAATAAAGCGTCTAAATCCAACGCAATAAATTCCCCATAACTGTATCTAAAATAGAGACAGAGATTTCCTACGATAGAGAATACCAACCATCCAGTTCCATCGCAAGGGTCTTACCGAGTTTATTATAAAGTCAAACTCGAACTGGCGGGGGGTGCAAGTAGCTCCCTGTTGTCACACTCTATATTTCGACAAGGGAAAATACAAAAAGAAAGGGTTCTAATAATGCAGGTAAACTAAAAACACAAAGGGAAAAATACAGGGAAAACTTGTGCGTGGTAGCGGGAATCACCAGTCAAAAACACAAGCCCTCCGAGACAACATTTTTGAGTCCAATTAGTTTCAAAAGGCGCAGTGGGTCATAAGACCCTGCACACTAAACCACTCGATCCCACTTACGTCATCAAGGTAAGCTAGTATCCGCAATCTGTACACGCTCCCAACACCGTGTATAGTGTTTCATGGGCGTTCTAAACGTCATTACATAGGCGGTGAGGGAAAGACGTCCATCACGCACTCGCGTCAGCGCGGAGTGCGTACAACTACTAAAACGTCACCCTTTCGGCCATGTTGGAGATAGCAAGTGACGGATAAACACAGCCGTAAGACGCTATTGGGACTCAGAGAAAGAATGTAAGGTCAGCACTGAGAGGAAAGCAGTACAGCCATGAGGGAGGTTAATGTGCTCTCGTGAGCTACCTAAAAAATAATTAAACTTTACCAAGTTCAAAGAAGGGGGCATTCTAGAACATAATGCATGTAATAAGACCCTCCAAACACAGCCGACTCATCCCCACTCACTGCATCTAGGTGAGCTGATAAACGTCATCTCAACACATTCCCAACACCGTGTAGAATGTTACATGGGCGTTCCAGCCGTCATTACATAGGCAGTAAGGGAAAACGTCCACTACGTACACGTGTTAGCGCGGGGTGCGTACAACGACTACAACGTCACCCTCACGGTCAAGTTGGAAATAGCAAGCAACACATAAATACAGCCGTGGAACGCTGTTAGGAGTCAGAGGAAAGGATAAAGGCTCAACATTAAAGACAGGGCGGTATAACAAGGACAGATATTCAATGGATACTTAAAAATTTAGGCTGTTTCAGGGAATATCATCATTCAAGCCGCTCACATGACTACGTAGCCTGTAAACCCATCGTTGTTCCCTCATAAAAAGCACTCTCTCTGGTTTATTCTGCGTCCTGTCAATAAAGGGCTTGTCAATGACAGTCCAGAAAAAATCATCAGCCGAATGATTTTTTTCTTTGAAGTGTGTAGTAAGTCGACTCACAGATCTCTGGCATCTAAAGGTAGACCTATGTTCCATTATTCTAACCTTTACCTTCCTTGTGGTCATACCTATGTAAATGAGCTCACATGCACATTTGATCAAGTAGATAACATACATGGAGTTACAATTTGTATGTTTTCTTTGTTCCCACGGATGGGGGAGCCCAATGTCAATGGTTTTGGTATTTGCAGTCAGATGACATACATCACAAGACCCACATCTCGAGTGACCAATAACGGGTGGTAAAAGAAGTCCAGATCGACTAGCCCGGGCCGCGATGTTAATACTCTGAAATTGGGGCCTGGGTCTGGTATGAACTAGGAGATCCCTGATGTTATTGCTCCTTTTGTAGGAAAACAATGGTTTATCCAGGTTAACCCCATTGGAATTCAGGATTCGCCAGTGTCGTGTGATGATTTTCTGAATATGATTGGAGGCTGTGTTAAAAGTAGTAACACAGATGGGTCTAACAGTAGATGGTTTAATGACTGTTTCTAACAGAGCCTCACGGTTACAATTGGCAGCTCTCTTGTTAGCTCTCTTAACAATCCTGCTGGGATAGTTCCTCCGAATCAGTTTATTGTGTAAAGCCCGGGATTCTGATCTAAAATCATCTATGTCAGAACAGTTCCGGCGGAGACGTAGGAACTGTCCCATGGGGAGATTCTCCTTAGGGATCTGGGATGAAAACTGTTAAATGATAGTAGACTGTTTCTATCGGTGGTTTTGTGAAACATTTTAGTCTCAAGGCCGCCCCGATGAGGAAAGATGGTCAGGTCGAGGAAAGGTAGGCTCTCTTTTGTGATGGTGGAGGTGAACAGCAACAAGGAATTCCGGCTATTAAGCCATAACATAAAGTCATCAATAGATTGTCTGTCCCCCTTCCAGATGAGGAGGACGTCGTCAATATAACGACGCCACATTTTTACATTGTTAGTCCAGATGTTGTTGGGAGCATAAATATACTGGTCCTCAAAAGCTGACATATAGAGCCCTGCCAAACTGGGGGTGAAAACGCTCCCCATGGATGTACCATGCGACTGTAGATAGTATGTGCCCTGAAACTCAAAATAGTTTTTGGTAAGGGCAATTTCTGCCAAGTTCAGAATGAAAGGTCTGGGTGTGGTATATATCCAATCTTCCGAGTAGATAATCTCTTCCACCACCCTCAGGGTTTCCAACTGGGGAATGTTAGTATACAAAGACTCTACGTCCAGACCCACCAAAAATTCACTCTCCGGATCAAAGGATAAGTCTTTAAGCAGGTTAAGGACTTCTGTAGTATCCTTGAGATAGGCACGCCTAGATTGTACAATGGGTTTGAGGAAAAAATCGCAAAACTGCGATAAAGGTTCCAACAGAGAACCCATACCCGACACTATAGGTCTTCCCGGTGGTGGACGTGTGGGTTTGTGCACTTTGGGGAGAGTGTAGAAGTAAGGGGTCACAGGTTCGTGTTGGCAAAGGAAAGCCCCTTCTTTGTCAGTGATCCAATCATTTTGTTCGGCTTCTTCCACCACTGAGGTAATCTCTCTTCTTAGTGTTTCAGTGGGATCTTCTCTCAGAATAGTATAATTTCTTCTGTCAGCCAGGAGTCTCAGACATTCTGTCTCGTAGGCGGTTTTGTCAAGAACCACAATTGCGCCACCCTTATCAGCTGGCTTAATAACCAACTCCTCGTTGTTTCTCAGTTCTTCAAGGGCTCTGGTTTCAATACTCGAGAGATTCTTGTAAGGGGAGCGGTGTAAGGCAACCCAAGTTTCCACCTCGTTAACAACTGCTTGTTCAAAAGCCTCAACCTCCACTGGGAGACCACCCAGTGCAGGGGTGAATTTGGATTTGGGTCTGAAATCGGTATCCCCTTCAGAGATAGGACGCTCCTCTTGGTGACCAAAGAAAATCCGAAGTCTGATGTTCCGGAAAAAGGATGCTAATTCCTGGCGAATTTTGAAAATATCAGGTAGGTGAGTCGGGACAAAACCCAGGCCTTTATTCAGGAGTGCTAACTGGGTGTCCGTGAGAGTAATGTCAGAGAGATTCATTACCAGGGAAGTCAGTCCCTGCTCATACTCGGGGATTGATCCCTCCCCATACTCCTGGTTACCCTCTGTTCCAAGTCCTCCCACTGGACACCCCCTAGGGCTCCCTTCTGTTTTCCTCTGCCTCGGCCTCGGCCTCTCCCTAAAAAAGGTTGTGGTACTTGGGGAAAGAGTTGTGTGGGACCACCCTGCATCCCTTGAAATTGTTGTTGGTATAAAGGGGCCAGCCAAAGTTATTATTGGGAAAGTTAGGATACAGTGGGTTGAATTGAGGGCGGTTAAAGGGTCCCCCATAGAAACCCCTGCCTCGTCCTCTCCTTCTGGGTTTCCTGACATAATCACTATCCTCACTCCCGGAACTAGACCCTGATCTATCTGAGGTCCTATTGTCCCTAACCTGGCCTCTTTTCATATCTTCCATTTTCTTAGTCACATAGTCATCTGTGATATAGGGATACACTTTTTCTCTAGAGAACTTTTTCAGATCTTTCTGTAATTTATCTACTTTAGATCTTAAAAGGTAATCTTTGTACTCCCCAATTTCTGTGTTAGTTTCCTCTAATTTCTTTTTGAAAGTGGCCAGAATGATACTCGTTTTAATTCCCTGCTCATTAGCCTGGATTTTGATGTACAGGGCATCGGCAGTCCTTTTAGCCGTGTTTATAATTAGGATTAGCCAATCCCTGGTGCATTTCCAGGCGATGAGAGACCAATCTTTTCGAAAAATGGGGTCATCCAGGAAAATTAGAGGTTCATTAGAAACAAGGAGGCCTCTAGGAGCTGCATTGCCCCTAAGGTATTCCGTTAAGATTGCCCCATGCAGTATGGTTTTAACATGAGACTTTTAAGTTCTAAAAGAGTGTCCCAACCTTCCCTTGTGTAAGGACCTGGTTGATAGAGGTATCTCCTAAAAGTGAAGGGCCTGCGAGGATATCTGCCGCCGCATCATCCCCGTAAGCTAGTCCCTGTTCTGTTGCCATAATTCCTCAACACAGAATTTTGTGTGGGAAAACCCAAATAGGTGTCAAACAGACAGGGATCGTAATAAAAACGTCCTCTGCGGCTCAGCGGCCGCTCGCAGCAAAATAACACAAAAGAGAGGTAAATGGATAAATCCCTGGTCACCCTCCTACAAGCTATAGATCCACACAACATGGACCAGGGACTAACAGGATCATAAATCGTGAAGGGTAATAGATAGGGGGGGTAGAAAGGTGTAGAGAAGGGCACAAGCAGTGTGTGTAAAATTGCCCTCACACACAGCAAGCTGTGTCATGCTTCATCATAGGGCCTGCTAAACACACCTCCGCGCTAGCCAACGCTGGAGGTGGAGCAATACATGTTTGTAAGATTAATTTATCATGGCACAACCACCGAGTACTCTATAGGGGTAGTGCTACTCGTTCTTGGCCGACTTGGCTAGACGCATTAAGGATCATGATACATCTACGTGTTTTTGGCACTTTATACTACCCAGGGATCTTGTATAGATGTGTTTCCTTAGGGGGGGCCACCTCTCACATTGATTGTTTGGGTTATGAGGTGGGGCACAGCACTTTTGCACTCTGTACTTTACTTCTCTATGTGCTTGTTTTTTGATTTTATCCTTTACAGGTTCCTCATTGAGAGCAAGGGGCTCTACTCCTGTACCAGAGTGCGCACTAAAATAAGGTGCCTGTTCTTTCCCTTACCCTTGGACTTTTAAGGAGGTAGGGATTTTATCCTTGTTGGGATTGTTCAGGTGAAAGTCCTGAAGAAAGCCGAGGTAGTATTTTCATTCGGCTGAAACATGTCGACATTTTAGCAGAGTGGGGGGGTAGGGCTCTCTTTACTAGTAGCCATTACCACCACCCACCGGTCCGAAGAGGACCAGTTCTTGTGTCTGGACAGTGTACCCACCATTAAAGTTAGCGTAGGGATACACTGTCACCAGCTTTTTAAATTTTTCTCTGCCACATTTTTTCACCTTCTAAATCCCACACAATTTGTTCACGTGTTATGTTGTGTGTTTGTTTGTTTCCCCCTCCCTATTGCTCCACCTCCAGCGTTGGCTAGCGCGGAGGTGTGTTTAGCAGGCCCTATGATGAAGCATGACACAGCTTGCTGTGTGAGGGCAATTTTACACACACTGCTTGTGCCCTTCTCTACACCTTTCTACCCCCCCTATCTATTACCCTTCACGATTTATGATCCTGTTAGTCCCTGGTCCATGTTGTGTGGATCTATAGCTTGTAGGAGGGTGACCAGGGATTTATCCTCTTACCTCTCTTTTGTGTTATTTTCCTCCAAAATAGTATCCATGTTGAAAGGAGCCACCACACAAAGAGGCAGTTACGAAAATGACCACCCTTCATCCACAGGAGGTTATGCTAGGCATGCAGGAAGATGACATTGTTGGGGACTATGCGTCCCCGATTTCACAGGGGCCTTGGAGGTCAGCAACACCATTGCCCTCACCTGTTGCGGCCAATAGCACTATAAAGTGCCACAAGAGGTCCTGCCGCTTGGGAGAGAAATTATTGGGCATTGCGCATCCCAGCATTCAGAGGGGCCTTGGAGGCAGCCCACACCACATCCCTCACCTGTTGCGGCCATCAGTGCTATAAACCGCCACAGGAGGTCCCGCCGCACGGGAAAGACATCATTGTGGACTACGTGTCCCAGCATTCAAAGGGGCCATGGAGGCAGCCCACACCACTGCCCTCACCTGTTACAGCCATCAGTGCTATAAAGCACCACAGGAGGTACCGCCGTATAGGAGAGACATCATTAGGGACTACGCGCCCCAGCATTCAGGGGGGCCTGGGAGGTGGCCCACACCATTGACCTCACCTGTTACAGCAGAGGTCTTCAATCTGTGGGGCGCAACCCCCACGGGGGCCCTGCAGTCATGGGAAGGGGGTCGTGCATTCCCGGGCCTCACTTCTGCCTGAAGTCTCGAAAAAGAAAACCGTCCCTGGACAGTTCATTATGAAATTAAAATACTTCAAGCTGCAATGCCATTCAGGAAGTGTTCTCTTGTGCTGTGAAACCGGAGCTGATCAGACAGCTAAGCAAGGTTTTCTTCCAGCATGCCTTCTTGTCTGAAAGGACTGGAAATGTGCACTATGAGTTAATATGAAAATGTAAAGGGCAATTTGTAGTTGTAAAGAATTCTTGGGAGCAGGTACTGACTTTCATTGATTGAATCCCTGGAAGCTTTGGAGCGCTTACTATCCGGGAGGAGGTGTTGAATTCCAGTAAGAAGCAAGAAAAAAAGGGAAAGCCGGGGTAGGGTGGGCAGGCTGAAAAAGAAATTGTGGTGAAATGTGTTGGAAGAATAGGAGTGTTTTATACCGAGAGAAGTGCCCAAACACCTGGTAATATGCATTACAGATTGCAGCTGTAAACTGTCACTTTACCTGGCAGGCACCTTGCGAATTCCTATTCTGACTTTCACATAGCTGACCTTTAATCAGCAGATCAGTAGCCCTGATGCATTTTATGGGAGCTGACAATAAGTTAAAATGTTGGGGTACTTCAGTTTCCTATTCAAATTAATTTTTACAGAAAGTACCAATATACTGAAAGACCTTTCTAGAAAATGTGTATCTGAATAGACAACTGAGCTCTGAATTACATGCTGTTAATTGTAATTGTATTTACATAGCTCTTACTATCCCTGAGGAGGTGCTGAAGGGACAGTTAAGTACAAAAATTGCATTGTGTATAGTCTGGGTAGTTCTAAAATCTATATTTTGGAAGCACCATTTTATCGTAAAACGGTTTGCACATTTTGTAGCAGTTTGGCTTATAGTGTGTAATGCAAGTATAATAATGACTTACATATTCACAGTGCTTTCTGTCACAGGCTGTAACCTAGTAGCACTAAAAATACACAAATCACTATTCTCCACCTCACCAACCAAGAATTAATTCTATGGCTCTCTAGTTACACACAGACCGTTTAAGGTGGATTAACTACTAGAGGTTTAATGATGTACTATAGTGCATTGCCCACTGAGTAGCACTTTTTTATTTATTTTTTATTTAAGCTGACCCTTAATTATATGTAGCTACCAGACGATGACAGACCTAAAAAACACACAGAATATTTTGTTTGGAGCCACACCTTTGACCCGTCCAAACGCTCACACTCTCAAGGCCCTCCAGCCGCCCCCCAAACATGACTGAACTCAACAACTAATATAACCTGACTCAGTTTTTGCTAAAATAGAAGCGTCTGGTTTCATAATATTACAAATAAAACCTTTTTAGAAAACCAGTGTAAAATAAGATTATGGGACCACCTCCTCCCCTGGAATTAAAGAAAGCATCCTACTTGGATCTTACAGTTCATCATTAATGAGTGTACATGGTATGTTTTATTATGAAGAATGATGTTCAGCAACGTCCAGTTCCATGCAACTGTAAAAGCCAGGCCATCAGCATTCCATGAAATTCAGGGGCAGATTTACAAGCCCCTTGCGCCACTTTTACGTCACTTTTCCCATGTTAAAAGTGACGCAAAAGTGGCGCAGGGGGCTTGTAAATCTGCCCCTCAGTATGGTTCTCCTCGGATGCCGTGCACTCAAGTTGCAGCCCATGCATTACAACCATTATACCCAGGGCCACTGGGACTATGCGATTGTGCAACTGCAGTGATTTTCACATAATTAGAGATATGCCACATCGTCACTCATCTGCCACATAAGCTGCTGATTTTAACAAAAGAAATGTGTTTATAGCTCAACCAGTTCATTAGTTACTAAAAAGCAGTGGCACTTGTTGCTGCGCAGTAAGGGCCCTTTGCAAAGCTGGACTGATTATTTTGTTGCTTATTGCTATATTTGGGTGTTAAACTGGTATTTATATGGTGCAATCACAGATTGACTGTCTCTCTGGAGAAAAACAAGCACACTCATCACATTAGTTCAGAAAGGTGTTATCATCCAAATAAGGTTTGCAAAAATATGTTCTATTTGTGAAAAAGTACCATTGTGAATTTTTGGGTAATTCTTTTTGGATACTTTTTGTTTGAACTGTGTAGTAAGCCTCTGATTCCAAACCACTGTCACTCACAAACCTTTGGTTTGCTAAACACTGTTTAATATTGTTTCACCACCATAAAAATGATTTGCCGTGGGAATTGGGGACGTTTATGGTTGTCAAGGATGAGGAGTACCAGGTTCCAGAAATTTGTGTCAGGACGGGGTCCTTACACCTAAAATATTTTGACAGGGGGGTCTCAGCATCAAAACGTTTGAAGACCTCTGTGTTACAGCCATCAGCGTGATGAATCTCCACAGGAGATACCGCCGGGTGGGAGAGACATTGTTGGGGAGTACGCATTCAAGTATTTAGAGGGGCCTTGGAGGGAATCCACACCACTGACCTCACCTTTTGGAGGCCCTCAGCGATTTAAAGCACCACAGGAGGTCCCACCATGTGGGAGAGACATTGTTGGGGACTACGTGTTACAGCATTCAGTGGGGCCTTGGAGGCGACCCACACCACTGCCCTCACCTGTTGCAGCCATCAGCGCTACAAAGCGCCACCGGCGGTTCCTCTGCGTGGGAGACACATCGTTGAGGAGTTTGCTTACAAGCATTTTGAGGGTCCTTGGAGGCAGCCCACACTACTGCCATCATCTGTTGAGGCCATCAGCACTACAGAGCACCACAGGAGCTCCCGCCTTGTGGGACACACACCCGGGCAAAGCCTGGGCCAAGGGCTGGCCTGTCCCGCACCCGTGAGCACCAGACGGAGCCAGGGCGGGCCATCCCCTTTGGCTTCTCATCAGGAGTTATGCTGATGTCACAGTAAGACTAGTTGCATGATATTTTGGCATGTAATTCATCTTACAACTTTGGTTTTGCCCCTCTGGATAATCTGGAGTGGGGCGAGCAGTAGCTTTGCATTTAGCTGATCTATGTGGAGGCTCTAACGACCGTCTTCAGTTCTCTGCTCAGTGCACAGTGTAAGGAGACCCGGAAGCCCAACTTTTTTAATGCTCCACACGCTCACAGTTTGATAAGACTGATATGAACTAGAGGCACTAGGTCGTCTCTCTAGCCTCTTCAGCCCAAACGTCTATGAATTTTGAGCAGACTGGGTATATTTGCTCGAACTGATTGACCTAGGACTTTCTATGGTTTATGTTGCCCTTTTTTCTCATTATTTTTGTTAACCATTCTTTTATTCAGAGCTTAATATCGATGGTCTTATTGTTCTGGGTGTCTCTGTTTGTGATTATTTTCTCTAGCCAAAGTCATCTACCCTATTATCACACTACTGTGCTGTACTAATACATTGTACAGATAGAGTTTAAAGATTCAATGGGGAAACATAAGGCCTCAGAACCCAAAAATGGCAAGGTAATGAAGAAAACAGATAATTGCACCTTAATGAAAATTGATCTACTAATTGAGGAGGTTGAATCAATTATTGGAAATGCAAGTCTTCAAGAGAAGGCCAAAAAGGGTGCAAATTGGAATTAAAAGCAAGCAGTGCATACACTGCCCAGCATGTTCAAAATGAAAGAGGATAGTAGTGTATCTTGTTCATCTCTACTGTAAGTGGCACAGGTCCACTAGCCCCCACAGAGGAATTACTGTCTGTGGACAACCTACAGGATATTCCCCTGGAGGCTACTCTTTTATGTAGTAACTGCTTTGCAATCTTACAAATGGGTAAGGAGCAACATCAAATCAGCCCGATTCTGGGTTATCCTGTGAACAAATTCCTCCTCACTTTGTCAACATTTTGGTTCAGGTAGAGACATGAAGGAAGAATTAGGGGCTCTTAAAACTATGGATCTTCAATTGACAGGTTTGGTCAAACTCCTTTTGGGGGTATCTCTGGAAACTAGTAGTAGCAATATGGGAAGTGTAGTGAATAAAAGATAGTCCGGTTCAGGTAGTTTCTTTATGTAGATTTATTTAAGATAGACGTTACAGCGTAGAGCCCCACCAGGAGCAGCCTTCCTGCTGCTCAGCCCATCCACCAACTGAATCTACAATCACCAACATTCCACTCACCAACATTCTCTCACCACAGTCACACTGGCTGAGCAGCAGGTATAACACATCTCCCTTTCTTTATACAAATGACAATGAAACTCCAAAAGAATCACTATATAAATGGTGCATGCAAAAGATGACAAAATAATAATTACATGCAACACAGGGTCATCAGACAAATGCAATATCATACATGTACTGATGGCGAAAATACATGCATGAAAGATGACAAAGAATACATTTTTGGAAGAAGTAAACACACCACGCAATCCAGCAATTATGTAATACATAAGTAGTACTACACTCACCACTTCTCCCTTTCCACCATGCAAAATAACAAAGCACATGCTCACTTTAAACCAATCCAAGAAAACATACACACCACCACACCACAAAGCACAAACTAAACCCCAATACCAAAACATGCTGGCTGGCCAGGCCAACAAGAAAGAGGTAGAAAGGGTACCGACTGAAAGGCGTGGTAGGAAACCATTCTAACAAGAACTTCGAAGCCATGGAAGATCATTCCACAGAGAACTAACGTCATAAAAATTGCCCTCCACCCTTACACATAGTAAGGGTAGTACATGTGAAACACAACTCCACACACAACCTACGGCATAAAAATAATTGCCCTACACCCAAAACCCAAAGTTATGGTGGTATGTGTGAAAAGGCATTTCACACGGAACAAGAAAAGTACACACTCAACATCCAATCAATTATAAGAGATATAGCAAACACTAGCAAGAAGACACACTCATCAAAATATGGCTTCAAGTTAGCCCTTCACCCAAACCCGAAGTTAGGGTGGTACGTGTGGAAAAGGCACTCCACACGGAACATGAGAAAATGCACACTCAACATCCAGCAAAAATGTAAGAACAGCAATCAGAAAGAAAACACTCAGGGCCTGATTCTGATGCGGTTAGGAAAGCATTCCCACCTAGGCCCTGATTCTGATGCGGTTAGGAAGGCCTCCTAATGGCATTTGCTCCTTCCAAATCGGATCGGGAACGTGTCTTCCCGACCCAGGGCCCAATTATGATGCGGTTAGGAACATATGCTCCCATTGAAGTCAATGGGAGTCCAACCAAATCGTATCTGGAAGCTTCCGGATGCATCGTACTCCGTCGGTCGGACTCTCCCGATCCGAGTGGGTCGGAAACCATTTCCAAACCGATTCAGTCGGGAAGCTTTCCAACCCGCATCAGAATCAGGCCCTCAGTGTTCAAAATCTGCACTACGATGGGTGGTATTTCAGCACCAACCCACAACCACGTAAAAGTGGGAGACACCACACAAACAAACAACTGCACCATCCCAAGCAATCATCATACTGTTACTGTAAAGGAAATAAAGGTACATGTAGTCATGGAGAAAACATCTCAAACTCCCTGGCTGCATAATGCAAGCATACAACAGAATCTGCGCACGCAGAGCACACTCAGAAAAACCTCTGTGAAACTTAAAGCAGAGAAGGGTATTGAAAAGAAAAAAAACAAAGATATACACAAAGAATGGACAAGTGGCAACTTCCGGTGAGTGCAATCACCGGACCATACAGCAACCCTAAGTGTAAATCAAGAGTAGCAAGCTCAGTGCAAGAGCACAATAAAGATGGTGGTAGTCCGGCAACAAAAAAAACGGATGCACATCCCAGCAACCAGAACATATTCAAAACGGCAAACCAGGTAAGACTGTTTTCCCATTGAGTATCTTGCCAAGTTCTGCGTAGCCAATAGCTGCAACAACACAACTCTAGGAAAGTACCACAACAACGTTAAAGAAAACAAAAACGGCACCGAGATATCTGCAGCGCTGTCTTGCTGAAGAAGATAACGAGACGGTCAAGGGTAGATTTGCCGATAAACTGCTCCAAAAGTACTGGAAAGAAGGTCAGAACATCCGACAGTCAGGTCCAGGAAACTGCGTCTGCCTAGATTAGCAAAATACAAGATCGAAGCACGCAGTTTGACGTAGAGCCGGGTGGCTCCCAGCACGTCTGAGCAGCTCAGCCTGGAAGCAGAGGAACAATGCGCAAGCGGAAGAACACTGCGCAAGCTGAAGTGAAGCTCACGCTGGACCACGGACGGCGGTTGAAGGCAGGTGAGTGAGTAGATTTGAAAATGTAATTAAAAAAAAAAAACTCTGGCAGGAACGACAGTCTTGTAGGGGCAAAGGAATACCTAAGTCCACACAAATTGGCATCACATGCATAGGCAGGATTATTTGAAATCGAAATACGGGCACAGCTTTTGACCCTAGGATAGAAGTGAGGAGTGAAAAAAAAAGAATTACCGCAGTAGCGCGAACCACCACAGCATTTGACACCAACAAAGCCTGTTCAGGGAAAACACATGTGCGGGTGGAAAAACACTTCCTCAACAAAGTCTGTTCAGTAAACATGTAGGCGGTTGCAACAAACAAAAAAATGTTCCTCCTTCTCACAGCCCCTCCGAAGTTGTTCCTCTCCAGAAGAAGCAAAGTCTGGGAACTGCCTCTCCCAAACAAACGTATCAACGTGGAACAAGGAAAGTCCACTTCCTTGAGACATCTCCAACACGAAAAGCTCCTCTCCAATTGCAGCTTTGTACACGACACAGACGGGCTCAGGGAAAGCCACCACACAGCTGCGACAGGTGCAGCAGGGATGAAGATGAGTGTCACCCATGGTGCGAACACAGGCAGCTTGCTGGAGATTAAACAGTGGCACAAACCATACACAGTGCTGTACTCTCCACGTTGCAAATGAGGGTGACACATCAGGAGAATCCCAAAGAATGTTCCAAATAGAAGCTGAGGCAAACCAGTAGATGGTCAAGGGGCAGCTAGAAACACCACAGCGCCACAGCACGCCGCAGCTACCACTCCAAACAAGAACAGGAATACACTGCAGGAACTGGCAAGCCCGGGTTGGGGCCGACCAGTGTAATGGTCACCGGTGGGGCTCAGGGGTGCCAGCTTCTTCAAGTTCAACTTCAGTTGCTTCAGCTTCAGTTCCAGTTACTTCAATTTTGAAAGTTACGGTCCAATCAGCTGGCACACGCAGGTTTTTTACAATAAAATCATCGCCAAAATGTAGTGAATAAAAGATAGTCCGGTCCAGGTAGTTTCTTTATGTAGATTTATTTAAGATAGATGTTACAGCGTAGAGCCCCACCAGGAGCAGCCTTCCTGCTGCTCAGCCCATCCACCAACTGAATCCACACTCACCAACATTCCACTCACCAACATTCTCTCACCACAGTCACACTGGCTGAGCAGCAGGTATAACAGGAAGGATGAAGGATTTTGATTGTGAGAGACCAAAAACGAGAATGGCCTCCATAAGGGAAGTTGGAGAACCAGTCCAAAGATCAGTTAAGGCCTCAATTTTAAAACCAGATATGTCAGTAGGGGGCCCAATCATAGGGGTATGAGTGGTGTAGGGCAGCCACCTAGATTAGGCCCCAGTATATATAAAGCCAGGTTTGTGGGGGATGGGCACAGTGACATATTGGCTGGAAGTGGGGCCTCTGAGATCACTGATATTCAGAGGGACTGTACAACCACTTCTTTTCTCTGTACAATAAATGTACCCAAGCTTAAGTCAGCTTTGAACTTTGAGTCTGAAGATTCTTCGATAAATAAAGTTATCCATTGGGTTTGCCATGTCAAAGATTGCAAATATGTTACTTGGGAGGATATTGGCTGAGCCAAAAGAAATAATGTCCATGGATCCTAATTTGATCTAGTAGAACTTACTCTAGTAAATACAATATTGGCTGACAAGCTAGTAGCTCTTGATGCAAGAACTTGCCCCCCGTAGTGATTCCTCCATACAATTCAAATATCGGGGAGGAGCCACACTTGCATATTCAAATCATGTGCCCCATTGTCACCTGACCCCAGTTCTTCTTTGGGATCCTTAGATTGAATGGTGTAGGAATCCCCCCAATCAGACGTACAGGAGCCTATGGAGCCATTCATAAGAGATAGTAGACATAATCTGAGTTCTAACTCACTAGGCTTGTCAACACCGCTTTCTCAGCCAACTGCTAAGATTGCCACTTCACACCTCTATTTCCACTTCAGCAAGTTGCAAAGTGGGCTATATTGTAGCTAAAAAAAAGTGATTTTGATTGGGTCCCCATTGTCTCCTGGAATGTGGCTGGCCTAATCTCCAAAATGAGTTTACCTGATTGGTGCTCTTTTGTTGATGGGTTTGGTATCTGCCTACTTCAGGAGACGTGGTGTAACACACATGTATTTTGAGTTGAGTATCTAAACTTCTTTATACCTGCTATTATCAATCCTCATGGGCGTCCCACTGGTAGATTAACAGGCTTGGATGAGTCTCTCACTTAATTGCAAAATAGATAGAATTGTGACAGATTCTCCTGGCATCACAGGGCTGCGTTTAAGTCCAGACAAGAACCCAAACGTTGAAATGTATAATGTTTATGCAAGAGGGATCCAAGGAGGCAGGTTGTTGAATACAGTATTGAAGTTACCGCTACCTATAACAAACACTACCACGAGAACTGCATCAATTATATTTTAATGTATTTAAGGTTGTTGTAAGGTGTAGATAACATGGTCAAGGAAAGCAGTACGGAAAGCAATCACAACCCCCTATGTCTTTCTATGACTTTTTATTGGGGGAAACTCACTTTTGATATTCTTTCCCATTATGTCACCAAGGATGTTCACTTAGCTAATAATACATGTCAATATCAAATGGAGTCAGCTGGCAGTGCCTCACAACAATAGAAGAAGAAGAAGATTGTGTCCTGGTATAAGGCTGAGACCAGCAAAATTAAAATCTAAACTGACAGTAGATATAAAGAATAAAAATATTAACCAAACTCTCTCTTTGCGTAAGGCATATGAATATGCTCAATCACAAGCTAAGCAGGATTGGGAGGAACAAAGGTAGCATGATCTACTATCTACCTGTCATGAGAAAGATATATATATATATATATTTTTCTTAACAAAATGTTTTATGTATTTATGCGAATGTTCTTTTATGATCTTGGTGATCAAAATAAAGATTATGAATTGAATTGAATTGAAAAAGATATGACCAACTTTTGGTCACTAGTTACATAGGGAAGTATTGATGCAGTAGGCCAGCCAGCAAACCACATTTCGCCCCAAGTATGGGTCATGTATTTTCAATCTTTATATAAGGATGGCCTGACAGATAGGACTAGAGATGGCCAGGTCTTTATTAACATTGATCCGACAGATCTTATGCAGACATTCGATTTACAGGATGTGGAGCTTGCCATAGGTGCTACAGCACAGAGGAAATCCCCAAGACCAGATGGCATCCCTGGTGATATCTATCTTTCTGATACAGCGAAGTGGGCGAATACATTTTATTTCTTAGTAATGCTATAGGCAAAGGAGCTCCAGTCCCTAAGTCTTGAAAATGACTGAGGTGCTAGCCATCTACAAAAAAGGGGATCGTAACTTGCCATCCAGCTACAGACTGATTAGTCTGATTGATTCGATACACCAGGTTTTCTGCTGGGTTGTTTTAGAAAAAAATTGTTTATGGGTCGAAGAAGGGCAATTACTCTTCCTAGCAAGCTTCAGGGAAAAGCATGAGCACAGATGATCGGATATTCCATTTCCTTCCACTGTACTGGAAAATTGAGCTTTTCGGCAAAGGTCACTTAAACATGGCCTTTGTTGACTTGAAGTCTGCATTTGATCTGGTCCCTCGGCAAAAAATGGCAGGTATTACGGCAGATGGGAATGCCTCTTAACATATTATCAATCATTATTCGACTCCACAAAGACATCATGCCAGTTTTCATTGGGGTGAATAGGGGCGACTTATGATTCCAATTCTGAATAGGAAGGGATTCCGGCAGGGTTGTATACTTGCCCCCACCCTTTTCTCCCTCTATTTTAATGATGTGCATTCACTCCAGACACTCACACAAAGGGAGCTGAGATGTGCCCTGCATATCCTGATGGGTCTTCCTAAGCTAGAGTGGTGGGAGGCGTTGTCACTGACACCTGAATTGTGCCTGCCTTTCAAATGCTGTGTCCATCCCCTGTAGTGTGGCTGGATTAGGGAGGACAGAGCTGGTTCTAGTAAGGCAAGAAAGACTTTTCTTTGAATCTTTCCTTCTTCAAAAGACTAAAAACTGGTATACGTATTTGGGCTCTGACCCCACAACTTTACAACTCTTTTGGACCAAGGAGCCTGCAAAGAAGAAGAGCTGGAGAAACTGTCAGGAGAACTACCACTTTGCTGTGTGCTCTGCTGTGTTGGCCTGCAGTGGCTGCTTCTGTCTTTGGCAGTGAAAGGACTGGACTGAACTTTCTGCAACTTATTTCCTGAGTTTCTCCAAAGGCTTGAAGTAGTGCTTTCCTCCTGTTGGAAGTCTCAGGAACATCAAAGACTTCAAGTTAATATGCCAACGGCACTGGGAACTGTGTGTTTTGTGCTGCAACAGAAGAAAAACAACTCCAATGCCGTCAACGACGCCGCTGCTGCTTCATGACCTGAACGCACCACCCAGAGCATCACTCCGCTTCACAACACAACCCTGGTCTCACTGATACCGCCACACGATGCCATCACCTATGCCGCTACTTGAGCCATGACCTATGGGCACCGCACCTCGCTTCACACCACCACCCTAGTATCACCGACGACGACGCTTCATGGCGACATCGCCACTGCTGCCTGCACCATGCCTGCTGACACTGCTCCTGAGGTACACAAAGCTTCACTCCATCCCACACCGCAGCCCTGGTCCACCGACTTCAGCACCATCAACTCCACCATCATCAATCAATACCTCTGCTTGCACCACGACCCTTTGGTCACCGTACAAAGCATCTCCCCGCTTTGCATTGCAACCTTGGGTCTACTGATGACAGCGCCTCAGCAACGACAATGACGCTGCCTGCACCGTGACCTGTGGACATGTGGACACTGCATGTCGCATTGCACCATTTTACACCACAGCCCTGGTCTCACCGACGATGCTGGACGCCATCACGGAGCCACTGCCTGCACCGTGGCCTGAGGGCACCGCATGTCGCATCATCCCACTGCGCATCACAGCCCCGACATCATTGACACTAGCGCTCCTGACTTCAACCTCACAGAGTTTGATCTGCAACGCATGTGACTTCAAGGGCCTGATGACTCCTGCCCCGACCTCTAGAACCAACGCCTGCCGACGACGCTGCCTCTTCGGAGCTCACCGCAAGGTCCGCAATTCTCTGCATTTCCAAGGTACTGTTTGGGGGTCTTCTCAACACCGTAGCTGGCCTGCAACCTCGCATTTGGCCTGAACTGTTGGGTTTGTTTGTTCACAATGCCGTGATAGCCCGGACGCAACTATCGACTTCCAGAAACTGTATTTTAAGTTGATTCTTGCAATATTCATAACTTTATTACTGTATGTTGGATTTTTATTGTTTTGGTCTTGTTTTACACAGATAAATATTGGCAATTTTTCTAAAACTGTTGTGGTGTCCTTTTGTAGTGTTTTCACTGTATTACTGACTGACTGACTGACTTATTTATTAAGCGCACGAATGCCGAGGCGTCTTGGCGCTGGGTGAAAGAATGCTGGGCACACTGATTAAACTGCCGGTTTGGGAAAGAGCCAGGTCTTTATTTGCTTCCTAAAAATAGTCCTATTTGATTGTAGTCTGAGCTGTGCAGGGAGTGCGTTCCATAGCTTGGCAGCTTGGTACAAGAAACCCTTGCCTCCCCATCTGACTTTTTTTATCTTGGGAATCAAGATCAGACCTGTATTCGATGATCTGAGACAGCGTTGAGACTGGGTGTTATGTGCAAACGCCTTACACATTGCCTCTGAGATAAGGCTGACTGCTCATGCCAAGCTACCAAGGGGGTGAGCAGGGGTTATTTTAGAAGTGTAACTCCCTTATCCTGACTAGAAGGAAGGTTCCCTTCTTGGACAGGGTACAAACCTGCCAACTAGAGACCCCCATTTCTTACAGGAGCATACATCAATGTGATGCAAAGTTAAAGTGTCACCTTATGCACATCAAGGTCTTTGTCACTAAGTCAGAATATGTGACTCTTCATATGCCACACCACTCATGAGCTTTGCCAAATACAGTTTGCACTGAGTGTCCGCACCTTCCAACTAAATAACATTATCAAGTACTTTTCTGTGTTTTTCAATTTGTTGGCTGCTTTAAAGATAGGGGGGCAGATTTACAATAAACTAACGCAGCACAGCGCAGCAAGTCATTTTGCTGTGCCGTGCTGCGTTAGTTTGGAAAGCACAGCGATGCGACATATTTACAACCATATGTCGCACCTCTGTGCTTCCCCCTGCGCTGGCGCACAAACTGCTGCCATGCGCCGACGCAGGCACCCTTGCACCTTGGTGCAAGGATGCCTGCGTCGTGGGGAGATTGTTTTTGTTTAGGAAGGGAACCCTTCCTGAACAAAAACAATCATTACAGGTGATTTCCTCTTTCAATGTGTGCTGTAGAATGCAGCACGCTTTGAAAGAGGAAAAAACGAGGAGAAATGAAAACATTTCTCCTCGTTGCGCCTCGCTATGCCTCCCCTGGGGAAGCGTAGCATTGACACGCATTTCCAGATTTACGATTCCTCATAAATCTGGAAATGTGTCTCGTTCCATGAGAGTTGCGTGGGAACACCCATAGCAACACCCATGGAACGCCCCTTCCATGCAAAGTGCTGCGTGTGAAGGGGCCATATTTACAAGGAGAGGAAAAGTCACGCAGGGTGGCTTTTCCTCTCCTTGTAAATATGGAGAAGTGGAATGCACCTCCAGTACATCACAAAAAGTGACGTACTGGTGGCGCAGGGGGCTTGTAAATCTGCCCCAGGATGTTTGAAGCACATGTTCTGTACATACACTCAGTTTTCTTTTTAAATGCAGCCATCCACAGCCAGCCCTCATATTTGAAACTTACAAAATGCTCAAATATGTTTAAATCACAATTTAGGGGCCGATTCCGATCTCGGCCGGTAGGGCTCCGAATCGGATTCGGCTTTACCGGATCCGATTCGGAGCCCTGTTTCCCGACCGATTCGTACGTGCGTCCGGGCGAGCGAGTACGATGCGAAAACTCCGACCGACTCATTCGCGAGACCCAACCGCACCGTCCGACTCGTACGCGAAAGCCGACCGCTCCGACCGACTCGCTCGGACACGCCTCGCACCGCGCAATGGAGACGTTCCCCGGCCGGGCAAGTACGATGCGCGCCGTGAGCAGTCCGACCGACTCGCGCCGTCCGGCTCGAAGGAGCAGTCGGAGCCGTACTTTGGGGGTCCGTGTCGTACCCCCCTGTACGCGTAGCCGCGCGAGTCGCACACAGGGGGGACCCATGGATCCCACCTACCTGTGCGTGTACGGCGCGAGTCGCTTCGCCGCGTACACGCTGTAGGGGGCGCCCCTGTTCGCCTCGCACCCATTGGGTCAATGGGAGCCCGCGTACGCGTTGTACGACCGGCTCCCATTGACTTCAATGGGAGTCCGACCGAATCGAGTCCGATGGCATACGTGCGCATCGTACTCGTTCGGTCGGGCTGCTAGGGTCCGATTCGGTCGGAAAACTCTCCGAGTCCGGCTCAATCGGAGAGATTTCCGGCCCGAATCGGAATCGGCCCCTAAGTCTCTTATAATTCATTCCTACTTAAAATTATTAATCTTGACTTCCTCCAACATTTTTCGCCTGCCGATTTTCATTCCTCCATTTTGCAAACACTTTAACCATGTTTACAGTTCCTCTTTATTAAGGTTTTCCATATAATGGACGGATGCATTCAGTTGTTAATGTCAGAACGTCAGATACTAATTGCAAAAAAATACAATACAGTTTTGGACTCCGGGCGCTCCTTGCATAAATGTACTTCTCATATTCTTAGGAGTGTTCCATTGGTCACTTCCATATCCAGAGCTAATCCGTTCATCAGGTGGTCGTAGAACTGCTACAATGTTTCACAGTAGGGCAAGACACTTTAACCATTTTCAACACAAGACTGTGTAAATAATTCCTTTCCTCAATGCATTTCAGGTTGCTACTGGTCCTTTTTTAGGAGATATAACAATCTCTTCATTATAATATTTGTAACCCTTAAAAGAGAAGTTCGAAATGCACATTTAACTGAATGAAAATGAATTCTAGTTAACAAGTGCATGTAATATAAATCCCTTTTTCATACCTGGATTGAACATCATGTTACAGATTTTGTGCATGCAACCTAAGCATGCTGCTTTCCGTATGTGACTGAAAGTTAAAGATAAATGCCAAAGATGCAACCAGGATGACATCATTGAAAGGGTGGAGGCCAAGCCTTATGGGTGTCTCGAATTGTAGTAGCTCAGAAACCAAAACAGTTGGGAAAGTTCGCCAGACATCCACTTTTCAAACACAGCCACCAAGTATAAATGTCATTGACGACCTAGTTGCCAAAGCTTATGGGGCATACTGATTGTCCAAAATCGACCACCGTTCAGGAAAACATCAACTCCTCATTCATCAATTATTGAGATATATCACCTCCTTCGTAACACTTTGGCTCCGACAATGCATCAAGTTGAAAGTCAGCATCTCTGGCGGTGCTGAAGTATTCTTTAATTGAATCCAAGAAGTCCTCTTAGGGCTGACATGAGAGATCAATATCAGTGATGACATCTTAGGCGATGAGTGAGCCATTGAATACAACCACGCTCATCTAACAGCTGAGAGAAACATTTACAAGACATGTGATCTCACCTTTAACCAGAAGTGTGAGAAGATCAAATCCAGCATATACACCTTTGACTATGAATTTCAGCAGTACGGCTGGCACCTGACTTGATCATTGTGAAAAACATTAAGGGCCAGATGTACGGCCGTTTTTGCATGCGCAAACGGGTTTGCGAACCTGTTTGACCATGCAAAAACAGCATGGGCCATGTACAAAGCCTATTTAGCGAGTCGCAATTTATTTGCGACTCGCTAAATAGGTTTTGCGACTCGCTATTAGGAAGGGGCGTTCCCTTCCTAATAGCGAGCGCAAGCCCATGTATGAATGTTTTCAACCGCAATTGCGGTCGCAAAACACTTGCAAATTACCACCCTCTTCAAGAGGGTGGTAATGCACACGCAAAAGGGAAGGGGTCCCCAGGGGACCCCTTCCCCTTCGCAAATGCAGGGGAAAATATTTTTTAAGGGCAGGCAGTGGTCCCAGGGACCACTACCTGCCCTTAAAAAATGAAAAGAAAACGTTTAATTTTTTTCTTTTTTAAATGCATCCCGTTTTCCTTTAAGGAAAACGGGCTGAATTAAAAAAAATCTGCTTTATTTAAAAGCAGTCCCAGACATGGTGGTCTGCTGAGCCCAGCAGGCCACCATACCTGGGAGGGCCTGCCATTCCCAATGGGGTCGCAAAATGCGAGAGGCTCATTAATATTCATGAGCCTCTCAATTTGCGACCCCATTGGGAATCGCAAACAGTGTGATACACACTGTTGTACATCCAAAATAACGCCTAGCAAATTGCGAGTCGCAAAAAACTCGCAATTTGCGAGGCGCTATTTTGCGCATCGCACATTTGGCCCAAAGTCATCTGCACCACCATCAGTTTCCCATATGAGCAGTTTCCTGGGCATGAATACTTACTGTTGTTGTTTAAAAAATGTCAGGTCTTGCAATGAATTATTGAGAAATCTCTTAAAACCCTGATCTTCCTGGAAATGGTCCAGTGTCCCTTCAGCAAACTACGGTTTCAGTTTGGCAGGGAAATGCACTCTGTC
Source organism: Calotriton arnoldi (assembly GCA_963921515.1). NCBI lineage: Eukaryota > Metazoa > Chordata > Amphibia > Caudata > Salamandridae > Calotriton > Calotriton arnoldi. The sequence goes on along the minus strand of CAWUFW010015155.1, from coordinate 163,350 downwards.
CAAGCAGTAACCACAATCCTAGTCAGAGTAAATCACCACAAGCCCTAAATTATCCTATGCTCACCCTCTGGTAGATTGGCACAGAGAAGTCAGGCTTAAATTAAGAAGCAATGTGTAAAGGATTTGTGCAACACTTCAAACAGTAACACAGTGAAAGCACCACAAAAGGACTCCACATCAGGTTAGATAGAGTATGTTTTGATGAGTATATCAAGACCAAAATGACAAAAATCCAATAAGTAGTACTAGAGTTATGAGTTTTTAAAGAATAAACTGAAATGTAGGGGCAGATTTACAAGCCTTCTGCGCCACCAGTACGTCACTTTTCGTGACGTACTGGTGGCGCAGGCTCTCGATATTTACAAGGAGAGGAAAAGCCACCATGCGTGACTTTTCCTCTCCTTGTAAATACGGCCCCTTCACACGCAGCACTTTGCGGTGAAGGGGCGTTCCATGGGTGTTGCTGTGGGTGTTCCCACGCAACACCCATGGAACAAGATACATCTCCAGAATTACGAGAAATCGTAACTCTGGAGATGCGTCTGAAAGCTACGCCACCCTAGAGGTGGCGTAGCGAGGCGCACCGAGGAGAAATGTTTTCATTTCTCCTCGTTTCCTCTTTCAATGCGTGCTGCATTCTGCAGCACGCATTGAAAGAGGAAAAGCCTGTACTGATTGTTTTTGTGCAGAAAGGTGCCCCTTCCTGCACAGAAACAATCTCCCCATGGCGCAGGCATCCTTGCACCATGGTGCAAGGGTGCCTGCGCCGGCGCTTGGCAGCTGTTTGTGCGCCAGCGCAGGGGAGAGCACAGGAATGCGACATATTCTTGTAAATATGTCGCATTCCTGTGCTCTGAAAGTGCCGCAGCGTGGCGCAGCCAAAGGGCTTGCAGCGCCACGCTGCGGCACTTTCTTGTAGATCTGCCCCGTAGTGCTTAAATGCATAAAACGCCTGTTACCCTAATATAGGCCCGGGTACTATCATATACCTTCACCTACATTATCCCCCTTATACTACACAGTAACGAGTCTTTAGGATTGAACCTTTACCTAGTTCTAGCCCAGGGCAAAGAAGGAGGGTTTTCCCTGAACAATAGCGTCCTATAACTCCATCAATAGACTCATACAGTATGAATGAATATTCATGAGGGTTCCTGGAAACCAGGCAGAGGCTACACACCACCTGCATAATATCTACGTACAAGGTTCATCCCATACGTCATCCTCAAATCCAACAATGGCTAATACAAGAAACAAGGGACAAAGAAACCCTAGATACTTTTTGTATAAATACGGCACATCTTGCTAGGGTTGGGAGAGGAGACCGAGACTTCCAGGCCGACACACTGACCAGAGACGCTGAGGCTCCTGCATGCAGACACTCCAGCTGACAATGGTCTAACACATCCCTCGCGGGGTGTCCAACTCGAGACCAGGACGGGGTCCCACACTCTCTCACTTCAGGTAATGGGGTTAGACTAAATCCTAGAGGAATTCTTGGCTTCACACCTGCTCACATGCTAGGTACACTTAGGTACATCTAGATAGGCATCGTAGGAGTACGCACATTTTTATCATGCATTTTATATTCATGTATGTATTCATGATTATTGCAAGATGGTAGAACTATACTATCCTTTTATTTTCACTGTACTGCTAATCATATATATCTGCTACTGTCTAACGGTTGTTGCAGCACATCTATTTTACACTAGAAGAACAACTGTGCAATAAATTCTTATTGTAACAAGACTGACTGTTTCTTCTGTGTAACTCTCTGAGATCGAATAAGTGAGCACGAGTGACTGAGCGAAAAGTAGTATATTGTTTCCACGATCCTGGGGGATCAGGGTTGTCATGTTCTGAGGTTGCCAGAAACTATTCTCTCCCTGATAAGAGGAGATTCTAGTGGCACTGTGAGCTGGCTAAAACAGAAAGGCTAACATTCTCGGTGGGGGTGCTCAGAGCCAGTCTGCCACCAGTCCCACAGTTTATGTTATCCGAACACGCAGATCCTGTATGGGTAATATAGGAACTACACGACATGGCACCGCCAACGTTGGTTGGGTACTTATTTAACAGTAGAATCTGAGTAGTTCAGTCGTGCTATTCTCAGAGACCCCTACTCACAAAACACCAGAGACATCTGGAGTGGGTGGGCACAAACTCCGCCACAGCTGAGTAGGCTAAAAATCCTATTTATTGGCTGTTGGTTAATTAAGCTTGAAGGACACATTGTTCCTAAAATTGTGTAAAACACCTTATCTTAGCTCCCTTGAGAAAGTTCTTCTTTACAAAATGACTGAGGAAAGAAATATCGCAGAATTAGACCCACTGCAACAAAATCTGCCCCTCACAGATGAGGACGATGCAGACGCAACACAAATTGCACCAAACTTTAGAAATACAGTCACCCTGAGACTACTAGTGCATGGTTTATCAGCTAGGGGTGGCATACTAGTTTTCGTGATTGAGGCACACGAATCCAACAAAACAGAGGTATTTTATTCGTGGGTTAAATTCTCAGCAGCAAATGCACAAACAAAAACATTTCACTCCTACACGGAAGGAGATGCACCAGCGGAATATTATCAGTTCGAGGATATAGAGGTTCCGCTCACATACCAGCAACACTTATACTGGTTTAAAGGTACCCTACCCCACATAATAAAAAGAGTAAGACTCGGCCCGCTCGGAAGAGAAGGGGCAACATGGCCGATATTAGCGGCCTACACACCACATCCTGACATTGACACAATGCCACAGGCAGACTTACTCATACAACATAAAGATTTAATCAAAATCTATAGGAACTTGATGCAATTTGTCATGAGGACACTTACAGTCCAACCAGCAATAGTTGCAACAAATGGAACTCAAATTCAGGGTACAGCAACTAAAATTACACCACAAACATTACACGCAGTGATGGGTAAAATGCCCACAAAACGTGAACCAATACCATTCTGGCTAGCTCAGAAAATAACACAGCTAGAGGTAGTATTGCCAAATACTACCCTGTATGAAAAGCACAGAATGCTAACAATCTGCTTGCCCATGGGGATAACACCACAATTAGAGGATTGTATCACTTGGGGTACAGTCTTTGCTGCCATTTATACCAGAACACATGGTATCCCGTCATTAGTAGTAGTACCTGATGTATTGGGACAGATACAAAATGAGTACGGAGCAGAGCCTGCCCTAAACTTAGGGATGAAGTTACTAGGTAACTATGATCAGGTATCAGCCATAATACTAGCTAATATTAAAGGGGAAACAGCTTCGGTGGCAATCCGCCAACGCCTACGGGAGTTCAGTCCTATAGATCAACAACACGAACTACCCAAAATAATTGAAACTGCATATGCAGAATTAGGCAGAGACAGTTTGGGTGGAAAGCTTTAAAACCACAACTGATGGGCAGTCCTGAAAAGAATACTTCCAAGCAGACACCTGCTTCTTCTAAAAAGAAGTGGGATAATAAAAAACAACAAAACTTTAAAGGAAACAGATCTCAATCCCGAGGCAGATTTCCTCCACAGGAACCCTCTGAAAGGAGGTATAATCTCAGGCATAGGGATAACATTAGGTATCAGGATACTGATACACATTCCTCTCGTTCCTTTCAGGGTTCAACAAAAAACTCAGAGAGAGAAGGACAGTCAGAACACAAGGAAAAGCGTACAAAGTCCAGAGACAAACAGCACGCTCAAGACTATACTTCCAAAAAAGAAAAAAAGCCAAAAACAGAACCTCAGTTTAAGAAGAAGAAAGTTGCAGGTCTAAAGATCAGACATGCCCAGAATTCTGAGGACACAACTTCTGAAAGGGGAATGGGCTCAGACGATGCTAGACAGTGTGGCAGAAGTAACAATAGCTCGCCAGAACCTGATGGAATTTCTGGTGACCGCGGACTTGAATGATTACGTCACGGTGGAAACACCAGATACGAGGGTATGCGTCCCACATAAGTTATATGAAATAACACTCCGAATAGAGGGGGGCAAGCCCAGGAAAGTTAAAGGTCTCTTTTGGAAGAATCTGTCATCTGGTAATGACATCCTATTCGCTGAACAAGATTGGCTGCCAGCATTCGTTATGGAGTGCCCTAGGGGAGAAACAGCAATTTTTCCAGCCTTCTCTGACCTCGTTCCCATTCATTTAAAACACAAATATGCACAGGAGTGGGCAGTTGCCCTAGGTCCAGCATTGTACAAAAATCATGCCGGATGGAATGAGGTTTCAACCCACCACGTGATCCCGTTAAAAGTTTCACCAAATGCACAGAGACAATATCCAATAAAGCAAGACGCCAAAATACAGGTCAGGGAGATCTTAGATCAACTTGAATACCAAGGGGTGATCGAAAATTGCACCTCATCAATGAACAATCCTTTGTTTCCTGTCATGAAACCTGACAATACATATCGTCTAGTTTTAGACTACAGACATTTAAACACTTGCACTAAGACATTTGCAGTGCAAAATGCACACAGTGCCGCATTAATGAATAACATTGTGCGGAAAAAATACAAAACTACACTTGATATCTCAAATGGATTTTTCTGCCAGAATATAGCGCCTGAAAGCAGGTATTTGACCGCATTCTCAGCGTTGGGGTCCCAGCGACAATTTTGTTGTTTCCCCCAAGGGTATAAGAATAGCCCGGGGTTATTTTCAGCAAGAGTACCCGAATTACTCCAAAATTTTGATGAGGAAGCATTGTCCTATGTGGATGACATTTATCTGACGGACGATGACTTAAAAAGGCACTTGACCAGGGTGAGCACCATAATTATGGGATTCGCCTCTGAGGGCTACAAATTTAATTTAAAAAAATCAAAATTCGCCCACCTCAATGTCCTGTTTTTAGGATATGAGCTTTCAAGTGAAGGGAAAAGTCTGGCAGCCAACTTTTTAGAAAAGTGTGCACTGCTCCAACCTCCATAACCATTAAAACATTTACAATTAATACTGGGATTCCTAAAATTCGGCAGAACATACATTTTGGATTACTCGGAAAGAGTAAAACCTTTCTACGACTTAATAAAACCTGACTTTTCAGTTAGACAATGGACACAGGAACACACAAACATCCTACGTTCACTACAAGAAGACATGATAGCTTCAAAACACTTATAGACGTGGGTAAACGTACGCAACTTAGTGATCCGTGTAATAGCGGGTTAATGCGGGTACACCTACTTAATCTTCAATGAAGGTGAAACAGTACCAATCGCTTACAAATCACACCTGTACACAAACACAGAAATGCGTTTCACTTCAACAGAAAAAATCCTGACAGCAGTTCAGACCGCTGTAGCAAGAGAAACAGCACTGGCTCAGGGAAAGCTCATAATTGTCGTAACACCGGTACCGGCTTTAGAAGCTGCTACAAAGGCTAGCATTCCAAATGCAAAAGCCTTACATCCGAGATGGATACAATGGGCTGATTATCTTACTGCAACGGATGTTGAATACAGATTTGATCCAAGTCTAAAAACACAAGCATTTCTGCAATACGAACAAGAATACCCTCTGCCGAATGAAATCTTGCCTCTAGATCAGTATGAATATATTATTTACACTGACGGATCTGCTCAACCGGCCATAGAGAGTAAGCAACAATACAGCGCAGCATGTGCTATCGGTAAAGGTTGCATGCGGGATGGAAAGTTCCATCCAAGTTGCACCAAAACGCAATCTCTAGGAGACTGCACGGCTCAGTTGGCAGAGTTAAAAGCACTGATACTGGCACTGGTGAATACGGATCACGAATTCCCCACCCTGATAGTGTGTGATTCTTTTTACTGTGTGCAATCATACAATGAATATTTACATCATTGGTAACTAAACGGGTTCAAAGACGCAAAAGGTGGCACAATTAAGCATTAAATGCTATGGGAACAGGTAGTTGAGTTGAAAAACGAACTACCACGGGCTCACGTGATTCATACACTGAGTCATCAACGTGATGGCGTTCACGTTGAAGGGAATTCATTGGCTGATGAAGCCGCGAAGGGGGCTGTACGCGCAGCTTCCGTAGCTGCAATCACTCGTTCAAAAACGAGTATAGACGGTGAGATTATGGTTGCTGTCATTGCTTCACGCAAAGGCAGCTCAGCAGTACCAAAGAAATTTCCACTCAAGTACTCCTACAAGTTAGATGCAAACAACATTTCATATGCTCAGATTCCTGGAGTGGGGGACAGAGTAATACCAAATATGGATCGTAGGCAAGGTTTGATTATGGCAGCACACGAGTGTTTGGGCTCTGTGCATACAGGTGTTACAGCGACTATTTCATTGTTGAAACAGCGCTATTGGTGGCCAGGTCTGACAAAACAAACTAAAGACTACGTCTTGAAATGTGACATCTGCCAGCAGATGAAAGGCTTCACCATAGCACGCCCGGCACACACACAGTTATTAAAATCAGACAGACCTCTCGCTTGTGTATATCTGGACCACTGTGGCCCCTTACAATTAGATGGGGCTTACAAGTATATCATGGTTGCAGTGGATTCATGCTCAAGATTCCTATGGGTTTGGCCTCAGCGCTCGGCTGATGCTCGAACTGTTATAAAAGATTTGCGAGTCTTTATCGGGACATATGCAGTTGGCACATTACATTCTGACTGTGGCCCGGCGTTTAGCTCTCGGGCTTACAAAGAGGCAATGGAAAGTATGGGCGTAGCATTGCGGTACTCCTCTCCATACCATCCTGAGGGAAATTTGGTTGTGGAAAGGAAAAACCAGGACCTAAAGCAATCTTTAACAGCTAGGGTATTAGGCAAGGGTGGTAGTTGGATCAATCATATATATGGGGTACAACGAGCTCTCAATAACCAGCCAAGAAGCTCTCTAGGGGGTGTCACTAATTACGAGGTCCTATTTGGGACTAGAATGTGGGTACCTGATCTTGATTGTGAAGGCGCAGTGGCGGATGAGAAACCATTTGATATCCATGATCGTTTGGCTGTTTTACAGGATCTAAATGAATCCAGAACACAACAAAGTAACGTCCACCTGAAACAGACCACCACTGGGGAAGTCAAGGCAGTCACGGCAAGACCTGTCTGGATCCCAAAAGTCGGAGATCTGGTAAGAGAGAAAATAGCAAATAAAAAATTATTTGAGCGATCCTACAGAAAACCTGTACCAGTCCTAGCAATTAAAGGAACAAGAACTGTACTTCTACTGCCTCTTGCCGGGAAAAAGGAGAAAAGATTTGTCTCAACTGACTTAATCAAACCACACTATGTGGCCGATACTGAGCACTAGGCCTCATGGACTCCGCTGTAGCAGACGCCCTCCTCTAGCTACAATCCAAGTGGTTCAAACAGAAAGACTCATCACGTTTGAAGAGTCCTCTCAAAGGAATGAAGGACTATGCAACAATTCCATGGAACTCGTTCCCCTTGAACCCGAAGATCAACTTCAAAATCAAACTCAAAATAACACACAAGTTGAAATAAGACCGAATACAGATGTCTATGTCAACATGCCTCGACGAGAGCAAACTACGATTTCAACAAACCCTGATGCAATTCCAACAATTGATCGAACCGCTTCTGGCTACTTTATGAACTTTGATACGTTTTCCTTGGATCCAAGTGAACCGAAAACTACGCCAGCCCAACAAACATGCAAACAGCAGATTACGGACTTTCTGAACTTTCTCAAAAAGACTTACCTGGTATCACCTTGGGTAGAACTTTGGGTAATTACTGGGATACTGTTCTTTCTTTTCTGGCTAGGCTTAGTTATAAATTTTAGCATGCTTATTAATGGACGATATCTTCAACAAAGACCTGAAGCCGAAAAAGTAAATTTGATTCTGAAACCACATCAATCTTCTCATCGTGAACAAAGAGACTTGTCATCAGTGAACATTACAGCAGTTCCTATACCGGATGGTATAGTCTGGGACAAGGTTAATTTCAATATATTCGGTCCAACTGAACTTTAAAAATTTCTCATGTATTTAAAATTTCATTGAGTGATATCATTACCTCCAGTACATTTTCTGATGATTGGGACTCTGAAACTGTTAATAACATGTTGTCTGATTTAGAGAAAACTGCCGCATTTCCACACACTGAAATGTTCGAACTAAGGGTGGGCGGAATTTGCGTAGTCGCGTTACGTAAATCTCTGCGAAATTGCTAAAAATTTCCGCGAGCACGCGGAGATTCCGCGAAATCGCGGAATTGCTGGTCCCGTCCGTTCGCGATGTGTTTTTGCGTGCTCGCGGGGAAATATATCGCTAACTTGCCCATGCGGTCGCTAACGGGCGCGGCCATCTTGTTTTCACTTGTCCCGCCCGCTCGCAATGGTATTTCCTGTTCCGGGTCGCGTATTGCATGCGGCCGCCCGCTCGCGATGCTTATTTCCAGTTCTGGGTCGCGTATTGCATGCTCCCGCCCGTTCGCGATAAGGGTTTCCTGTTCGGGAACGCGCATTACGTGTTTGCGACGCTTTTTGCGTGCTCGGGGGGGAAATATCGTGCAAACTTGCCCATGCGGTCGCAATGGGCGCGGCCATCTTGTTTTTCAGTCTATTGCTATGGTTCTGGGCCTGCTTTTCAATCCTCTCTCTATCTTTTCAATCCTTTGTTTCGGTAAACTTTTTTTGGGTCTTTTTTATTTATTATCTATCTCTCTATTTTCCTAATTCTATATTTTGAGTTTTTTTCTACTTTTTGTGTGTTTTTAACTACTTTTTCACACTTTTTCTATTACCTGCTTTTTCATTTCTTTTACTTACTTTTTTTTAATTCCTACCTTTTCTTTTCCGTCCCCCGCCTACCCAGAACCATGGCAAAGGGCCACAGCCACAGGGCTCGAAGTCGGAGCCAGAGCCGCGACCGCCTTCCATGCGGAAGGCGGCGCCAAAGAGGGGTGCAGGCACGGGCCTTATTTAATGAGTCAGATATGGCCGCTCTGGTTTTTTTTGTTCAGCGCCACCTCCCCTTAACCCTGGCAGCAGGCGGCAGGCCTGGGTCCGGGTACGGGCTCCGGGAGCATCGGCAGCGGTGGGGCAAGGTGCGTCGGGCAGTGTTTCGCTGCTCTGGTGTCCGGCGCACCAATAATCAGCTGACGCACCGGTGGTCCGATATTCTGGACCGGGAGCAGGACCTGCTGGACCTGCTAGGAGTGGAGGTCCCGGGGCTTGGTGAGTAGCTATTTAATATTACTACTTTGTGTTCTGCTCTGTGTTATATATTGCGAATATATATTTTTTTCCGACCAGCAAGAATGCTGCTGCTTACATTGCAGGTAAATTACGTTTACAAATCTGTGATTGTTATGACACAGGCGCTCGGCGCTACTAATCTTACTTGTTTGCAACTTTGCGCTCGCTTGGCCTGATGATTATGTAAGAGTTTACTTTAGAGAACTTAAGTGATGTAATGCTAGAGAGAGTAGTCCTTCCTTTGTCCTCCTGCCACTAAGAAGGGATAGTGGTGGATTGATAGGTTTAGTTACTTATTAGTTGGTAATTTGTAAGTGGTGTGCATGACGCATCCTCTGTCATGTCACGTGCTGCTGAGTGCTGCTTACCCCAGTCCTTCGCAGAACCTTTTGTAGTTTGTTTTCTGAGTGTTAATAGGCTTATATCATCACTAGCAGAACATCAGCAGCAACCAGCCAACAATTTGGTGTATGCAAAAATGTATGCATGTGTCCTCCATCTATGCATTTTTGAGGACTAAAATAAATGGAAATGCAGACTTACTGAACAATTGGCCCGTCTGGATTGGAATAGGTGGGCTAGGTCAGGTGGTAGTTAGGCTTGCTAGACGGTCCGTGAATCTCGCAATACTACCAGTCGATCAGATAGGTCAATTTTATTGCAATTGTTGTTACCAAAAAAGTTTTTGGTGCGTATTTTAAAATATTTTATTTATTTCACACCAAACTTTAATTTTTGTCTCTTTCTTTATGAAATCTTACATGATCAGCAGCACCCAGGGGCAAGAAGACGGGGTCGCAGGCGGTGGGCGACGTAACATCAACAAGATGCCTCCCAGGCACAGGACCGCTCCTCTATTGAGGGCTCTGCTGCTGGCCCCAGTAAGTCCTCCAGTGGTTAATATTATTAATTAGATTTCCCAAACTTTTCCTGCACCTTATTTTTTCCGAACTATTATTTAGGTATCCTCCTAATTCGAATTTTGACAAAATCTTCTTTGCTCTATACTATCTGTTTCTAAATTCTTGTTATCCCTGCCTCTAACTGCGTCTGCTATGACTCTCTGTACTACTACTATTAGTCTGTCTGTAGCTAAGCTTGCCCAGTTGCCCACTCTTTATTTAAAATATTTTAAATAAAACTCATATTCACCAATAACTATAGCCATTGAGTCCAGTCCTTTGGGTTGTCCTCTTCTACTACTTCTAGTCTTCTTATTCTAGATGCTTTTCGACAATTCCCACCAAGAAAATGCCCAACCACATTTTAGAATTTTAGATAGGATAGGACATACTACTACTGTTGTAGGGATTCTGCACATACAGAACTTTGCACAAGAAAATAGGACGTTGGTGATGGGAGGTTGGACCTTCCTCACACCTCAATCACAAGCCACCACAATCCCCTGACCAACTAGTTATAGTGTCTCATTACTCCGAAACGCCCCCCCAAAATACCCAATGAGTAGACAACCCAGACAACATAACACTCCCAACCTCTGTCGCGGAAGCAATGCACACCCTTTTGCTCACTCTCTCGTGTAAGTCCACACCAAATACCACCGAGTCTATGTAAGTTCAAAAGGTTTATTTTTATTTCCAACTGACAAGCTCTGTACGTTGTATAATGCAGCAGCAACAGCAAAATGCATAAGATTAAAACAATAAACATTGTTACACTTAGTTAGACTTACAAGTTACTTACAACTACAAGTCCATAGAAGCCAAAAGGCGAGATCATGATAACTGAACAGTGGTGGAAGAACCACCCTCCCCTTGGTAGGAATCTAGTTTATATAAAATTATAAATGGAGATGTGAGAATTCTGGGGAGCCCTCACCTTAGAAGAACCTAGTACTGGTTACATCATAAGGTCTGCAAAGCTCTGGTTCTTCGTATAAGGGAATCTTCCGTCTGTAATGAGAAAAATGGTGCGCGTTAGTATATTGCAAGCATTTCTCAGTAGTGCCAAAAAGTGCAGTTTTTTTATGGATAAGCAATATGGACTAACACCAGAACTCCATAACAAAGTCGGTTGTTTTTCGACCTTGTACGCAGCGCTCAGACAGTAGCAGTATGAGCTCATGTGGGCTCAAAGGCGTCTTTCACAACAAGCTGCGAGGTAACTTGCGCAAAAATAAAAGACAGAGCTAAAATGGTTGCATGGCTCGGGGTAACTTAGCAAAGACTAGAATGACCCTAGGGACCATATAACACTACCAGTGTCTACTCTACTACCTGATTTATACTAGTGATGTATGTTGTATATGTATTATGTATGTATTAACTTTTTTTCATTCTTGCTAGTCAAAAATAGGGGGAGGTGTATATGGCATCTGAAAAATGTGTAATGTTTTTTCTAGGCGTACTACCGACCACCAGTACCGGGGCCAGCGGCGAAGGTGACGCGGCCGCTGAGGGTGCAGGCGATGCGGCAGTTGGAGGAGCTGCAGGGGGTGAGCCAGCAGCAGTGGCGGGCGGTGGTAAGTTATATTCCTAATCCTTACTTATTGACATTACACTCGCTGCAAGGGTACTGTACTGTTGAGACTTAAGTAAGAAGTTGTTGTGAACGGTTGAAGAAGACACCCTTTACTTAGCATTAGCAATAGCATTAGCGACGGGAGTGTACTCAGAGTAACCAATGGCCTCTTCTATCGGACTTCAACTCAGCTGTGAAATTTTTATGGAGAAGACAAAGTCTGATCAGATGACCTTGATGGATGGGTTGAACGAAAAGGGAAAGAAGGGTGGAAGGAGGAAGGACGGGCGAGATTTTATATTTATGACTGGCAGAGAAGGATACGTGGGATGCATGCATAGGTGTGTGATATGAATCAGATGCATGGGTGGTGGAATGCCTGAAACTACCACAAATGTTCGAGGCCGAGGTAGTGGGAGGATAGATACATACCACAAATGTTACGTACTGTGCTTGCTAGTGCTACTATGCCACTATGTGTAGAATGAATTTGTCTGACTGCTTTGCTAAGAGTATATTTTACAATAGTCTTGTTTTTTCTTCTTGATATAGCGAGTGCGACTCCTTCCAAAGGGAAAGTGGACAGGAAGGAGTTGGCGTCCAAGGCCCGGTGCCGGAAGCTGGAGGCCATACAGGCCGAATACCAGCGGCTGGTTCTTCTGGAGGAGGAGGAGGAGGAGGAGGAGGTGGCGGCGGCAGCAGCTGCAGCCTCCTCCAATGCCCCGGGCCCCAGACACCCCCCTAAAGTGTTACGGCGCCACCGCCTGTCAGCCGCCCGCCACCACACAGCAACAAGCACTGCTGCCCCCCCTTGTGGATGCAACTGCTGCGCGCTGAAGCACCGCGTGGCCCGCCTAGAGGAGCGCATCCGTGTCCTGGAGAGGCGAGCCCGCTGAGACCCCGTTTATTTATTGCCCCTTTTTATAGCTTCTTTTGGTGGGTGGGAATCGGGCGTTGGGTTTTGGACTTTGGGACATTTGTTGGACTTTTTCGTTCCGGGACATGAACATTGGTTGGGGTTAGGGAGAGGGGTGGGTCAGGTGTTGTGGGATTTTTTTACATAGTTTATTTTTGTTAGGGTATTAAATTACATATTTAGACTTTATACGATGTGGTTAATGTTTTGTGGGTGGGGTTACTGTTTTACGTCACACGGTTTCCTTGCTGGTGCAGTGCCACAGCCAGTGTTTGATTTAAATAATTGGCTGAGTTACTAAGACACAGACAGATGCGGTACTCCTCACTGAGGGACTTGTCCTACTAGTACTGTCAGTCTCTCTTCCTAATCTATGCATTCTGCAACTGGACTCAAAGGGGTGTGTGAAATAGAATTAGTGAAAAAAATTCTGTTATTAATTATGCCTCCCCCAAACTTCTTCTCTTACCTGTGCTTGATGTTTAACTTGGGCACGGCGATGGCTGCATGGTGATGATGGTTTTCTTTCCCAACATGCCATGGTTGTGGTGGTAGTAGTAGTAGACCCTGGCAGTTTCACTTGCAAATAAAAGAAAATGAGACAGTCAGTCGCCTGAGAGAGACTGTGGGAGGAGTAGTAGAACGAAGTGCAGTATGGAACTTACTGCCAAACAATAATATGCCAAAATACAAGGAAACATAATGGTTGCGGGGATAGCCTAGTACATAGAGTTACAAACTATAGCTGTGTCGAGTCACTCGTCTAGGCCTACAGTACACCGTGACTCGACACAAGCGTAACCGTTAGTGCTGTTTCGGAGGATGACAACAAATCCAATCTATGCCGGCAATTAATGTTGATGGATTAGGTTCCTTTAATAAAAAATTTTTTTTTTTTAAATCGCAAATATACTGCTCATAGGAGGGTGGGCAAGCAGAAGATCCGCGCCCTGCCTTGAAAATGCATTTATGTTGCTTTAGCCACATCCGCCCTCAGCAAGCGTGTGATAAATTATTGGTGTACATTTAATTTAGTCACACCTCAATAAGTCACACAGCCCGGGGGAAGAGGGTTAGGGTTTGATGAATGGTTGGGAAGGGGGTTTTGGGAAAGGTTTGACAAAGAAAAACAGTACGCATGGACAACAACAAAACACAATCTTGGCAGACAACCATATCCATAAATCAGTTAAGGGAGAAAAAGGAAATGCATGCATGATGATGATAACTTGATCGTTAATGATAGTACTTACTAACTACTACTACTAGACAATTAGACAGTACAGGGCAGCAGTATATTATGCAATTTGCCTTGCCTGTCTGCCCTCAGAGAGACCCGAATTACATTCAGTTTCTGTTGTGTTGTACCGGCCCGGGCTTAAAGATAGCAAAGAAAAGCCCAAAATTGCTGTAGGGATGAATTGAATTATAAGCAGAGAGCAAACATAACAACAACAACACACAGTAGTAATGATTGAAGACCAAAAATGAATCAAATTTAAAAGATGATGAAAGTTGATACTGTTACTGTATGTTATCCTGGTTAAAATGTGGAGTTGCATCTCGGCATTCGTCTTGGTCCTCCCTTCCATGGACGCTCCGGCCATCAATCTTGGGTGACGCCACTGCCTGCCTGATGTAGATTCATTGGTAAGGTAAGTGAGAGTAGTTTTTCCCAGTGTAGCACAGGGTAAGGGCCGGCCTGTAATTGCAGATGGGAAAACAAAAGGGATATTGAAAAATCAAGTAGAAAAAAAATGCCTAAATTACTGTGGAGTGCAACAAGAACAATTTCAGAGGCGGCATGGATTTGGATACATCATGTCTACTCTAGTCTGTTTCCAGCATTAACCTCCAACAACAACAGGACAGAGCAGGCCCACGGCACCCGTGACACATCCTCCATTTAGCGTACATTTTTTGACAGAGGCAGACAAAGCAGATATACAGCAACATAGCATTTTACAAATTAAGTGACTAAATCAATGCCCCGCTGTCAGTCATACCACCACACTAGACTCCACCACTACACAGACATGTAGGTCTGCAGTGGTTGTTGTTGACTTGGTTACCTTTTAATGCACTCATGAAAAGCACTGAGTTATTCCATCAATCATCTCTGATCGTACTGAGTGACTGCGAAGAGATAATGTCACTGTGGTCATCATCATGGTGTGTTGTCCAACTCAGTGTGCAGTAGTGTACAGATTGAGTCCCCTTTCCATATTCAAAATGCAATGGATCGGCCTGCAGTAGAATTAGAAAATAGGTATTGAAAAACAAGAATGGAAACAAACATTGCATTGAGTTACTTTTAGTGTGTAGATTAGATAATAGTACACAATGAATTACCTTCATGCAAAACAAACAACAACAACACAAATCACTCAGTCAGCATCCAATGCATGTCATCATTCATTACCTGTTCCTTCTCATCTTCAGTTAATGGGCAGTCTGTATCGGCTCGGAAAGGAGGATAGCTATAGTAGTCATCATCATGTTCCACTTCTTTTGGAGAGACTCAACGAGGCAAGATTTTAGTTTTTCTTCGATTATGCTACAGCCAATTATCATCTGGCTTGAGGGCAATAGATTTAGGTTGATTCAGGAGGAGCAGGACTCGGAGGAGTGGACTGAAATGCAGAGAGCTGAAACTCATATAAGGCAATAAAATACGAAGATGGTGGTGATGGATTTGTTGTGATTTGAAGTTTCTAAACAGAAAGACAGACACACAAATAGAAGTAAATAAGGGAGAACCACAGTAAGAAGTGGAAACCTAGTTGTCAGGGAAGTATAGCTCGTCCTCAAACTCTGGAGGTTCAACCAGAAGTAGGTAATCAGCATCCAACACGCTACTTCCGTCACCTGAGCCGCTGTCCTCATCTTCCGGAGTTGATTCATGTATTGTGTAATTGGGTGGTATAAATTGCTGATTCATTTTGATCATGGTTAACCTCTCAAAGTTTTGGGGTGAGAGACTGGTCCTTTTCACAGTTACAATGGAACCAGCAGCACTGAAAACACGTTCAGAAGAGACACTTGCGACAGGGCAAGCCAGATAGTTTATCGCCAGCCTGCTGAGCACTTGCCATTGGCCCCTTTTGCCATACCAATACCGCAATGGGTTTTGATCAATGTAGACCTCTGTTGGGTCATCCAGGTAGGCCTGGACCATTCGGTCAATGTTCAGGGGTGCTAAACTTAGTGTGGCCTCTTTTGTCTTTGCATCAGCACTGGACCTAGCAAGTCCTTGCTGTAAATACCAATCCTGTGCCATTTGTACTGGGGCTGATGAGCTGGTTATTGCTGTTGTCGATAGTGTTGGTGACAGCTGTGAACCAAATGCACTGCCCACAGGCTCTGAAGTTGAACTTGACGCTGGATGCTCTGCTGCAGTACTTGACGTGGGTTTGAGGCCTTTAATTACCAGCCATTCATTTTCCAATGTACTGGCTGCCTCAGATATCCAAGTTTTGTACCGGGCAACATCCACTTCTGAAAAAGGGAGTAATGTCTTACTGTGCAGTGCCGATTTGTACCGTGGATCCAGAATTGTGGCACAAATGTAATGTTGTGACACAATCTTATTTTGCACCCTTGCATTTTCACTTAAGCGACATGATAAGCTCTCCACCAACTCATATGCTTCTTTTTTTCCCTCCACACCTTTGTACCCTTCACACACCCGCATCAGCTGTTGCTCTAGCATGTGCAACAATGGGATAGCTTGGCCCATAGTACAGTCCTCCTTGCTGACTTCACGTGTGAAGACCTCGAAAGGAAGAAGCATCTCTGTAAGAGATTTAACTAGGCACCATTGGTCCATCTGAAGGGTCATGCCTTTCACAGTAGCATCCGCCCTTTGCATGACATATTCATTGATTGGTCTGTACTGCTCAAACAGACGGTCAAGCATGTAATACGTTGAGTTCCAACGTGTTGCCACCTCCTGGATGAGTGCTTTGACTGTCATTCTATAGTCACGTTGAATGATCCTCAGCTGCTTCCAGGCTTTAAAAGAATGGCTGAAATGCGTGCATATTCTGCGGCAGGTGGTCAGTAAGTTGCTGACTATGGGTTCTTTTTTCAGAAAGTCTTGAACTATAATGTTAATGCAGTGTGCCAAACACGGGACCCTGAAATACCCACCAAGCGTCATGGCCTTAAGTATATTACTGCCATTATCCGTGGCAACAAAACCAATGTCAAGCCCTCTGGGGCGCAGCCATTCAAAGACCTTGTTGTTAAACTCTTCCAAAAGGTTTTCAGCAGTATGAGATTTCTCCATGGCGAACATGGCTACAGTTGCATGTTTCCGAGAAGCATTACAAATTGCAGCTGTGTCAACAGCACCTACTTCAGATAGCTTGTCTCTAACCCCCACAAAAGAGACCCAGTGTGCAGTGATGCACATGTAATCAGTGGCTTGGCAACTGGTCCACATGTCTGTTGTCAGGTGGATTTTGTGAACAGCACTCTGCTGCAAAGCTTGTCCAACCAATTCCAGCACATCGTGATGTAGTGCTGGAACAGCAACTCGGGCGAAATAGGATCGGCTGGGAACCTTCCATTTAGGGCAGATGGCTGACACAAATTCAAGGAAACCCACCCCTTACACAAATGAAAAAGGGAGAAGGTCCAGCGCTAACATTTTTTGCCAGCTTCGCATTGTACAACCGTGCCATTGGGTGGTTGCGTTGGTACTGCCCCTCCGACCTAAGCATGCTGTCAATGGTAGGCTGGAATATTTTCCTTTGTGGTGCACCTTTCTTCTTGAACCCAGCTAGGCTCAACGACGCTGCACTTTTGCTCATTGCAGTGCCCCGTTGCCTTTGTGTCTCATGTTAACTCTTACTACGGTGCCACTCAGATGTTGCTGAGGATGTGTGCGTTACCAGTACACTGCTGGGGGTAGGGCTAGAAATGTCTCCCTCTTGTTGACCTTCCACCGCGATCATATCTTCCCCTAATTCTTCATCCCCAACAACAGCAATGGGTCCAGTTTTCCTTTTTTCTAAGTGAAGTAGGTGAGCCTCCCACTTGATAGTGTGGTGTTTTTTTAGATGACTTGTTTGTCCTCCGGTACCATAGTTTGTACCAAGCTTACCCCGCTTAACATGCTGCTGACAAATTGAGCATATAGCAATGTTCTCCTCCTTACTGCTAACCGAAAAGAAGTCCCAAACTGGGGAGGAGAACTTTCTGCCGCTGCTGAAGGTGCCACTTTCAATACCAGATGAAATGGAGGGTGTGCATGGAATTTGACTCTGTGCACTTACATTACCACCACCTACTGAGGTGGTGGTTGAGCTGGATCTAGGTCCCTGCCGGACCTTTGCAGAGGCAAATATGGAAGCTGGAGGTCGTGTTGGCGTTACCTGTGTTGGTGGTATCCGTGCTACATCCCTCACAGCGATTTGGGATAGTCTAATAATGTTGGTCTCCATCTCCGCAGGCCCAGGAGTGATGTTCGTGATGACTGGCTCTTCATCATCATCATCATCATTAACCCCCGTCTACATCTACCTCCATAACTGTAAGGCTTTCTGGAACCTTCCCTTTTCACTAGCCTTGTCTTGTGGCGTGCATCACTCTCAGGCTGAGCTGGTGGCTTCCAAGTGGCATCTAGATCATCAGAAGCGGGGCTTGAAGAAGAAGTTGATGGACTAACCCTCCTTTTCCTTGCTGGGGGTATGGAAGACAATGGATCTTCTGGAACAGTGGCTTGCTCCTCTTCGTCTTCAAAAAGCTTGATTTCCTGAACTGCCCCTACTTCAGGTGGAACAACTACTATTGTGGGCTGTGGTTCCGGCTGTGGTTCCAGCTGCGGCTGTGGTTGCGGCTGTGGTTGCGGCTGAGGTTGCGGTTCCGGCTGCGGCTCTGGCTGCGGCTGGGGTTGCGGCTGGGGTTGCCCACTTATCTGCTGAGTTTCCGCCTGCGTGTGCGTGGATTGGGTACTACTTTGCGATAATGACATTTCAACATCACTGGTCGTTAGTAGACTGGCTACCTCTGCCACAGTCATGGGCTTAGGCCTAGGTTGCTGGGGTGGGCCCACTGATGCAGAGGTGCTGCTCCCAGCTTGGTCCCCACTGGACACCGCTGCTGCAGGCGTAAGTTTTTTTACCAAAAACACATCGGCCGGCACACCAGTCTTGGCAAGTGCCACTTCCTTCTTCTGTCCCTTCTTCTCACTGGCAACTTTCTTGGTACTGGAGGACCTGGTACCTTTCTTTGGGGCCATCTTCTTCAGATGTCAGCAGGACGCAGGTGCACAAGTTGCAGAGATGTCTGTGGTCACACGTGGACGTGACGCGCAGCAGGACTTCTGCCTGGCAGTACAACGGGTGATGATGACACCTCCTCCTCTGTCTTTGTGCACCTAAAAGCAAAGAAGCCAGGAGAAGAACATCAGTGAAATGTTGCATTTGTTGTTGTGGTTCAATTACTAGCAGTACAAACAAACAAATAAAAGATATAAATTAGTGTAGCCATTTCTTTTGTGAGACTGTCAACAAGGGCTTTCATGGTATACTGTGTACACTGTCAGGAAGGTTAGGAAAGAAGAGGAACAACAACCAAAATACAAATGTAATAGAAGTGGACCCTGTTTGGCATTAAATTATTTGCTCAGTCATCACATCATTCAGGAGCTGCAGCTGGCAAAGGGGATGGATGCAAGCAGTAAGCCAAAAGGAAAACCATGCAGGCCTAAATGGCAAAAGCAACACACTTAGTTAACTCCCACCAGAAATGGCCACCAGCCACATGGACACTCACAAATCACAAGCAACAAGCATGAGGCCTGGAAAACAATGTACTGAAAACAGGCCTATCGATATCCAGTCAAAGGCTGCATGGTAAACCACACTGCTTTGCCTGTAATGCAATAAAATGCAAAAACGAAAATACACAGGGCTAAACAAGGCCTGCGACACACCACACACAACTAAGGCATGTATTTAACACACCCCAAAAACTGAAATACACCCAAAAATCCATATTTTGCAATTCAATCCAATGCCATCCATGTACCCTAAATGATGTTTAAATTGAACAGAACACACAGAAACAGTTGTTTCATGCACCCCTGACTACCTCTGGGCCCACTGGATGAAAGGCCTGTTGGCAGACTAGGCTACAAGCTTGCAGGCCTATGGATAAAGCACACTACCGGCCTTCAAAATGGCCACCAGCCTCATGGCCAGGCACACAACAACAAGAAACTGAAGACAGACAATGCAGGCCTATGGCAAAAAGCACACTGCCTGGCTTCAAAATGGCCGCCAGCCTCATGGCCAGGCCCACAACAACAAGAAACTAAAGACAGACAATGCCGGCCTATGGCAAAAAGCACACTGCCTGGCTTCAAAATGGCCGCCAGCCTCATGGCCAGGCCCACAACAACAAGAAACTAAAGTCAGACAATGCAGGCCTATGGCAAAAAGCACACTGCCTGGCTTCAAAATGGCCGCCAGCCTCATGGCCAGGCCCACAACAACAAGAAACTAAAGACAGACAATGCAGGCCTATGGCAAAAAGCACACTGCCTGGCTTCAAAATGGCCACCAGCCTCATGGCCAGGCACACAACAACAAGAAACTGAAGACAGACAATGCAGGCCTATGGCAAAAGCACACTGCCTGGCTTCAAAATGGCCACCAGCCTCATGGCCAGGCCCACAACAACAAGAAACTAAAGACAGACAATGCAGGCCTATGGCAAAAAGCACACTGCCTGGCTTCAAAATGGCCGCCAGCCTCATGGCCAGGCCCACAACAACAAGAAACTAAAGACAGAAAATGCAGGCCTATGGCAAAAAGCACACTGCCTGGCTTCAAAATGGCCACCAGCCTCATGTCCAGGCCCACAACAACAAGAAACTGAAGACAGACAATGCAGGCCTATGGCAAAAAGCACACTGCCTGGCTTCAAAATGGCCACCAGCCTCATGGCCAGGCCCACAACAACAAGAAACTGAAGACAGACAATGCAGGCCTATGGCAAAAAGCACACTGCCTGGCTTCAAAATGGCCACCAGCCTCATGGCCAGGCCCACAACAACAAGAAACTAAAGACAGACAATGCAGGCCTATGGCAAAAAGCACACTGCCTGGCTTCAAAATGGCCGCCAGCCTCATGTGCAGGCCCACAACAACAAGAAACTAAAGACAGACAATGGAGGCATATGGCAAAAAGCACACTGCCTGGCTTCAAAATGGCCGCCAGCCTCATGGCCAGGCCCACAACAACAAGAAACTAAAGACAGACAATGCAGGCCTATGGCAAAAAGCACACTGCCTGGCTTCAAAATGGCCACCAGCCTCATGGCCAGGCCCACAACAACAAGAAACTGAAGACAGACAATGCAGGCCTATGGCAAAAAGCACACTGCCTGGCTTCAAAATGGCCACCAGCCTCATGGCCAGGCCCACAACAACAAGAAACTAAAGCTAGACAATGCAGGCCTATGGCAAAAAGCACACTGCCTGGCTTCAAAATGGCCGCCAGCCTCATGGCCAGGCCCACAACAAGAAGCCTAGGCCACAAAGGGAAACACATGCAGGCCTTAGCAGCGCACTTGTAACTCCCACCAGAAATGGCTATCAGCCACATGGACACTCACAAAACACAAGCAACAAGCAGGAGGCCTGGAAAACAATGTACTGAAAACAGGCCTATAATAGCCAGGCAAAGGCTGCATGGTAAACCACCCTGCTTTTGCTTTGCCTGTAATGCAATAAAATGCAAAAACGAAAATACACAGGGCTAAACAAGGCCTGCAGCACACCACACACAACTAAGGCATGTATTTAACACACAGCCCAAAAACTGAAATACACCCCAAAAAAACACATTTTCCAATTCAATCCAATGCCATCCATGCCCCCTAAATGATGTTTGAAATTAATAAATACATCACACAGCAATCCATGACCCATGACTAGCTCTGGACCTACTGGCTACCCACAATGATTTATTTTTAAAAATGATGAAAAGTACCAAAATGAAGTTGCAGCAACTGCAATGCCCCAATCAAACAACACCAACTTACTTGTAAAATCTCAAATTCTAAAATCCTCAAATCCAATGATAATGATGCAGCAGACACAAAGAGTGATCCTTCCAGCTCAAATCCAAGTGAAAAATGAACAGGAGATGGACAAAGCACTGGGAGGAGCCTGCTGGATAGGAACAGGAAGTAGGAGACTCTGTGGCACTTCCTCCCTCTCCCCCCCAAATAATTTGACCAAAAAGGACAGCCAAATATCAATCTGAGGTTTATTTTCCAGCCAAATCATCAATTTATAGAAGGTTTGATGCTGCTTGCGATGTTATTGTTCTCCAGATTGAAAATTTTGCGTGTTCGGGATCGCGAGCTGTACAAAAATATCGCCGGATGTCCGATGGCGCGCCCGAATGACGTGTTCGCAATCTCTCTCAAGGTGCACGATGGCGCGGCGAATGACGTGTTCGCAATCGCACACTCTCGTGTTGTCCGATGGCGCGGCGAATGACGTGTTCGCGATCGCAAACTCTCGCGGGATAACGCGGCCGGCTACCGAAATCTCGGTGGCGCACGCGAACGGATAGGAAAACCCGTCGGCGAACGCAGGAATCCCGGTAAGTCGCTATCGCGCGCGCTAGAACGAATTTTTAAAGCGCGACAAGAAAATAATTCCGCTACGCCGCGGATCGCGGAATTGTTGGCAATTCCGCGTTCTCCGCAGAACGCAAAATTGCCTAAATTCCGCAAATTCCGCGAGCGGAGCGGAATTGGATGCCCAGGGTTAGTTCGAACGTACTTCAGACTAAGACACTTTGTACTGTTACCAACATTATGGTCATCATTTCCTACACAAATCTATAACACCTAGAAATGTTTTTGAGTACCACCAGTGGGACATTGCCCTACACCACCAAAAGGTAGTTCGCAAACATTTGCACAGAAATTCTCATATTTTTCAGGGTTTAACATTTCTGACCCGAAGTCATTTTATTATAAAGTCGCGCCCACATTGGCACAGAAAATTATGTTGACTAACACCAAACAGATTTACTCTGCTTCCTTTATCGCCTGATTGTCTGAACATCGTTTTGACCTATGGAAGGACACAATAGACTTAAAATCAGTCTGGGGTTCTAGAGACTGGCAAGTCCAGGGAACAGAAGCGCTATTTAGAGCATGCCTCAATCCACAGCAGATGATATTCCTAAATGACACTGTGCAACAGACATCCTGTCTTGGACTAGCCAAGAACAAGGACCTGAACACACCTCGGTTTCCAACACCATCACAGATGGTGGGGTGGCAAAATATAACTTCACAAGAAGGGGTAGAAGTAGATTACATTTTTCGGTACAATAGATCAGATCCTAATTGGAAAGGATGGTTGGTTTGGCCCATAGACACGGACAGATGTCTGCAAATATTATGGGGTACCACCGAAGGGTTCAGTATCCATAGGTCAGACCCACGCTATGTACAAAGAGAACATCCAGGGGTAGTGACATTCTACAGCATTGGGAAGTTGTGCCTTGATTGGCTAGAAACCTCAATGCTCACAGAAGTGAAACATCACCTATCCTTACTAACACATGACATGGATCTTAGGGATTTTTCACTAGGTCCCAGGAAATCACGTCAGAAATGTTTCATATATGCTGGCATTTATGCTGCCTACAATGAAAATTGGAAAATATCCCAACAAGAGGCCGCAGAGAGAATACGGGAAATAGACCGTATTAACTTAGAGAAGGCATTAGCAGTAGTGGATAATGGGTTAACAACTTTGACCTCCAGGATCTATTCCTTAGGCAACATTGTATCTTCTGCAATAGACATACTGGAACAAGATTTGGCCATATTACAACACTGGCAATCTCAGTTACGTTCTATTATATTGTTAAGCTAGACACTGCAATCTTTGCGTGAAGGTTATGTGCCTTGGCGTTTTATCAACAGTACGTCTCTGTTTTCTGAATATAATCTAACAGATAAACAGGTAGAGATGGCACAAAGGGGAGCAAAATATACAATGCTGCGTATTGAAAAATTGGATAGATTGCGATTTACTGTAGCGGTATCACCATCCACAGAATGGCTAATCCATGGCCACATCACTCTACCGGTCACGACTTTTCAGTTTCAGTATTGCTTTGAACAAAAACAGGCAGGCAAATATGAAAAATTAGGTAAGGAATACATTAAGGAATCTTGGGAATTACCGTACAGATTTCGATGCCGGAGTGGGGATCGAGAAGTGTTTCTAAGCGGTACAAACTGCAAGAATGCTTTGAGTGGTTCTCTCATGTGTCAGGATATTTTACTACACGGAGCTTGTAATGGTTCAGTAGCGAACTTGTCCTGCCACCTGCAAGGGACTCCAGCAGCCGTGATCACACCGGTATTCGAGCTGCTCTCGAATGGGAGTTACTTGATGCTGAATGATCAAGGTTATTGTGGGATGCTTCCGGGGATTGCCTATCTGGTCACGGTGAACTCCAGGGTTACTTGCTGTATGCAAGCATTGTTTCCCCCAACAAGTACAGACAGGGAGGCGCCACTATGGCCTTCGCTAAATGTTTCTTTTATACAGTTTGATACTTTGAGCAGAATGAAAGCCATGCTTTTACAGCAAACTGTGCCCTTGACCTCCGCCCGGGAGACCCTTGATCTTCAAATCGCAAGGACCTCGGCTGAGATACAGGCACTCATATGTACAAACTGCCCCTCTCATTTCACAGAAATGGTGGGACGTATCTTTAATATGTCTGATATGAGTGGTATTGTACACCTATTTAAGACCATAGGATCAGAATTTCTGAGCACCTTTCAGACTGTCCTCGGAGTTATTCCAAACTTTATGCACTCCGTATTGGGAAGTATTTTTGGAGGTCTTCCGCTGATCCTGCTCTCAATAGCAGGTATCCTGATTGTTATTTTTCTGCTACACAATGGACGGCCCAATCACCAACGAGATGGCAAAAGCACTCCAGGAGCGTAAATACCATGAACGCATGGTACAACATCTGGGCACACCTCGCCTGCGGGAACTGAGCGCCTCTTGGTTCCTATCGTTTAGACCAGTCTGGGTGGACTGCATCTTACCTGTTCTTCGATGCCTGTTTTGCGGAGAAGAATGCGTTTTAGATCTCTGTCTGACACTTCCATCGGCAATGCCACAGGACATGAATACCATGCTGGAACCAGTGAGGGTCCATGCTCGGCAGTGTCCCCAGCGTATTCCTATCTTGATGGCTGCATTCCTCGAGAACCCGCAGGTGCCTTTTGCTACAACTGGGTTGAGCATCAGCTCTTCCACTAGCACTCAGGTATCGACTACAGCACCGGCTGCCTCTGCACCAGCTATTGGCAGTTCTGAGTATCCTCTGTGCTCAATTGACATGCTCTGCGAGGTGTTACAGGGATCGTCCTCTGCAACAGCGAGCAACAGCGATGTTACGTCTCCCAACCAGGACACTTAATCTATAATTGGCTCATCGTGTGCTGGGAAAGAATTTGGTTTTTCCTTTTTGTTTGAAAACTCAACTAAATTTGGAACATTTCCTTTAATTGACACTTTTGCTGGGAAAGCATGGCATTCTGACGCTTGTAGTGGTTTGAATTATATAAACAAACTCAACTAGGACTTTGGCTTCGAGTGACATTTCCGATGCTAAACTTTTGAAAATAATTTTTCTTCCCCCCTATTGCAAAATGTTTAAATGGTTTTAAAGACATTATTTTTTTAAGCTCACTGATGGTTTTATGCGCTGCTACCTAGTACAAAGAGTAGTTCACTTGCATTTTTATCATTATTGACTGTTAAGAAGAGGAGTGGGTGTTATGTTTCATATAGGTACCCTAATATAGGCCCGGGTAATATCATACACCTTCACCTACATTATCTCCCTTATACTACACAGTAACGAGCCTTTCATATTGAACCTATACCTAGTTATAGTCCTGGGCACAGAAGGAGGGTTTTCTCTGAACAATAGCGTCCTATAACTCCATCAATAGACTCATACAGTATGAATGAATATTCATGAGGGTTCCTGGAAACCAGGCAAGGGCTACACACCACCTGCATAATATCTACGTACAAGGTTCATCCCATACGTCATCCTCAAATCCAACAATGGCTAATACAAGGGACAAATAAACCCTAGATATTTTTTGTGTAAATACGGCACATCTTGCTAGGGTTGGGAGAGGAGACCAAGACTTCCAGGCTGACACACTGACCAGAGACGCTGAGGCTCCTGCATGCAGATGCTCCAGCTGACAATGGTCTAACACATCCCTCGCGGGGTGTCCAACTTGAGACCAGGACAGGGTCCCACACTCTCTCACTTCAGGTAATGGGGTTAGACTAAATCCTAGAAGAATTCTTGGCTTCACACCTACTCACATGCTAGGTACACTTAGGTACATCTAGATAGGCATCGTAGGAGTACGCGCATTTTTATCATGCATTTTATATTCATGTATGTATTCATGATTATTGCAAGATGGTAGAACTATACTATCCTTTTATTTTCACTGTACTGCTAATCATATATATCTACTTCTGTCTAACGGTTGTTGCAGCACATCTATTTTACACTAGAAGAACAACTGTGCAATATATTGTTATTGTAACACGCCCGACTGTTTCTTCTGTGTAACTCTCTGAGATCGAATAAGTGAACACGAGTGACCTGAGCGAAAAGTAGTATATTGTTTCCACGATCCTGGGGGATCAGGGTTGTCATGTTCTGAGGCTGCCAGGAACTATTCTCTCCCCGATAAGAGGAGATTCTAGTGGCACTGTGAGCTAGCTAAAACAGAAAGGCTAACATTCTCGGTGGGGGTGCTCAGAGCCAGTCTGCCACCAGTCCCACAGTTTATGTTATCCAAACACGCAGATCCTGTATGGGTAATATAGGAACTACACAACATGCCAACCGGAGCTATCTGGTTGTGCTAGACCAGTTCAAATCTAAATGTTCAGGGAGACCACGATGGAATGCGGGTCGGATACAAGGACCAGCCTTGATCTGCTGCAAAGTACCTAGTTTGCATCAACAACGAGGGAGATGCGAGGAGCAAAGGAGGTGATTCGTTGTCGTCAATCCTTAGGATGGAGGAGATGTGTCGGTTCCGAGCAGCGCAAAGTCAGAGATGCATCGGAGATGGAGGCAATGCACCGTGCAGTAAGCGATGCACTCAATACTCACAGCAGCAGTAATGCGTCATCATCGAGGGAAATACGCCAGTTCTGAGTGGCGCAACGGCATTGATGCATGATTTTTGCTAGGGAAGCACTTTATACCCACTTCCAAGGGCCCAAGACTGCATTGGCCAGTAAGCGATGCACTCAATACTCACAGCAGCAGTAATGCGTCATCATCGAGGGAAATACGCCAGTTCTGAGTGGCGCAACGGCATTGATGCATGATTTTTGCTAGGGAAGCACTTTATACCCACTTCCAAGGGCCCAAGACTGGATTGGCATCACATGGCACGGCAAGACTCACGGATGCTGTAGCAGAGTGGTTGGGAGTCGACTTCAATCAGGAGGCAAGCCAGCAGGCCTTTTGAGTCACTCTGGTTCTGGGTTCAAGCGATATGGGACCTGTCCTTCTGACCCAGGCAAGGAGGGCAGCAGGCAGCAAGTCAGCACAGGAAGAAAGTAGTTTTTCCAGAGCAGTAGTCCAGCAGAGTTGCAGTCCTTCAGCAGCACCGCAGTCATTCCTGGCAGGGTATCCACAGGTCCAGAAGTGTACTGAAGTGGTAGGGTCAGAAGTCCAATTCTTTTACCCAATGGTGCCTTTGAAGTGGGGGAGACTTCAAATAAAGTGCACAGAGGTCCTCCTTTCCTTTCCTGCCCTGACTCCAGACTCACTACAGGGGGTTAAGAGGTCCTTTCTGTGGAGACAAGACGCAGTCTATTCAGATGTGAGTGTGAGGCTGTGCCCAAATCCTCCTTCCCATCCTCCCCGGAAGATCCATCAAGTCACACCGAAGTCCCCCTTTGTGTGTGTCTGTCTACAGGGAATGCACACAATCCAGCTGTTACCCACCTCAGATGTGTATTGAAGACAATCTGCAGGCACACAGGGCTAAGAGCAACAAAAAAAACATCTTTCTAAAAGTGCCATTTTTAAAATAGCGGTGATAAATCCAACTTTACCAGTAAAGACGATTTATCATTACCATTCCAAAGGTATTAAACTTGACAGATCTACTCCCTCTCAATCAGAAATTACAGCTTATTAAATGTAATAAGGAATCCCCAATGTTATCCTATGGTATCAGTAAGCCTCACAGTTTTGGGAAAAAAATTATTTGGGTGTTTTTCACTACCAGGAAATGTAAAACTTAAAAGTACATGTCCAACCTTTCAATTACACAGCACCCTGCCCTGTGGGCTCCCCAGGGCCTACCTCAGGGGTGACTTATATGTAATAAAAGGGGAGTTTAAGGGTTGGCAAGGGGTTTTCAGTGCCAAGTTGAAATGGCAGTGTAAACAGCACACACAGGCTCAGCAGTGGCAGGCCTGAGACATGTTTAAAGGGCTACTTGAGTGGGTGACACAATCAATGCTCCAGGCCGACTAGTGGCATTTAATTTACAGACCCTGGGGAAAGGTAGTGCAAACTACTAGGGACTTATGGGTAAATAAAATATGCCAATTGTGGATACGTTAATCAAACCATGTTTAGGAGAGTGAGCTCAAGCACTTTAAAACTGGTTAGCAGTGGTAAAGTGCAGAGTCCTAGGGCCAACAAAAAGAATTCAGCAAAACCCTACTACTACAGTAACACTACTCCCCACCCTGGACTAGACAAGGGGAGTGCACATTTATCAACAACTTCGCCTGTCATACACTAAGGTCCCAGAGTAGCCTGATTTAGCTGCCACTTACTGTGTCTTTGTGGTTTTTTGTTTTTTTTTACAATCCGCATTGGCAGTCATGCCCATAACATGATGATCTTCCATATACCGCTTTGGCACAAAGTCTGAACTTTTATAAACTGCTTTATCTGCCATGCAGGTCTGATCATCTATAAACAGCTAAATATGTTCTCCTATAAACTGCATTTGCCTTTCTATAACCTCATATTTTTCCTGCATTCAATTAAGCCTTCTTTTAATTTTTAAAAGTCACATTGCTTGGTATTTTCTAAAAGCTGCTTTTCTATGAACCGTTTTCATCTGTTTCGCAAAAAGTTTGCACGCTTGGAGGCCATGCAGTGTTTGCCTTTTTATTAAGTTGCTTTGGTCACCAACTCACAACCCTATATGTCTCAAAAGTGCTTTGCAGCTGCACATTAACTGCTCTCCCACCTGGAGTCAAACTTCTTGCCATCCTTGAAGGTGCTGTTGTAGTGGTAGTGGATAAAGTCCCCGAACTTCACATCCTACGGGTAGAGCTTGGGCACGTCGTAGCGGTCTATGACCACATCCTCCAGGGGCCCGGGGTCCCCCTGTGCATGCAAGGTTGACAGGCTGAGGAGCAGAAGCAGCGGGGTGCTCAGCATAGCAGCAATGGTGGGTGATAGTGTCTGGGGGGAGGACTTAGGAAGGTTCCCAGTTCCGCAGGTGCTGTGAGGTCTTCTGGAGGAGGATGGGAGTGCGGCCTCTGCGCTGCTCCTCTGCCCTGCAGCATTTTGTTCCTCCTCTCCTTCTCTCTAACACTGGAGTATATCCAGGAATTCTTAGTAGTGTAGTGTGCAGGGGTAGTGTGCAAGGAACTGAGTCGCTGAGTCTGTTAATTAGTTATCAGGGACCGAGTCTGAGTCCTGTGAGGTACAGTTGCCCGGGGTTGGCCCACACACAATGCGAGAGGCTTAGACGATCTCTTCAAACATTCCATGGCTGGTAATCAACGAAGTGCAGAGGCGCTCAAACAACCTCATAAGTCAGAAACCGGCAACAGTGCAGAGCACACACACATGTGGGGCCAACGAGACTTGACAGAGCCAGAGTGAGAACCTGGTAGTGCTGATCAATTCCACCAATGGAGTGGAGCAGCGAACTTTATTAGTAATTCCATGTTACAAGAGTAAAGCGGAATTACTAAATTCCTCCAATTCTGGCGGAGGACTTAAAATGTCCTCCCAACCCTAATCTCTAACTGCTATCAATCTGAAGTTAACACTTATTAAATGTAATAAGGTAACACAGTGTTAGCTTATGGGAGAAACAGGCCTTGCAACATTGAAAAACGTTTTTTTAGGAGATTTTCACTGTCAGGACATGTAAAACTTAAAAAAAACATGTTCTACTTTTTAAATACCATGCACCCTGCCATATGAGCTTTTAGTGCCTACCTTAAGGGTGACTTTTCAGGATTAAAAGGGAAGGTTTAGGCCGAGCTAAAAAAATGATTTTGCCAGGTCGATATGGCAGTTTAAAACTGTACTACAGGCTGCAGTGGCAGGCCTGAACCATGTTTTAAAAGGCTACTTTAGTGAGTGGAAAAATGAGTTTGAATCAAGTGGTCCAATTTTGCCATGTTTGAAGGAGAGAGCACAAGCACTTGTAGTTTCATATACAAAATAACTGATACCAATCGTCATAACTATGCACCGTTTCTGGTATCCGAATATTCACCCATGTCCGAAAATGATGGGCAGAGTCTCTGGCAGGACTCAGAACCGGATTAGGGTTCCCAAGTGAGGGTAAACATCTCTTCACCCCCTGCCCTGACTGTCTTCCTGAACTTCAAAATGGCCTCAGTTTTTCAACCAAATTCGCCTGGACATAGAAGCCTATTCTGAGTGATTGAAAAGTGACCGATCAGCATTGCGAATACAATAATATTAATGCATTTCTGTTTGGCTGCAGTACAGCCATTTATGACAACTGAGTAGCCCTTCCCTTCCTGCTGATATTTTTCTCCATTTCAGGCTGGACTGTTCCCATTGGGTACAGGATCAAGACTGATTTGCATATGGCTGGGTTCAAACTGGAATGGCATGGGGAGAAAAAAAAAAGTTGGATTTCAGCCCAGATCTCTGTATTGGGGTGAATGAATGACTTTGTTCTGCATTCTGTCCATCAATTGTTCATTTTTCATTTGTCTCCCCGAGTAGGACGGGTATGCCTAGAAATGGGTCCCGTGCTCTCCATGCCACTGAAATCAAGTTATCCTGGCTGCTGAGGGGTGAAACCCCGTAACTGGTCCTAGGATGCTTGTTTCCAGTCCAGGGAGGACATAGCCTGGCAGTTTGGGCTGGACTGTTCCCATTGGGTACAGGGTCAAGACTGATTTGCATATGGCTGGGTCCAAACTGGAATGGCATAGGGAGCAAAAAAAGATGGATTTAGGCCCAGATCGCTGTACTGGGGTGAATGTATGACATTGTTCTGCATTCTGTCCATCAATTGTTCTTTTTGCATTTGTCACCCCGAGTAGGAGGGGTATGCCCAGAAGTGGGTCCTGTGCACTCCATGCCACTGGAGACAAGCTATTCTTGCTGCTGAGGGGTGCAACTCCAAAACCGGTCCTAGGATGGTTGTTACCAGTCCAGGGAAGACCTGGCCTGGCAGTTCGGGCTGGACTGTTCCCATTGGGTACAGGGTCAAGACTGATTTGCATATGGCTGGGTTCAAACTGGATTGGCGTGGGGAGCAAAAAAATGATGGCTTTAGGCCCAGATCCCTGTACTGGGGTGAATGTATGACATTGTTCTGCATTCCCTCCATCAATTGTTTTTTTTTGCATTTCTCACCCCGAGTAGGACGGGTATGCCCAGACGTGGGTCCCATGCTCTCCATGCCACTGGAGTCAAGCTATCCTGGCTGCTGAGGGGTGAAACCCCGAAACCGGTCCTGGGATGCTTGTTTCCAGTCCAGGGAGGACCTGGCCTGGCAGTTCGGGCTGGACTGTTCCCATTGGGTACAGGGTCAAGACTGATTTGTATATGGCTGGGTTCAAACTGGAATGGCATGGGGACCAAACAAACGATGGATTTAGTCCCAGATCTCTGTACTTGGGTGAATGTATGACATTGTTCTGCATTCTGTCCATCAATTGCTCTGTTTGAAATTTTTCTCCATAGCAGAATAAATTTCATTTAATCAAATTTTTAAAATCGTCGATTCTTCTGCCAGTCGCAGCCATCATGGCTTATGGGTGGTGTGGCGGGGGTGGGGGGATCCCGGGTGGAGTGCGGCAGGGAGGGGGATCGGAAATACATTTTTAAAAACTTACCTCCAGGCCGTGTCCTGTGTCTTCTCTTCTCCTGCTCTCCTGCTCTCATGCTCTCCTGCCTCCAACAGGAACAGGAAGCAGGCAGCCAGGCTCCCTCTCCTAAGCCAATCACAATGCCGCAATGCAGCATTGTGTTTGGTCTGAGCGCCGTGACACGGCGCTCAGCCAGGAGCTGGAGTGGTGGCATGTTCTCCATGCAGGCTGTAATGCAGCCTGCATGGAGAACAAGGAAGTGCGCATGACTGTTTTGGGAGGCCCCAGAGGAGTGGGCAAACCACTCCTCCCCTGCCCTGCTCGGAGAGCAGAGCAGCCACGCCCACCCGCCTGCCACAAAGCAGCAGGACACGAAACATAAAATGACAATAACTCTAAGCTATTGTCATTTTATGTTTCTCACTGCTTAAAAGCAGTCAGGCAATGCTCCTCTGCCATAGTGGAGGAGCCGCCCCTGTCTTCTGCCATATCTGTGTTTTGCCAGAGCTTTCCGTGAAGAGCAAGATTTAGCGAGGAGTAGTGAGATGGTGCAGTTTATGATGTCTTAGGATCTTATATCTATTACATTCCTTACAGTGGCAGCCGGCATGGTTCACAGGTGTGCGGGTGGGCGCAAGTAGTCATGGGTGGCGTTGGGGGGGGGGTCGCGGGTCTCACGGGGGTTATGGGTGTCACACGGGGTGGAATAAAAAAAATATATAAACTTACCTTGAGGCCAGTCCCGCGTCTCTGCTACGGCTCGCCTGTCTACAACTCCAGGAACAGGAAGCAGGCAATGCAGCATTGTGATTGGTCTGGGTGCCGTGACACGGCCCTTAGCCAGGGGGCTGGAGGGGTGGGCATGTTCTCCATGTAGGCTGTAATGCAGCCTGCATGGAGAACAGGGAAAGTGTGCTTTACTGGTTTGGGCGGCCCGAGAGGGCCGACCAGTCATTGCACACTTAGGTGTGGGCAAACCACTCCTCCCCATCCCCGTTCCATATGCAGAGCAGCACCGCCCACCCACCCACCAGATCGCCCGCAAAGCACCAGGAAGCAGCATAAAGTGATAATAACTCTAAGATATTATCATTTTATGTTTCTAATTGCGACGCTACTCTGCCATAGCGGTGGAGCCACCACTGACTTACGGTTTCATTTGTGAACTTCCCTTCCTCAGTGAAAATGTTGTGTTTTTCGGAAGGTATATGTGTACATGCTTTACCTCACATCTTTCATCAATTTCATGTAGCAGCTCGTTTCTCTGTGTCATATGAATATTGCACCTTTTTGTCTCCTGACGTATGCAACAACTCCTAATGGTTCGATATCAAAGGGGATGATGGACGGAGCGTTAGAGCAAATCAAACACTCACCCCCAGTCAACTGATCTGGGTTTAATCCATCATCATTCTTTAGCTCACTCCACCACCCCAGTTCAGACATGACCATATGCAAATCAGTCTGACCCTGTGCCTCATGGGAACAGTCCAGCCCGAACTGCCAAGCCATGTCTTCCCTGGACCGGAAACAAGCATCCTGGGACCGGTTTCGGGTTCAAAACCCTCATCAGCCAGGCTATCTTGAATCCAGTGGCAAAGTGAGCAAGGGACCCACGTCTGGGCATACCCTGC
The DNA here is from genome assembly GCA_963921515.1 of Calotriton arnoldi. Taxonomy (NCBI): domain Eukaryota; kingdom Metazoa; phylum Chordata; class Amphibia; order Caudata; family Salamandridae; genus Calotriton; species Calotriton arnoldi. The sequence goes on along the minus strand of CAWUFW010015155.1, from coordinate 129,931 downwards.
CAACTTAGGGCGAACAAATCGATACCAAAGGGGATGATGGACGGAGCGTTAGAGCAAATCAAACACTCACCCCCAGTCAACTGATCTGGGTTTAATCCATCATCATTCTTTAGCTCACTCCACCACCCCAGTTCAGACATGGCCATATGCAAATCAGTCTGACCCTGTGCCTCATGGGAACAGTCCAGCCCGAACTGCCAAGCCATGTCTTCCCTGGACCGGAAACAAGCATCCTGGGACCGGTTTCGGGTTCAAAACCCTCATCAGCCAGGCTATCTTGAATCCAGTGGCAAAGTGAGCAAGGGACCCACGTCTGGGCATACCCTGCCAACTTAGGGCGAACAAATCGATACCAAAGGGGATGATGGACGGAGCGTTAGAGCAAATCAAACACTCACCCCCAGTCAACTGATCTGGGTTTAATCCATCATCATTCTTTAGCTCACTCCACCACCCCAGTTCAGACATGGCGATATGCAAATCAGTCTGACCCTGTGCCTCATGGGAACAGTCCAGCCCGAACTGCCGAGCCATGTCTTCCCTGGACCGGAAACAAGCATCCTGGGACCGGTTTCGGGTTCAAAACCCTCATCAGCCAGGCTATCTTGAATCCAGTGGCAAAGTGAGCAAGGGACCCACGTCTGGGCATACCCTGCCAACTTAGGGCGAACAAATCGATACCAAAGGGGATGATGGACGGAGCGTTAGAGCAAATCAAACACTCACCCCCAGTCAACTGATCTGGGTTTAATCCATCATCATTCTTTAGCTCACTCCACCACCCCAGTTCAGACATGGCCATATGCAAATCAGTCTGACCCTGTGCCTCATGGGAACAGTCCAGCCCGAACTGCCAAGCCATGTCTTCCCTGGACCGGAAACAAGCATCCTGGGACCAGTTTCGGGTTCAAAACCCTCATCAGCCAGGCTATCTTGAATCCAGTGGCAAAGTGAGCAAGGGACCCACATCTGGGCATACCCTGCCAACTTAGGGCGAACAAATCGATACCAAAGGGGATGATGGACGGAGCGTTAGAGCAAATCAAACACTCACCCCCAGTCAACTGATCTGGGTTTAATCCATCATCATTCTTTAGCTCACTCCACCACCCCAGTTCAGACATGGCCATATGCAAATCAGTCTGACCCTGTGCCTCATGGGAACAGTCCATCCCGAACTGCCAAGCCATGTCTTCCCTGGACCGGAAACAAGCATCCTGGGACCGGTTTCGGGTTCAAAACCCTCATCAGCCAGGCTATCTTGAATCCAGTGGCAAAGTGAGCAAGGGACCCACGTCTGGGCATACCCTGCCAACTTAGGGCGAACAAATCGATACCAAAGGGGATGATGGACGGAGCGTTAGAGCAAATCAAACACTCACCCCCAGTCAACTGATCTGGGTTTAATCCATCATCATTCTTTAGCTCACTCCACCACCCCAGTTCAGACATGGCCATATGCAAATCAGTCTGACCCTGTGCCTCATGGGAACAGTCCAGCCCGAACTGCCAAGCCATGTCTTCCCTGGACCGGAAACAAGCATCCTGGGACCGGTTTCGGGTTCAAAACCCTCATCAGCTAGGCTATCTTGAATCCAGTGGCAAAGTGAGCAAGGGACCCACGTCTGGGCATACCCTGCCAACTTAGGGCGAACAAATCGATACCAAAGGGGATGATGGACGGAGCGTTAGAGCAAATCAAACACTCACCCCCAGTCAACTGATCTGGGTTTAATCCATCATCATTCTTTAGCTCACTCCACCACCCCAGTTCAGACATGGCCATATGCAAATCAGTCTGACCCTGTGCCTCATGGGACCAGTCCAGCCCGAACTGCCAAGCCATGTCTTCCCTGGACCGGAAACAAGCATCCTGGGACCGGTTTCGGGTTCAAAACCCTCATCAGCCAGGCTATCTTGAATCCAGTGGCAAAGTGAGCAAGGGACCCACGTCTGGGCATACCCTGCCAACTTAGGGCGAACAAATCGATACCAAAGGGGATGATGGACGGAGCGTTAGAGCAAATCAAACACTCACCCCCAGTCAACTGATCTGGGTTTAATCCATCATCATTCTTTAGCTCACTCCACCACCCCAGTTCAGACATGGCCATATGCAAATCAGTCTGACCCTGTGCCTCATGGGAACAGTCCAGCCCGAACTGCCAAGCCATGTCTTCCCTGGACCGGAAACAAGCATCCTGGGACCGGTTTCGGGTTCAAAACCCTCATCAGCCAGGCTATCTTGAATCCAGTGGCAAAGTGAGCAAGGGACCCACGTCTGGGCATACCCTGCCAACTTAGGGCGAACAAATCGATACCAAAGGGGATGATGGACGGAGCGTTAGAGCAAATCAAACACTCACCCCCAGTCAACTGATCTGGGTTTAATCCATCATCATTCTTTAGCTCACTCCACCACCCCAGTTCAGACATGGCCATATGCAAATCAGTCTGACCCTGTGCCTCATGGGAACAGTCCAGCCCGAACTGCCAAGCCATGTCTTCCCTGGACCGGAAACAAGCATCCTGGGACCGGTTTCGGGTTCAAAACCCTCATCAGCCAGGCTATCTTGAATCCAGTGGCAAAGTGAGCAAGGGACCCACGTCTGGGCATACCCTGCCAACTTAGGGCGAACAAATCGATACCAAAGGGGATGATGGACGGAGCGTTAGAGCAAATCAAACACTCACCCCCAGTCAACTGATCTGGGTTTAATCCATCATCATTCTTTAGCTCACTCCACCACCCCAGTTCAGACATGGCCATATGCAAATCAGTCTGACCCTGTGCCTCATGGGAACAGTCCAGCCCGAACTGCCAAGCCATGTCTTCCCTGGACCGGAAACAAGCATCCTGGGACCGGTTTCGGGTTCAAAACCCTCATCAGCCAGGCTATCTTGAATCCAGTGGCAAAGTGAGCAAGGGACCCACGTCTGGGCATACCCTGCCAACTTAGGGCGAACAAATCGATACCAAAGGGGATGATGGACGGAGCGTTAGAGCAAATCAAACACTCACCCCCAGTCAACTGATCTGGGTTTAATCCATCATCATTCTTTAGCTCACTCCACCACCCCAGTTCAGACATGGCCATATGCAAATCAGTCTGACCCTGTGCCTCATGGGAACAGTCCAGCCCAAACTACCAAGCCATGTCTTCCCTGGACCGGAAACAAGCATCCTGGGACTGGTTTCGGGTTCAAAACCCTCATCAGCCAGGCTATCTTGAATCCAGTGGCAAAGTGAGCAAGGGACCCACGTCTGGGCATACCCTGCCAACTTAGGGCGAACAAATCGATACCAAAGGGGATGATGGACGGAGCGTTAGAGCAAATCAAACACTCACCCCCAGTCAACTGATCTGGGTTTAATCCATCATCATTCTTTAGCTCACTCCACCACCCCAGTTCAGACATGGCCATATGCAAATCAGTCTGACCCTGTGCCTCATGGGAACAGTCCAGCCCGAACTGCCAAGCCATGTCTTCCTAATGGTAGCATCAATTTTGGGGGGATTAGCACTGCTTGATGCTGTAAAATAGATCCCTGACCCTCGGTTCTGTTGCAAGGATTTCGTTAGGGACAAACACAATTATGTTTTGCTTTGAGGGGATCTCTTTCCTTTAGCAAAAGGGCTTTAATGGCATCCTATGTAGCCATGGTGGCGTTCCTGCTTTTCGCCCAGCTTTGCTTGTAAAGGTATACACAGATGATTTAAAGGGAAGTCAGAGGGTGGCTTCTTAAGGGTACAATCGAGCAAGATTACAAGACGAACCCGAACATTCGTATTTGCCACCGAGAAACAACAATTATCATCGCAAGTATGACGGAAAAGAATGACAATATATAATATAATGCTAATTCACTCTGGTCCTGAATTAGTACCACTCAGCTAGTTTATGTTATCCGACTCAAAAACATTCTCGACTCTATGGGCCAGATGTATCAAAGGGCGGCACCCATTCTGTGTTTATGGGAAAATGTTTCAGCACACATGGCTCATTGCACCCTAAGAAATGCAAAGAATGAGAAAAACCCAGCTCTCTCATTCCTTAGTTATCACGTTTAATAAAATATATAAGATAAAAAGTAGGGCCATGACGAATTGGTGGTCAACAAGTGTCCCGACGCAGGGGAATGCACTGACAGAGATTGCTTTACACTCTCAAGAAACCTATTTTCACTTATTCGTGTCGTGAACGAGGTGCGAATGCACCCATTGGCTCGGAAATAATGTGACATGGGAAAATGGCACCTGAAAACAAAGTTGACAAGGAAGGGGCATATTATCAACGAGGCGATAAACAATTATCGCCGCTTTTGCGTCCGTTTTCGGACGAAAAGCGGCGATAATTTTATCGCCTAATCAGCAAGGTCACGCTATCGCGTGAATCCTTGCATTATCACCCTTTCCCCCAACGCCCATCTTTGCATCTCTAATGAGATGCAAAGTGGGCGTTACTGGGCGTACCCCAGATGGACTACGTTGCAAATATCGCTGATGTTCACATCGCGATATTTACAAGGCAGCCCACATGATTTTAGCAGAGGTTAGATTTTGGCGAAAACGGCCGTTTTCGCCAAAATCTAACGTCTGCTAAAATCCTGACTTAGCCATCCCTAACATAGGGGGTGGATTCTGCTGATACGACCACAGGGTCGTATCAGCAAGGTTATCGCCGTTTTGCAGGGAACATCGCTGGAAAACCAGCGATGTTCCCTGCAAAACGGCGATAACCTCGCTATCTCTGGAATTTTTATCGCCCTGGAGAAACGCGTTGTTAATAACGCGCTACCAGGGCGATAAATTCCAGAGATAGCCTGCGATAGGGAATTCGTCGCTACGCACGGCCAGCGATAATTATCGCTGGCCGTTGATAATATGCCCCAAAGTGCGGTGTGCATACAGAGCCTAGCTTTAAAGGCGAGTATTCTAATACCATCCTACCTCGATCTCTGGATGTCAACACCTACTGGTAGCCTCACAAGGGCTATGCTTTGTAAAGTTGCCAGCTATGATCATATTTCTTTTCCTCCCGCACAGTTGATTTGCAATCAGTTCTTCCTGTGCGATTTATATAAACTATACACTGAAAACCGGGCGTTTTTCAGACCCATAGACTTGATTTGTGATTCTTTCTTCAGGTGCGATTATGTATAGGGAATACATTGAAAACTGGACGTAAGAGAACTAATCATTCAAAAAGTAACCCTCACCAGCTAGGTGCATTCTAAGAACCACCAGATGTTATCTTAGAAAGCAACTTGAAATAAATGAAAAGTAAGGACTCCGCTAATGTCCGGGTGAGGTTCTCCTTATACAACACCGAACGAAAAAACATGGCAGTGAATGAATGGGTTAGTGGATTATGCCATTACTAGTGACCTCATAAGCGTATGTTCATATGAACTAAAAAGGAAGGCATCACATGTATTATCAGACAGCCTCCACCAGTACCTATACTTGCTTTTTAATGTGTCCATACAAATCTACAAATGCACAGAACACCAACCCCCCCCCTCAAGCAAAAATCAACAGCATCTTCGCAAAATGAGCTAAAGGAAAATATCCAACTCATGTAAAATATGAATGCTACTGCTTTCCCCCTTCTCACATGAACATCATAAAGAGTCTCTGGTGAGTCGCAGACCTTGTTACTAGACTGACTTGCAAGTAGGCCTCCCACATCAAGAAAAACAGAACGGCACACTGCAGATAATCAGGCACTATATCAACCCACTGGCAGACCACCTGTTACTTACTGCAGAAAAGTGAAAAACCATCAAGCTCCTCGGTGAAAAAATACAGAAATCTGGCAGCACATCAACAACACCAAGTCTGCTTCTCCTCTTAAACCAACCCCTTCCTGTAAAATCCCACAGTGGTCAGCATACAAAGCCCTATCTTTAGCAGATCTTGCAGACATATTCAACTGCCTCAAAGTAATTTCTCATGAAAATGATATATATACCTCATCTTTCTTTCTCTAGCAGCGTTCTCTCTCATCCCTACTCACCATAGTCAATGCCTCATTCACTCAAGGCATCTTGAAACCTACACTAGACACTTATGACCTTGCCAATTACTGGACTGGCCCATTACTCCCATTTCATTTATCGGCAATATCATTGAAAATGCAGTCCATGTTCAACTCCAAGATCAAATTAATGCTGACCATCTCCTGCACCACTGCCATTCTGGCTTCAGATCACAGTGCAGCATGGAAACCACTATATTACACATTGAAGACATTGCCTTTCTGACTATTGATGAAGATGACCCCTGCCCCCTGATATTGCTGGGCCTCTTCGCTGCCTTTGACTCAGTCAACCATCCCACCTTCATACGGACACTGGATTCTCAAACGGAATTCACCGGCAAAGGCTTTCACAGGTTCTTTGCCTACCTTTCCAACCAATTCAAATTATCAGATAACACAAACACTCGTCTAGAAAGGCAGTACTGCAGTGAGAATCATCATGCTTTATATGAATTCAGAAACTGGTGTGTGAAACAATCACGTTATAAAGCAGGGTCATTATAAGTATGGAGGACCAGATAAGTACAGTATTAAAGTTGCTGCAATGCAACAAATGGGAAATACAGGGTTACATAATCTCAAGGTATGCTCTCGTACAGAAGGCTGTGGAAGCAACAAACCCAATGGTGCACCATTAAATTTAAATGACACATTGGGTCTATTGGGCCATGGCAAGAAAGATAGTGGGGTATGGTGAGTATGGTGTGATGCAAATCATTAAATATGTAGGACTGTTCTAATGTATTTCAACATGTATCAGCAAGAAGACACGATCCATTTAAGGGGAGCAATGAAAATATGAAAATGTGTAGATAATAGACCAGGTTTATTATAGGACACACATACAGCTGGACTATATCAGGAATCACATCTAGTATTCCATTTAAACAAAGGTCCAGGGATACAATAAAATAATTGTGATTTGATCATAGAATTTGTAGATTATATGTCTGTGAGCCTCTCATTAAACTACATCCAGAACCCATTGTTTTTGGTTCGGCACTGTGGACTACCTCCAGTATTTGAGTATACATATTTTACCAGTTGACAGTAAAGATGCCATATAACACTGCCAGAGGAATGGGCAGAGTTTCTGTCAGTCCTACCATGAAGTATAGCTAGTTTAGGTTTAGCCTAGATGGATAGCTTGATGGTATTTGACTACCTTGTCCTGTATCCTAGTGTATGAGAAAGCGATCATAATATGTGCATCAGATTACAGTGAGGGACATTGCATCTCTAGCATAAATTGAGAGCCATCAGTTTTTGCCCTTTGAAGCTTGCATTGAAAACATTAGCAGTCGAATATAATTTTAAAGTATGTGAACTTGAGTTGTGCTTCTCCCATTTCCTTGTCATGTGTGCTGTGCACCCGAGACTGATCTTCCTCCATATAGTCTGATGGCAATTGGGCCTGCAAGTGTGGTAGTGTATTGTTTCATTCCTTGTGAAGTAAAGTCCCACAGGCAGAATATTGTAGATATCAGATATGACCCTAGTTTATTTGCAACAATTTTCTATGTAGATATTGATTGGAGAATCAGGTAGTGTCTCTTAAACAATCAGTTAGATGTCCATATCTTCAGGATTGGGAAATCTCACAGGACCACAGACAATTTTAAGTGGCCATCACCGAATAGGTCTCTTAGCCTTAACATATCCTGAGAGGCACAGAGTGACCAGCCTAAAAGTACCACTATCAATTAAGAGACCTGCATTGTTTCCACAATGGCACTCCAGCATGGAGAAATCTACAAACGTTCAGGCGTTTCTGGATGTATGCCCCGGCATGAATTTGTTGGTACTAGCCCCAACCCCCCTGTAGACCTCTACCATAGTACACCAAGATCAGATGGCAGTTTTAGGTATGAATGTTCTATGGTGTACCATATTGGAAGTTCTGACGAGTTTACTGGCATGTACCTTATTTGCAACAGCTGGTGAGCCAGAAGATAAGCATCCATGCTTGAAAGGAGGACATTTCCAGAAGTGGTGGAGGAATTTAGTGTGGCTGACTTTATTCTGGGCTTCCTTTCAGCTCATATGAGATTTTTCATGTTTTTGTTCAATAGTCAGATAATGGAAGTATGTATTGGAAAAGGTATCATGCCAAACACGTAGTTATAACAGGGTGCGACCACAATCTTTACCACTTGGCCCCACAACGGCAGCTGCATCGATGCATCAATGCACCAAGATCATTTCCACCAAACCCCTATTGAAAGAAAATGCTCCTTTTTACGTGGTCTCCTCCATATTTTTTCTGGATTTCATTGCTAGTTTTTAGATTCTGCCCCATGAGATTCTGCTGTCCAGTGCCCAGTGTATGTGCTCTGACTCCTATAACATGTTGAAATTGTCTAATCCTTGACTGTCATATTTAACTTCTTCTAAGTCCATAGCACATGGTGTAGAAAAATACAGCAATGGCATAGAATGGTAAATGTCCTCTTTGGACTGCAGCACATATTGGGACATCAACTAGGGTAACAAGGAAAGCATGGCTTCAAGCGTATTCATTTAGCCTGACTGCTACATTTAAACCTGCAGCCCAACCTCTCAAAATAACCCTTTTGAGAGGAAAAACAAAAATTCCTTAAAATATTAATATCACCTCTTTATAGACCGTGCAGTCCACAAGGTAGCATGCATAGTATTTAAAAATGGCGTACATAGAAATTTAATGTCACCCCATCCCTGCATTGACACGCCCCCAAAACCTGTTTTCATGCTGGAAAGCCTTGTCTTATGATAATACTAGAGTACAGATTAAAATATCAATTCTGCATCTCAGGTTTGGGGCCAGCTATAAAAATAATTAAACCGCTCTATTTTAATATTTAATATTTATTAAAAGCCCCATTCAAAACTGAAGTTGCATTTTTAATAAATATTCAGTGAAAATTACCTTCTAGAAAGTTACCTTTTTTCTGCCCGATGCTCCTGGAGGCTAATATACATTAGCTCTTCAGCAGCTGTCAGCCATTACCTTGCTCTTAATGTGGTGGGAAAACTGCTCCCGGAGAAGGGAAAATGGACTGGAATAGATGTTAATTCCCCTGGCAATATGACCAATTGGGGAGGCCCAGCAACTTTATTAACTTCAAAGGGGCATGCCCTGTCACAAATTAATGGCAAGTGACACCTATAAAGGCCCAACCCTTGCTTCATAGTCAGGTTAGAACCCAACTAGGTGAGAGGTAAGGTATTCCCAGATTTGATTTTGAGAGTTCACAGAGGAGGGACTGCTTATTACCCTAGCCACATTTCTAGGTGGGTATCTTGGATTTTCAGAATAAGGTACACTATGGGATTGTTTGCAAAAGGGCAAACAGGAACTGCTGCAAAAGTGGGTAGGGTTGCCCCTGAGAATTTTTCCCCCTCAGTTAGGGAAGAGCCAGGAGTCACCCCCCATCCAGTAACTGGTGGCAGGAATTAATGTGGCACCCCTAGGCACCATCTTCAGAACACTCTTGCGACCTGTAGAAGAATAGAAGGACTACAGCTGCTATTTGAGACCTGTTAGAGGACCTGAAGGATTGGACCTGCTCCCACTTTTTCTCAGGACAAAGACGTCATTTGGCTGATCTCATGTGTGGCTACGGGGACACTACAAGCTGCAAGAGACATTTGCTTCTTCCTGAAGTGCCTAGGTGACCAATAGCAACTGGACCTGGACTGTACCCTGCTGTTGGCCTCTGCCTGACACCCTGAAAGTCTCTAAGTTTTATCTGTTTTTCTGACCTGCCAAAATCACAATTTTGACAGGCCTAAACCTTTTTTATTAATATCTATAAGTCACCCCAAAGATAGGCATTATTGCTCAATATGCCCGATGCTGAGTGCGGAGTGGTCCAGTAGCCCCATAACATGTACCTGACTTGATTCCTCCAACCTGTACCACTTGAAATGGCTAATTGCATGCTTTCTCCTAACACACTATTAAACGTTCAATCATGCCATTTCCCCTGGGATGATACATAGGTGTTCTACAATGTTTGATTCCCCACTTCTTTAGGAAGTATCCAAACTCTTCAGAAACAAATTGGGGTCCATTGTCGCTCACAATTTCCACAGGATATCCTTCCCTCCGGAAAACATCCTCACAGTAAGCAATTATATTGCTTGTCTTCACCTCTTTCATAATGCAACCTCCGGCCACTTTGAAAAGTAATCCATCATGACAATAGAAAACCTGACACCCATACCTAAACATTCAAAAGGGCCAAATATCGATAGCCACTTTCTCCCAAGCGTGCTCTGATAAGGCTAAGGGAGATATGGGCGATTCCTGCAACATATATGATTTGTCACTGCATGTACCTTGAACACATTCTCTGACAAATCTCTCAATTTGTTTAACCATTCGTGGCTACAAAAAATCGACTTGTGCCTTCATCTTCATTGCCGACATCCTTCCATGACTTTCGTACAGTAACCTAAGCAACTTGTCCCTCAAACTCATCCGTACCGCTAGACTTTCACCTCTTCTCACAATGCCATCTTCAACAGACATTTATTCCCATACACATTTGAAAACATCCAAATCCCCAACCATTTTCCATTTTCTAGCATGTGGTAAGACCTCTGTCAGCTTCACCAATAAAGGATCAGTGTAGGAAGCTGGCTCTGTATATACTATACCAAAGTGAGGTATAGTGTGCACAGAGTCCAGTGGAACCCCAAAGGTAAGCAGAGGTAAAAGTAGATAGCACCTTACTCTCTTTTTGTGGTAGTATGGGCGAGCAGTACGGCTTTATCAGAGGGTAGTGTTAAGCATTTGTTGTACACACTTAATCAGCAAAAGATTGTCACACACTCAAAGCCTGAACTCAGACCAATTTTGCTTGCATAAAAATATTCTTTTAGTTATTTTATTTCCTAGAACCAAGCAAGCCTGGCACAGGTAAGTGACTTATACTTTGCAGTAATAATACAGTTTGAATTGCAATTGTATATATACTTTGGTTTGGTTACAGTAGAATTACTGGTAATGCAATGCTTTGAAATATTGTACATATACTTTGTATTGGCTTTTCAATAGAATGTCAAGTAGATTACTTTACAGATCACTTTTCTTACACACTGGGACATCTCCTGTAAACAGGTAAGTAAAAGCGTTTTGGTTATTTGGTTACAGTTTTAGAGACTTTTATAGATTTTCCAACTCCACACTTGGAAACATTTTCATAGAAAAACAGTCAATGTTATCCTATAGGATAAAATAGTGTTATCAGTTCAGAGGTAAGTACTTTGTTGGGGGAGTTGGGTTTCTGTGGTTAGACTCAGGGGTCCCCCAGGGTCAAGGATGCTCTCTTGTTACACCCTCAGCGGCACTAGGGCGGCCGGGTGCAGAGTGCTGAGGCCCAATGTTATCCAATGGGGGATAGAGGGCCTCCGGTTGGTGGCTGCTCATGAGCAGGCCACAAGGTTGTGGGAGCAAACCTCCTGGACATAAGCTCAGGGCAAATGGGGGTTCAAGATAGCACCAAAGGTACACCCTCAGCGGCACTAGGGCGGCCGGGTGCAGGGTGCTGGTTTGCCATCGGGTGAACTGTTACTTTCAATGGGGAGTCTCCGGTTTGCAAACACACTGCAGACTCAGGGACGAAGGTCTTCTGGGTGCGACCAACACTTGAAGAGATAAGTTGGGATGCCGGGGTTTGGTTAGACACTGTTGGTTGGGCCACCCAAGGCCATGGGGCGTCGGGTGTAGGGGTGTCTTTTAGGGTCGAATCTTCTTACCAGCTCCTGGTTGCGGTTGGGGAGACCTTCCGGACTGAGGCTGCAGGCATCGGCTGGAGGCGTGAGGCAGGTCAGGGATCACTGGATCTCGGGTCAGAATCGCTGGGGAGACCTCCTCGTGCTGTTGGGCCACTCGAACTCGGGCTGTGGGCGTCGGGTGCAGAGTGGTGCAGACTCGCGGATTTCGCTGGAGCTGGAGTCTGTGGGTGAACAAATCAGGTGTTCACAGGAGACTTAGGGGCCGATTCCGATCTCGGCCGGTAGGGCTCCGAATCGGATTCGGCTTAACCGGATCCGATTCGGAGCCCTATTTCCCGACCGATTCGTACGCACGTCCAGACGAGCGAGTACGATGCGAAATCGCCGACCGACTCGTTCGGGCGTCCCAACCGCTCCGACCGACTCGTTCCCGGGTCGAACCGCACCGACCGACTCGCTCGGACACGACTCGCACCGCGCAATGGAGACGTTCCCCGGCCGGGTAAGTACGATGCGCGCCGCGAGCAGTCCGACCGACACGCGCCGTCCGGCTAGAAAGAGCAGTCGGAGCCGTACTTCGGGGGTCCGTGTCGGACCCCCCTGTATGCGTAGCCACGCGAGTCGCACACAGGGGGGACCCATGTGTCCCCTCTACCTATGCGTGTACGGCGCGAGTCGCTTCGCCGCTTCGCCGCGTACCCGCTGTAGGGGGCGCCCTTGTTCACCTCGCACCCATTGAGGCAATGGGAGCCCGCGTACGCGTTTTACGACCGGGTCCCATTGACTTCAATGGGAGTCCGACCGACTCGAGTACGATAGCATACGGACGCATCGTACTCGTTCGGTCGGGCTGCATGGGTCCGATTCGTTCGGAAATCTCTCCGGGTCCGGCTCGGTCGGAGAGATTTCCGGCCCGGATCGGAATCGGCCCCTCAGGGGCCCCTCAGGGGCCGATTCCAATTCGGGCCGGAAATCTCTCCGACCGAGCCGGACCCGGAGAGATTTCCGACCGAATCGGACCCTTGCAGCCCGACCGAACGAGTACGATGCGTCCGTATGCTATCGTACTCGAGTCGGTCGGACTCCCATTGAAGTCAATGGAACCCGGTCGTACAACGCATACGCGGGCTCCCATTGCCTCAATGGGTGCGAGGTGAACAAGGGCGCCCCCTACAGCGGGTACGCAGCGAAGCGACTCGCGCCATACACTCCTGTGTGCGACTCGCGTGGCTACGCATACAGGGGGGTCCGACACGGACCCCCGAAGTACGGCTCCGACTGCTCTTTCGAGCCGGACGGCGCGTGTCGGTCGGACTGCTCGCGGTGCGCATCGTACTTACCCGGCCGGGGAACGTCTCCATTGCGTGGTGCGAGTCGTGTCCGAGCGAGTCGGTCGGTGCGGTTCGACCCGGGAACGAGTCGGTCGGAGCGGTTGGGACGCCAGAACGAGTCGGTCGGCGATTTCGCATCGTACTCGCTCGTCCGGACGCGCGTACGAATTGGTCGGGAAATAGGGCTCCGAATCGGATCCGGTTAAGCCGAATCCGATTCGGAGCCCTACCGGCCGAGATCGGGATCGGCCCCAAAGTCTTTTTTTTGGAAGGCAGGGCAGGTCCTCAGGGTTCTTGAGGTTGCTGGCTGCAGGACACACGAGTTTCGCTTCTGCAGCTTCGAGGTGGGGACAGGCCGGTAGGGCTGGAGCCAAGTCAGTGGGCGTCCTCCTCTTCTTAGCTTCGGCACGGCTGTTCGGTCCATCTTCTTCTTTTCTACTTGTGTTTTCTTGTCTGAGGAGGCAAGTTTCAGGGGTGCCCCTAAATACTAGGTTTAGGGGCGTTACAGGTAAGTAAAAGGTTGTGACCAATGGGTCCCTTCCTTGGGGTGGGTACACCCCCTATTATGCCACCTTCCAGTGGGAGGGGGCCATATGCCTCACTCTGGTTGGCTGGGTCCCCCATCTGCAAGATGGCTGGGACTGAGAGTTGTGCTTCACCTCGCCTCCCCCATCTGAGGGGTGGGGTTGGCAGAGGTGGGCACACCTCCCTTCCTCATTTGGTTTTTACGCCGATTCTCCCGCCCAAAATGGGGGTCAGAACCAGTGGTGACCAGTTGCTGGAAGCAGCAAAAGGCCTGGGGAAGCTCAGAAAGGTGGCAAGCCTTTGAAGCTTCCCCTTCGTGGACCCTGCCCATCCTAGGGGGGGAGGCTTGGCACCTTGTCGCAGGATGTGCATTGTTTCAGACCCCCGAGAGCAGCAGGCCCTAGACCCAGGGGTCCAAAAACATGTCTGGTGGTGGCAGCTGGGGAGCAGCCACTCAGCCTGGACACTAGTGTTAGGTCATTTTTCAGGGGGCACCTCTAAGATGCCCTCTGTGTGCATTTTTCAATAAATCCCACACTGGCATCAGTGTGGGTTTAATGTGTTGAGAAGTTTGATACCAAACTTTTCAGTTTTCAGTAAAGCCATTTTGGTACTGTGGAGTTTGTAATGCTAAACTCCCAGCACCATATACTCTTAATGGCATTACTGCAAATACAATGTCTAAGAATTGGCTTAGGCACTGTAGGGGTACAGGGCTCACGCACCTTGTACCCTCACCACTGGTATAGTGCACCCAGCTAGAGGGGTGGCTGATCTATGCCAAGGCAGTGGGTTGTAGGAATGACACACAGTGCCATGTCGACTCTTCACTTTGTTCTGCACCAAAACACGCTGCCTGCAAAGGCAGTGTGTGAGTGTAAGGGTACAGGGCCTCTAATTGTGGAATAATAAGTGCTGCAGCCCTTAGAGGCCTTCCCTGGTCACAGTGCCCTTGGTACCTGTGGTACCATTTGCCAGGGACTGACCTGTGGCCAGAGAGTGCCAATTGGGTTTGGTCTTCAATGCAGTTTTATGGAAAGAACATAGGCCCTGGGTACCTGATAGGCAGGAGCCCAGGGCACACTCAGTCAAAGTACATCAGCAAAAAGTGGGGGCAACCATGCAGAAAGAGGGCACTTTCACACAATCAGACAACACCGCTTCCTTCCACTCATCCTTCTTAATCGATTCACATATCTCGAAAACGTCTGCCACCATCCACTCATCTTCTTCATCCATCCCTCTGACATTATCTAATGGTAATCTTGACATACAGTAAGCATTGATATTTTTTACACCAGGCATGTATTTCACTGTGACTAGGTGTTGCTTTACCAGCCCCTGCTGTAGAAAACAATTCCAACGGCTCACTGACAGAATATCGACAACAAAAATGACGAGGTACAAAAATATCGTTGTCCAGAATATCGAAGTCCTATCTACATCATGGTAAGTACAAAAATAGCGAGAAAAAAATATCGCTGTCAAAAATATCGTTGTAAAAAATACCGTTTTTTAAAATGCTTAAAAAATAATGTAAAATAAAGTAAATAATACATATAATTAAAAAAACATAGTTAGAATTATTAGAAAATGTTTAAAATAATAAATAATAAATATAATTTAATGTTAAAAATAATTAAACATAAAATATATATAAAATATAATATATAAATTGACTTAATATTTATAAATAATTATTATAAAACATTATAAAATGTTAAAAACATACTAAAAATTATAAATACATATATATATATATATATACATATACCAGTAAACTAAAAATAAAAATAAAATATATATATAATAATTTCAAATATTAAAATATTATAATCTTTTACAATTACATTTGAAACTACATTAACAACAACAGTAGGGAAAATGTTGGGTAGCGAAGGGGATAAAATTACTATTCCCACTCCAGGGAGTGCAACAGTAGGGAAAGTATTGGATAGCGGAGGGGAATAACTTACTATTCCCCCTCCAGCAAGTACAACAGTAGGGAAAGTGTTGGATAGCGTAGGGGAATCATTTACTTTTCCCACTTCAGGGAGTGCAACATTAAGGAATGTGTTGGATAGCGTAGGGGTAAATATTACTATTCCCACTCCAGAGATAGCAACAGTAGGGAAAGTGTTGGATAGCATAGGGGTAAAAATTACTATTCCCACTCCAGAGAGTGCAACAGTAGGGAAAGTGTTGGATAGCGGAGTGGATAAAATTACTATTCCCACTCCAGCGAGTGCAACGGTAGGGAAAGTGTTGGATAGCAAAGGGGAATAATTTACTATTCCCACTCCAGCAAGTACAACAGTAGGGAAAGTGTTGGATAGCGGAGGGGAATAATTTACTATTTCCACTCCAGCAGGTAGAACTGTAGGGAAAGTGTTGGATAGCGGAGTGGAATAATTTACTATTCCCACTCCAAAGAGTGCAACAGTAGGGAAAGTGTTGGATAGCGGAGGGGTAACAATTACTAATCCCACTCCAGCGAGTGCAACAGGAGGGAACGTTTTGGATAGCGGAGGGGAATAATTTACTATTCCCACTCCAGATAGTGCAAGAGTAGTGAAAGTGTTGGATAGCAGAGGGTATAAAATTTACTATTCCCACTCCAGAGGGTGCAACAGTAGGGAAAGTGTTGGATAGCGTAGGGGTAAAAATTACTATTCCCACTCCAGAGAGTGAAACAGTAGAGAAAGTGTTGGATAGCAGAGTGGATAAAATTACTATTCCCACTCCAGCAAATGCTACAGTAGGGAAAGTGTTGGATAGCAAAGGGGAATAATTTACTATTCCCACTCCAGGGAGTGCAACAGTAAGGAAAGTGTAGGATAGCGGAGGGGAATAATTTACTATTCCCACTCCAAGGAGTGCAACAGTAGAGAAAGTGTTGGATAGCGGAAGGGTAATAATTACTATTCCCACTCCAGCGAGTGCAACAGTAGGGAAAGTTTTGGATATTGAAGGGGAATAATTTACTATTCCCACTCCAGCGAGTGCAACAGTAGTAAAAGTGTTGGATAGCGGAGGGGATAAAATTACTATTCCCACTCCAGCAAGTGCAACAGTAGGGAAAGTGTTGGATAGCGTAGGGGTAAAAATTACTATTCCCACTCCAGCAATAGCAACAGTAGGGAAAGTGTTGGATAGTGGAGAGGCATAATTTACTATTCCCACTCCAGCAAATGCAACAGTAGGGAAAGTGTTGGATTGCATAGGTGAATAATTTACTATTCACACTCAAGCAAAATAATTAAAATTAATTATCAAACAATTAATTAATTAAAACATTTTTAACTAACACCAGATTCCCCTATAACTGACACCACCAATATTGTAAAACATAACACTATTAACATAATTAATTTATAATTAATTAATTAATTAATTAAAATTAACAAGCAATTTAAAAGCAATCAATAATAAATTAATTCACACTATTAACACTATAAAACAACTTAAAATAAATATTATACTAAAAAATTTAATAAAATATATTATAATTAAATTACTTCCCAGTCTACTCCCCTATCAACCCACAACCCACTCTTAAAAAATGACACAAATAACATTATTAATAATGAATTAATAATTATTAATTACCAATTAATAAATAATTAACAATACATTATTTTTCACAACATTTTAAATGCATAAAAATCAAATAATTAAAAATATAAATTAATTAATAATTATTAAATTACTTCCCACCCTACTCCCCTATAAACCCACAACCCACTCCTAAAAAAATAACGCAATTAAGATGTTTACTAATTAATTATTAATAATTAACAACCAATTAATAACTAATTAATAATTAATTAATTACCACAATTAACAATATAAAATATTAAATGCACAGATATTAATTAATTAAAAATAAGAATTAATTAATTATAATTAAATTACTTCCCACCCTATTCCCTAATAAACCCACACCCCGCTCCTAAAAAAATTACACAATTAAGATATTTACCAAATAATTATTAATAATTAACAACCAATTAATACTAATTAATAATTAATTAATTTCCACAATTAACAATATAAAATATTAAATACATACATATTAATTAATCAAATTTATTTATTAATTAATTATAATTAAATTACTTCCCACCCTATTCCCCTATAAACCCACAACCCGCTACGGACCAAAACGCAAACATTAATTAAAATAAATTAATAACTTATAAAAATTATTATTACATTTATTATAATTAAATTACTTCTCACCCTATTCCCCTATAAACCCACAACCCGCTTCGGAACTAAAACGCAAAATGTACTTTAAAAAAAAAATGATTAACTTCTAAAAATTTAACACATATATTAAAAAACAAATGCAATACTTACACAAAAAAATAGAACACATACATATAAAATACACACTAAAATACATAACACTAAATAAAACAACGATATTTTTAACAACGATATTTTTGCTAACGATATTAATTACTTCGATATTTTGAAAAACGATATTACTTACCTTCAGCTCGATATTCTTGACAACGATATTCTGACTGTCGATATTTTTGTTGTCTGAGATTTTGGACTCGATATTACTGCTACTCGATATTTCCAACTCGATATTATGTCTGTTCACCAATTCCAACAATGGTTTGTGATTGGTATGCAGCTCAAACTTCACTCCCCATACAAAGATGCTGAAATGCTGCATCCCCCACCAGTATCCCAATGCCTCCTTTTCCACTGTGGAATAGATAATCTCTGCTCCTTTTCTGAGTGCGTGATGTAAATGCTTCTACCCTTTCTTTGCCATCATACACCTGCAGTAATGCGGCCCAAGACTATAATTACTCGCATCAGTCACACTAATCGTTCTGTCATCCGTATTGAACGGCTTTAACGTAACCGCTTTCACACTGGACCTCTTGACTTCATCAAATGCAAGCTGGCAATCACCCAACCACTGAAATTTCACTCCTTTCTTCATCAATTCATGTAATACATGCAATTTTTCCTCAAAAAGATGAAAAAGCTTAGCATAATACTCTGCGAGTCCAAGAAATGACCTTAATTGTTCTTTGTTCTTTGGTGGGGGAGCCTTCTCTATTGCTTCCATTAAATTATGTTTGGGTCTAACTCCTAAATATTCTAATTCCTTCACGCCGAACTTGCATTTACTTCTACCAGAGGTAAGCCCTGTATTCTCCAACCTGCCAAAATACCACCTGCAGTACTTCATCATGCCTCTGCTTATTTTCTCCCCATACCAATGGACATATCATTCAAGACACCCTGCATGACGCTTTGGAACACTGCAGATGCAGAGGCCAGACCAAGGAACATGCAAACAAACTGAAATGCTCCCTCGGGTGTGATGAACAACGTCAAATGTCGGTATTCCCTGTGTAATCGTTCCTGACGATAGGCACTGGATAAATCTAGGGTGGTAAAATACCTCCCCCCTTCACACTTGCCAACATCTCAGTAATCCTGTATAGGGGATGATGGTCGATCCAAAAACAGTCATCCAAATCTCATAAGTCCACACATATGCTGATCTTGCCATTGGGTTTTCTTGCGATCACAATAGGACTTAACCACTCTGAAGCCTCAATAGATTTGATCACTCCTTCTCTGCACAACTTTTGTAACTCTTCCTTCAGCAATCCATCCAAAGCAATCGAGACATTCTGCACCTTGTGCACCTTGGGCAGAACCCCTTCCTTGAGCACAATGCGGTTTTCACATTTCTTGAGGCATCCTAACTCCTCTTTGACTAGGTCAGGAAATCTGCTGGCCCATTCACCCACTTCATGAGACTCTGTTAACAAAACTTGTTTGGGGTGGTTTGGGTTCAGTACAATTCCCAATGCATGTTGTTCCGTCCAGCCAAGCAAAGACCTTCCTTTTTCAACTGCATAAAGTTTTCCCTTAGTGCTCATCCCTTGACATTTTAGCTCAGCCATAAAACACCCCACAACAGGTAATTTGCTCCCACAGTAGCCTTCTGGTTCCACATCAGTGGGGCTTAATTAACCCATCTTAAGATCTTCCCAAGTCTGCTTGTCAATCAAGGTAAATGGTAAACACGAGTCAGCCCACACATTCACATTTTTCCCATTCAATTCAATTGTACACTTAGGTGGCCTACAAACACTTTCTTTTTCTAAAGATTGTGCACACACCAGCTTATCCAACTGTGACTCCCCACTCACCACTAGGACTGCTATATCATCCTCTCCACTCTCACTCAACTCCCCTTCAACACCAACATCTTCATGCCTATCAACCAAATTCACAACTTTCTTAAATCTTCCCACATTGGACGTCCTGCAAACTCCTGAAAAATAGTCGACTTTCTTGTATTTGTAACATCTGCTCTTAGAAGACAGGCAATTACATGCTTCTGCAGTGTGTCTGGTACTTCCAAGTCTGAAACATGCTCTTTTATTTCCATTTCTTCAACATTTATTTATCTTACGCTTATCATGATCTTCCACTTTCTCCCAAACTTTCTTAACAGTATTTACCTTGTTCACAGACTCAGATTCCTTCTCCTTGGTTCCAGCATCCTCCAACTCTTTAATGTAACGGGAGGTGTTTTCCATGTGCTTGGTTACATCAATAGCTTTGACTAAAGTGGGATCTTTTAGAAAATCTCTCTTGAATTTTCATACTTTGTATTCTATTGATTAATTTTTCTCCAATTATCTCGCCTCTGAGATCCCTGAACTTGCATGAAACCGCCAGACGTCTCAAAACAGCCACATATTGGTCTATGGTTTTGCTTTGCTTTTGCCCCCGGGAAAATAATTTATGCCTTTCAACAACAATACTAATTTTCTTTCCAAAATTTACCTCTAAAGCTGTGACCACTCTATAATACACATCCTCCTCATCAGAGTCAGATCCACATCCCCACCACTGTCACTTGTTTCTGACATGGGCAGGGTTTTTAATACCTTCCTCCCTTCTATATCAAGACTGTGTTTGAGAATCGCTAATTTTCTCTTCGAGGCATGCACGCCCATGCCTATGGCCTTCATATAGGTCTCAAATGCTTCTTTCCAGTCCTCCTAAACCATGCTTGGTACTCCTAAATCCTGAAAAGATTATGGAGGAGGTTGTATTAATTGTGACGACATCGTAAATTCAGTCCCTTCACGCACACAGTCAAATGCTAAGCAATAATGACGCGCACCCAAAATGGCAATACTGAAATTGTGCATATTAGTGCCTTATGCTCCAATAAGTACACATCAGATATTTATACTGTAATGGAATGCGGGCAAACACTTTCGTACTATGCTTCAATCTGTGCACATCAGTGACTCCAATATGTAAGAATAGTGACGCTGACTATAGTTGCAAGCAAATGGTGGAATACTTCTACACCAGCCAATCCTTTTGAACTGCGCCCATCAGTGATACATCACCAGTTGTGCACGGACAATGTTAATATACTTCACCAATTCAATTGTGTAGGCGCATTGAATATTAAGCTATGCACATCAGAGCAGCATACGCTCATGCACTTCCTACCATAAAGCTGTGCACATCAGCGTTTGCTTCCCCACATAAATCTGCTTGCCACTGCACCTTCTCAAGATCCCCACCAAACTGCCATCATAGCCCTGGCAGCGCCATTCAGCTCTTTCTGTTCACCGCTCTGCACCGCATCTTTGCATGTCAGCTGGTCCACACACAGCATTGCTAGGATGCCATGTTGCAGTGTAGGGAACGCTTTTCGGCGTTCACCGCGTCTTCACGTTACAAAGGGGTGCTTGTGAGGTGATATCATCACTATGGATGGCTACTCCTCCGTCACTGCAGTATTTCACTCTGCAACGTTCTTTACTACAGTCAGCGGCCACCCGCGAGCGCTTCCTTTGAGAAAAAAGACCACAACTCGGTAAGCTCACCTGAGTGCCACATATCAGGGCAGTTAATGCGCCCCTGAATGCCTCCCAACCAAACTCACACCGAGGCCAGACAAGTGCCCCCGAAGGCTCCCAGTCTTCACATGCACATTAATGCGCTCACTCTCCACGTAATGCAACTCGCAGACTTAAATGCAAAGAAAAACCTCACTTTGCTTCTCTCATGCCATGGCTGTGTGGTCAGGTTTCCTTTCTTTCTTTTAATTCCCCAGCTCACCTCCAGGCCTTGTCAATGCCCGCACCACAGGCCCAACAGCAGATGGGATCATCAAAACACAATCCTACTAAACAGATGTTCATATAATGCAACGCGATGAATGAGTGCCACCATTATCATCACCACTTTACTCGCCAAAGACCGGTTCACTCCAAATGTCTGCTTCCTTCACATCTCATCCTTCTCCCCACTTTTAGGACACAAGGACACAGTGGTTTATGTGGAAACAGGTTTATTCAGTAAGGTACAACGATCCCTGGACATTCTGTCTCCTCAGCAACTGCCTACAAGCTCCAGCTTCTCAGAAATCCACAATAAGGATTCTGTAAGTGGAAGCCACAGTTGCTAAGAGATAGCATCACACACCAGAGAAGAACAGGGATACAACACATCCTTCACTTACGGACTCCAAATATCGATTCGTTAATAGAGATTTCTTGAAGGATTTGCAAATTGTGACTAGTTGCAGAATGGTAACTTTGCACTTTAAATTTACCATTAAGTGGAAGCAGGTGGGAATAATGTGCAACTATGTAAATGGACCCAGATAGCACCAGCATCTTTCACAATGGCAGTTATGTATGTGATGGCCAGAAGGATGCAGATACTGGTTGGACTGCAAAAGAGGAGGAGGAGAGAGTAAAGGGGATTTTAGGGTCATGATTAACCCTGGGTGTA
This sequence comes from Calotriton arnoldi, assembly GCA_963921515.1. Classification (NCBI taxonomy): domain Eukaryota; kingdom Metazoa; phylum Chordata; class Amphibia; order Caudata; family Salamandridae; genus Calotriton; species Calotriton arnoldi. The sequence continues at coordinate 107,492 of CAWUFW010015155.1, read as the reverse complement.
GTTGGCATAGCGGGACTACGCGGAGGTCCATGGATGCACTTTTCTTGTGAGAACTGCGCGAGCGCGCGCATGCGCAGTTTTCGCATGGATTACCCAGAGACGGCGAGGAAGAGGAGTGCAGCCCGGGGACGCCGCAGTACAGGTAAGTGTTTTTTTTTACTTTTCATTAAAGTCTAATTCATTGTTAATAGGGGGGGTGGAGTCGGGGGCTGGCCAACTCTGCTGCGGAGTGTGCAGAGATTTGCCTGCTCCGTGTTCTCCGTGTAACGCGGAGTAGGTAAATCCCCGCACACTCCGCGGGCGGAGTGGAGTTCTCCGCCCGCGGTTAGTCATGATCACACTCTTTGAGCAAACAGAAGAGGATATTTTTGACAAATACAGACTTAGGGGTCGATTCCGATCTTGGTCGGAAGGCCTCCGAATCGGATTCGGCCTTACCGGATCTGAGTCGGAGGCCTTGTTTCCGACCGAGTCGTACAGAGGTCCGGACGCCCAAGTACGATGCGAATGAACGCGAAATCACCGACCGACTCGTTTCCGGGTCCGAACCGCTCCGTACGACTCGGTCGCAGACGAACCGTAACGCGCAATGGAGTTGATTTCTGACCGAGCCAGTACAATGCACGATTCGGACAGCCGGATCGAGTCGGAGTTTCCGGGGCGAAAAAGCTCCGGGAAGCGGACTTCACCCGTAGCCTAATGAGTAAAATGCAGGGGGGGACCCAAGGGTCCCCCCTTCACATGCATGTACGGTGCGGATGGCACCAACGCGTACCCACTGCAGGGGGCGCCCTTTTGCAAGACGTACCTATTCAGCTGATGCGAGGCCATGCACGCGTCGTACGACCGGCTCCCATTGAATTCAATGGGAATCCGACCGAGCCGAGTCCGTCAGCATGCGGCAGCATCGTACTCGCTCGGTCGGACTCCAGGGGTACGGCTCGGTCGGAAAACACTCCGGATACGGCTCGGTCGTAGGGCTTTCCGACCCAGATCGGAATCGACCCCTTAGTAGTCAGGTTATTTTAGACCTAATTGCTGCACTGAAACCTCTGCTAAAAAAATCACTTCCAGAAGCAACGTCAAACCTTCCATACGCAAGTACTGTTCTCACTTCACCTTCTAACCTCTGGTAGCTACCTGGGTGTCATAACAGTGGCAGGTGGAGTTTCACAAAGTGTGTTATGTAAATCATTAAGGGAATTTTCTAGATGGAAACAGTAACTATTCCCTAACACTTCACAGGATGTACAACTGACTGAATTACATTTATATCGCATAGTGCATATTCCACGTCATAGAATGTATTGGAGGTACTCATGTAGCTGTATGCCCACCATTTGAAAATTAATATCTATTCAAAACCAAAAAATAGTTACTCATTAAACTTACAAATTGTGTGTAATGCATCATGCATCATCCTAGACACACTAGCATGTTTCCCAGGGAGCACCCACGACTCCTATATGTTTAGACACAGAGATATTTACAATTGTCTTGTTAGAGGAGACTTTGTCAATGGATATTTACTAGGTAAGTCTATCATGTCATATTTAGACATATCAAGCCTGCATACATCATGTGAAATATAAATATTACACTGTTTTATTGCAGTTGAAAGTACGTATGCTCTGCGTCCTTCAAATTTAACATCATGTCAAAATCCCACCACCCAAAATGAGCGCAGATATAAAAATGTTCAGAAAAGAAAACTCCCTGTAGTTGAGCTCGCATTTGAACTTTTAAAAGGCAGATTTAGGTGTCTCGATGAGAGTGGTGTAGCACTGCAATATAGCCCAGAAAAGTAACATTATTGCTAACTGTGATATCTTGAATAATATTACAAGAAAGGGACTCTCCTCAGTTGTTACAAAGTCAGGTTCTGATAATGAAGAACCGTATCCACTACTACATAAACCTTAAATTGATTCAAGAGCAGGTGAAGGAAGGGCACGGTGTGCAGACATTACTACTCATTTTTTATTATGGTGAGTATTGATACAACTGTTTATAATAATAAATACATAATACAACTGTGTTGATGCTTTTGAATAAAAAATAACCTGTTATTTCAGTCTTCTGATTATGAAATAATATTAATGTTTCACAATCCTTTGATCAATGTATTATCATACTTAACTTTGCTTGCCTCAAAAATGTGAAAAACTGGCAACCACACATTACACAATCAGAAAGTACTTCTTTCATGTTTTTGTCTTCATCTCCCAACACTGTCCCTTTCAGAAGTGGCAATACTAGAAGGAGTAGAAACATCACCACCAGCAACATGACTAGTCCTGCGCCGAACATTCGTGGCTTCAGTAACAGATGCAACATAGGCTTGAAGCCTCTTCATTTTCCTCAACGCTTACCTGACCAGCAGTAGCAATTTGTGTGGTCTGGACGTTTTCTAAGACAGTGGTTACCTGCTCAAGGTTATGGGCCACGTCCACACTATTGTTCTTAAATGTGCGCCTTGATAAAGTGTAAGTAGCATGGGCAGAATGCTTCACTGATCTACTGAAACCATTTTTAAATTATATATATATAGGTGAGGCTGATGGCTATATTTCACACTTTCATGTTGTATAACATTATTTAAATTTGTGACTGCCGCAGTTACGTTTCAAGTTTTTCAAACAATTCCTTTTGTTTCTTCTCTACCTTAATTGCTTACCCTACATTTCCCATAATGCACCTCAAAGTGAAATACAAACTTTAGTCAGGAGTGCATATTGTATAGCTTTTCTCTATCTTTACTACAATTTTAGAACTAAATTAAACCACGTAAAGTAAATCAAAATAAGTAAATCTGCATTAAAGTTTACCATTTACCTTTAGCAGCTGAGGGCGGTGTTGATGTGTCAATTTTGCTGAAACCACTAAAGCTCTCAGTCTCATAGATTGATTGGAATATGGTGGCTGAGCAGAGGGTTTAGCTCCAGTAGCACATACCTCAGTTAGCCTACTTGGCACTTTCTTCTTAGTCATTGATATCACGGAATGCCATCACATACAAATGTCCTCTATGGTATGCAGTGTAACGCCCATATAATCAATTTTCTCCTGCATACCCAAACTGATATTTTATTTTGAGATTCAGGCACAAGTAAAGAGGATTTGCTAAAAAGCTTATCAATATAGACCACACATTCTTCTGTGAGAATTGCTAACTCTTCTCACTAAACTTTAACCTTATTTTCCTTCCTGAAGCATCCTTCACAGTTTTTATTGTGGACATTTTTAAAAAAATGTGGCCCCTCATTTATGAGAACTGATGGTTCACTGCAGCAAGGCAGTGATGTGTCTGAAAAAGTTGCGCTGTTGTATGACATTCTCAACCACCTTGGATGTGCCGTATTTACGTTATGGTGTACCATGGCGTAAGGTTCCATTGTGCGTAAAAATGAATGACACCTACGTGGGACGGCAGCCGCAGAGAAAACTGACACATGTGTAGCCAAAGTGATGCTAGGCTGCTTTGCGGCTTGTAAAGTAACACAAATCACTCAAGCGTCACATTGAAGTGCGTCATAAGTCAAAAATTCCTTAAAAAGTGACTTATTTGAAGAAAAAACATTTCCCAATACCTAAAAAGGGACAAGTAGAGCACGCAGCATCAGCCAGGGCAAGGACCCCAACAACCCCAGCACCATCCGGAATGTCAAGACAGACCCGTAGGGGAAGAGAAAGCATAATTTTAGTGAGGAGGAGAATCAAATTCTGATGTGACAATGTATGAACATCAACTCTTTGTCACCTCCTAATTGCCATCAGGGTAGAAAGAGGCCATTTGGCAGTCCATAGTGGACAAGATTAATAGTGTTGGGCAAGATAAAAGGACAGTGCCAGAGTGCAAGAAGCTCTGGCATGATTATAAGCGTAGGACCAAGGAGAAACTGGCCAATAACCTGAAGGCATTCATGCTGACTGGAGGAGGAGGACCCGAGGACCAGGAGAAGCTGACCCCCTGGGAGGAGCAGGTGGCATCCGTCATCCCATGATCCCAGCAGAGTTAGTGGCAGGAGTACCTGGACAGGCCAGTTCTGGCATTGAGGACCAACAAGACCTATAGGGTAAGTAGCAACAAGGGACAATATGCCCAAATAGGTCATGCGTGGCAGCGCAGCAACTTACGTTACTGCTCTGCATTGTGCCGAGTTTAAGGGAAAGGGATGGAATTGCTCCCATGTTCAGTCATACATCATATAAATGCAAGTCAAACTGCCCAGTTACATGTTGCACAGCCCAGTCCAGCTCCTTCAAGTCTGAGCAGTTCATGTGTGATGTACAGCACCCGTCCAGGTTCACCATTATATTCTCGGACTTGTAGTGGAATGTATAACATGACTGACTATGACTACAAGTCCCACAATACAAAGTAAAAAACATGGACTGGAACACCACATTATGCTTGGATACTGGAACCGTGCCCACCCTCACTTTGACAAGCAGGCCCCCTTTCACCATGAGGCTAGTGTGTCTGTTTTGGGGCCATGCAGACAAATCTGGACTGTAAAGAAATGGAATAGATTGGGGATGGCAGATGATTACCTTCTTCTGAAAGGGGGATCAGGTGTGGTGTATGTGACATATCAATACATGGGAAAATGCAAAGAGCCACGTGTGCAATCACTAGCATAAAACTACATTGCACACAGCTGTACTGATTTGCGGGTTGAGATCACACAGGTGTCGGCTACCATGGTATAGACCACCCTACCTCCTGTCATGTATAAATTTTATCTGGGGGTGGGGGTATTCAAGTGATGCACATCAGATGACCATGAGTGAATGTTGGAAGAATAGATTGTGTGTAAGACTGGTGATTCCCTGGCAGTGTAGTGCAATGTAGGTGTGGCGGAGCATATTGAACTGGCACTGTCTCTGATCGGGGAGATATTGCATAACAAGGAGGTGAGAAGTCACGTGTGTACTGAAAGGTGGCCTGAGCAACACTCATGCACTGCTGTGTCTGATAGTGCCACACTTCTGATGCAGCTGGGGAGGGATGCCACAGAAGAGGGCATTGGTGTACTACATCATACATGTCATGTGGACCTTGATGAAGATGTAGCACGTGCCAAGAGAGATTTAGAAAGGGAAATGTATGACTATGCCACATATGTCAAAGCAGGAGGATGTCAAACAGGGAATAGTGAAGTGAATGGATGAGATAGATTTCGACAAAGATGGTCAGGTCTTAGTGATGTTTGGAGGGTGTGGTGTATGGGCCTAGTTATATACATGTCAGGGTAGGTACATGTCTCAGAGTATCATTACTACTAGCATGCGGGCCACAGATTCAGCCATAGCCCTCAGGTACAGGCAGCCATATTGCTCAATTGGAAATGGTGACTCACATTGGGGGTGTTGGTGTCACAGGAGAGTCAAATGATTATCTGTGTGCCATTAGTGTGTGACAGAAAGTAGAGTCCCTTCGTCCACTAGAATATTGGCAGAGGAGTCATGTGCAGCTAAAAGTGAGTATGGCTGAGTTGAGCAATGTCTGATACTCAGCAGAACACCTAATCTGGCAATGTCAAAATTGGGTGATCGTCAGTGTTAGCACCTTCCTAGTTTGACTGACCCTATCCCCTCAGAGTTGGTACATCGTGCCTACAGTACAGAACTAGGGCGAGAACTGTGTATGTACTGAAGTCACAAGAGTATACCCAATTACCAAAACCATGATAAGTACATTCCCTTACACATTCTTACAGTTTAATATGGTTGCTAGCTGTGTAGAGTTGTGTGGATGCATGTCAAATATGAGCCCTTGGCCACATTAATGCAAAATGTGCATGCAAGAACGCACAACAAGGAAGACTGGTGTGGTGTACTGTTTGAAAGGCAGACTGCATGTTCAAAATTAATACATGACGAAATGCACACCAGGTCAGGTGGCACTATTAAAGATGGTCACACTGCCTGGACTGCTCTATTATTTTGGCTCATTACCACTCTGGATCCCACGCAAACTCTTTGCCCAGCTCAACACCATGATCACAGGATTTTTATGGGGTACTGGGAGACGCAGAGTGGCGCTCACCACCATGATGAGGCCCAGGGCGGAGGGGGGCTTTGCGGTGCCGGATTTTGAGGCCTATTATCACACAGCCCAAGTACAGTGGTTCACGAAGTGGATGGTGGGACGACTCCGAAATGCGAAGGATCTTGGGAGCACGGATCCGGGATTGCGACTCCTGTCCCGCATGCTGTTACGTCTCCCTTTGAGAGATGGGGAAGCCCCAGCGGACTTAAGGGCGATGTGCCGCTGCTGGAACCGGGCTTGTGGCCGAGCACGACCAGGACCCCCGTATGCGCTTGAGATCCCGCTGCTGGTTTTCGAGGCACTGCCTCATGGCGGAGATTGGCACGGACTGAGAGCCTGGGGGGAGGCGGGGATATCCACTATTGGAGATCTCTATGAGAACAATACCTTACTCCCTTTTAATGATTTATTTGAGCAATACGACCTTCCCAGGGGTGATTTCCTTTTACATGCTGCCCTGCCGGCAGCTATCCGTAAGAATTGGAGGGAGGGGCTGGCGGAACATCTGACTTCTCTAGCTTGTCAGTACGTAGTAGTAGCGGCTGGAACGGTTAAAGCAGTCACCTGTCTCTACCGACGCCTTACGCAGGAGGCGTGGCGGCCCCTGGCAGCCCTGCGTCTCAAATGGGAAGCGGACCTAGGCGAGCCCATAGATGAGAAGCCGTGGGAAGAACTGGTAGAAAGAGCTTGGAAAAGCTCCAGAAATGCGTGCTTCCAGCTGATACACTTTTTTGTCCTCCATAGAGCATACCTTACCCCGTCCAAGATTAACGAATATTTTGGGGCCCGATCCGCTTGTCCAAGGTGTAGCCTGGAAAACGCGGAATTTCTACATATGTTCTGGGACTGCCCGTTACTGAGGGGGTTTTGGAGAGGGGTAACGACTAGATTAGGGGACACAACGTAACGCGACATAGCACTGACACCAAAGTATTGCCTATTACACTGGTTCCCTCACACCGCCCGGAATAAAGTCACCAGCAAATTTATAGACCTGGGGTTGGTATTGGCCAAAAGGGAACTTACTAGCCATTGGAAGGCGAAAAACGCCCCTAGCGTACTGAGGTGGTTGAGGGAACTTATAAAGTGGGCGGACTGCGAAGGGATCTTTAGACTGCAAATGGCCCAAAGGACTGAAGTGAAAAGACACTGGAGGCAGCGAGAGCGTGGGTGGCATTAGTGGAGGTGTTAAAACAGCCGAGTGGCGCTAACAAAACACCCCCTGGGTGAGCAGACACAGATATGGAGAACGGAATACCTGACTAACTGCGTGACTCTCATGGCCGTCCAAGAGATCGTGATGCCCATGGTGGAACTGGATGGGAATGGGCCCTTTTAGGAAACTATCTTACTGGGAATAGCATGCCTGATGCCCTGTAAGACCGGATAACATTACCATGCGGGGAATTGGATGACTGAGCGACATGCCTGGGGGGTGGGTGAGGGTGGGTGTTGGGCGGGTGGGGGGGGGAGGGAGGGTTTCCTTTTGTTGACTATTACGGGTTAGTAATGGAACAGAATGCTTGGATGTTGAATGTCTATTAAGGGGATGCAGAGCCTGATTAGCTCGAGGACCCTGACCTATACTCAGTGAATTGTCAACTCCTTGCACAAGACCAAGACTAATGACTTCTGGGGGACGTCGAACCGAGATTATTGTGTATGGATGTAAATGGCTAATTATCGAAAGAGACTTGTAAGTTCAGGTTCCTCTCTGTACTGCTATTGACTGCTTTATTGCCACTGAATAAAATCTGTTTACAAAAAAAATGACGAAATGCACATCACTTTCCCAGGGGTTGTGGGCTCAGTAGTGGCCAGAGGAAATGCAGGCACCCTGGGGACTTGGTGCAGTGTGTCCAGTAGTGGTGTCAATAAGTGAAACTCCATCCCTTATAACCATCATGAAAAAGAAAGGCTCTCACCAAGGCAGATGTGGACCTTACCTCAACTTACCCTCCCACAAAATATCACCCTTGTCACATGGTGGTCCCTGTGAACAATGTAGAAATAATGCCATATGAAAGGCAACTACAGTGAATCTTGGGAACAATTTCTATGGGTAGCATATGTCCTACACATCAATGTTGAACAGAAAGTGAATGAGAATAACATCTGTATATCAGCCAAAGTTTCTCATGTCAACATCTAGCATAGATCATCATTAACATATTACAATTTCTTTGAAGAGGGTGAAACAACACATTCTGACCACCAGCCTGTCCAGGATGACCAATCTGTTGGCAATGACATCTTGCCCCCTCATGGACGATGACACCTTTCAGCAACTCGTGGACTCCATTGGAACACCTTCTCCAGTCACTGCAAGGAGTGACAGCGTAGCGTCACTGGGTCTCCAGAGGAACTGCCTACCACAGAACATGCCCCATCTTCCAGCCAAAGCCGAAGCCTTGACTCCGAGGACCCCCAAGTTGTCTTTCACTGGCGAGTGGTAGGAGTCCAGCAACAACTTGTAGATGGGGTTCGGGGGGGGATGGAGTCCATTGTAAGCAGCTTAGAGGGAGTCTGTAGGTGCCTCAGTCCCAATAAGGACACATCATAGGCAATCAAAGGCACCTACCCTTCGCTCCATAGAATGGAACAGTTCCTCGCTAACATTGCTGGCGTCATGAAGCAGAGGTAACATCAACAGCCTGGCCAAAGTGAAACCAGTGAGGTTGCCACCCAGCTGGGGGCCATCCGCAACATCCTCCAATCTATGGAGTGGAAGCAGTACTCCTACATTGCCACTATGGGTGCCTTACACTGCAACGTTGTTGCCTTGCTGACAAGCCATCAGGTCTTTGTCAGTAATGTGCTGCCCTCCTTGCTGGCACAAACAAATGCTGCCGGGGACCAGAGAGGCACATCTCCAGCCCTGATGTGTGTGTGCCTCAGATGCCTCCTGCACAAACACCACCACCCTTAGGGGAGGCACAACATACATCAGAGTAAGAAGATGTGGGTTTTAACACTTTCCGGCAGCGATCTACCCAGTAATATTTGTCTGTGCCTCTTAGCCAGTTTCTTACTGGACCAGTGTAATTATCATACCATCACCCTTGTCACCTGGTACTGTCCCCTTTTTGTATGCCCATATGTTAATCTGATCCATTTGTGCACTGTTAATGAGGCCTACATTCCCTATTGGCAATTTGGCCCTCTTTCTCACTGGAATACTTCTCTCCTCGACATGACACATGACATGTATCCCCCAGGGACTCTGTCTGGATATCCTTTGGCTCTAGAACAATGTTGGGGTTGTTGCTGCAGGAACTGCTAATTTGACATTGCCTATGTACGCACCTGTAAATAAATGAACTACCATGAACCTGCGTGTTTTATATCTGTTGCATATAGGACTAACTAAATCCTGGTGGATGTGTAGATCCAAAAGACACTACCTAGCATCACAAGCAAATTGTGTGACTGTCCCTATCATGTGCTCTGGTTGGACATGGCAAGCATCATGTACCTCCACTGCCATGTCATTATGTTGAAAATCCCTTTGAACTATTGAACGTTATGGTGTGACAATAAGCATCAGTACTAACCCTGGGCGGAGTTCCTGGAGTTGCACTACGCGAAGCACTGCGAAGTGCAAAAAAAACTCTGTCGCACTACGCAGAGCTCCGCGAGCGGTGGAGTATAATAGAAAAATGCCGTTCGCGGTGATTGCACAGTGCCGGATGCTTGTCCGCACTGTGCAATCATTGCGAAAGGCACCATGCACAGTGCAAGCTTTCCTTTTCTGCCGCTCGAGTAGATTTTTACTCGAGCGGCAGCTTTCTCAACGCGAACGGGCAGTTTCTCAACGCGAGCGGTCACGAGCATACGCGACCATTCGCAATGAGAAACCTGACCCCCCCGCGTTGAGAAATCTCGCTGCGATGTTGATTTTCCACGCTCGCGCTCGCCAACTTGATGTTGACGATCGCGAACGAGGAAAAATCTCGCCGGGATGTTGTTTTCCCACGCTCGCCAACTTGATGTTGACGATCGCAAACGAGGAAAAATCTCGCCGGGAGGTTGATTTTCCTCACTCGCCAACTTGATGTTGACGATTGCGAGCGAGGAAAGAAACTCCGCTCCGCAACGCAAAGTGGAGTTTTTCGGAACTCCGCGTAACGCGGAGTGCAGAAAACTCTGCAAGCTCCGCGAGCAGAGCGGAGTTCACCGCCCAGGGTTAATCAGTACCCTGAGTGCCACACAGTGAAAAAAGCCAACTATTCACACAATTGCAGAACTGCGTAAATTGGGTCCTGTGAGGCATGTGAGTCAATCACACATTTTCACACATCCACAGATCTCTTGCTCAGTTCTCATGACAATGTCATCATGCACATATGTCAGCCTCAATGCTTAAACTAAAGATATCCTATAAGTACTATCATAATGCATGCACTGACAATATGCAGATATTAATGGCCAAACTCCTTCTGTATAGAGTCATATCTAGGCCACTCAAGGAAGTAGAACCACAGTTCTACACCTTGGATCTCATTAAATATATACTGCAACTACTAAGTATTTTGGGTCCTCTGTCAAATGATAAATGGTGTAGTAAGGCACACGTGGATATGTAGGAACATTGTGTTCCATTTGGCCCTGAGAGCCCTCACATACATTGAGTGTGAGTGTAACCACACATGGCATCAATTGTACTATATACACACATAACAATATAGAGGTGCCAAGACCAAAGAACCTGGAAACAAGCTACACATCCTTGGGCTAAGAGGAAATGTAAGACAATTGAGAATATGTCCTGGCCTCTTGATCCGGACCAAGCTTCCACTTTTAAATCACGAATGTCTGGTTTCATGCTAATACTGCCATACTTCTCGTGTACCTTTTCCCTCATGTTCCCCACCCCGCCAAACATGCATCATCAATATGATTCTGACCCACTCACTCACGCTTGAGCTTAGATCAAGGAACTCTACCCCACAAGAGGATAAAAGGAGAGACCCCTGTTGAGCAATTGGGGGTTGTCCTATATGCCCAGAGAATGTCATCCACCACAGCCTTCCAATTTAAGTTGTTGACAGTTTCCAGCTGCAACTGGATCTTCAATGTGCGGCTGAAGCATTCGACTAGACCTTTGCTTTTAGGATGGTAAAGGGAAGACTTTATGTGTTTAATGCCATGGGAATCTGAAAATAATTTCATTTCTTCTGACATCACCTGTGTGCCATTGTCTGCTACAATCTCAGCAGGGTACCCCTCCCTTACAAATACCTTGTATAGAAATTGCATGACCAAAGTAGAGGTAACATTACTCACAAACCCAAATTCTGGCCATTTTGACATATAGTCCATGAGCACAATAGCAAACTTGGAATTCTCTCTGTTAGACCTTTTGGCATGTTTCCCCTGTCTTTTTGCTTTCTGACCTCCTGAGTTTGACTCTGTTTTTGCTGGTTTAGTTTCTCCGCGCACTTTCTCACTGCTGATCAGTGTTAAAGTACAAGTGCTCCTACTGTACATTGTGTTTATGGATTGGTGTTTCCATAGTTGGCTTATGTGATTTACCTTTAAGTCCCTAGTATAGTGCACTGTGTGTGCCCAGGGCCTGTAAATTAAATGCTGCTAGAGGACCTGCAGCACTGGTTGAGCCACCCACACTAGCAGCCCTTCAAAGGGTTCTCAGACCTGCCACTGCAGTGTCTGCGCACAGTTGTGACTGCCATGTTGACCTGGCAAGTGCACCCACTTGCCAGGCCCCAAACCTTCCTTTTTTACATGTGAGGCACCCCTCAGGTAGGCCCAAGGTACACCTATCTGCAGGGTGCAGTGTATGTGAAAGGTAGGACATGAACTGGTGTGTGTGACATGTCCTCATAGTGAAATACTGTTTATTTCGTTTTTCACTATTGAAAGGCTATCTGTCCCATAGGATAGAATGGGAGATCTTTTACAACCTCTTACAAATATAACTTCTCATTGGGACAAGATGGAGGAATGGAGTTTGGGCTCTCTGAACTCAGAATTTAATAAAACATCTTTTAGTAAAGATGGTTTTGAAAATTAGGGGTTTGAAAATGACACTTTTAGAAAGTAGGCATTTTCTTGCTTAATCATTCCGTGTGGCTCTGCTGGGTTGTGGATTGGCTGTCTGACTTTGGAGTGACAGGGGCTGGGGATGTGCATTCACTGTAGACAGCCACTGGGGGGGGGGGTTTGAGGTGTGTCCTTCCTTTCCTGGATGAATCAGGGCTGGGCTGAATAGACCTGGGTTGCCTTTAGAGTAGTGGGAGGAGATTTCCTTGCATCTGAATAGGCCTGGTCTGCCTTAAACAATGCGATCTCCACCTCCTGCCAGGAAGCTTGGCCAGAGAGGGCAGAACATGTTTGGACTAAGCACAGAGAATCTCTGCCACAAGAGAACAAAGGGAAATGTGGTATTAACATTTGGGACCAGACCCCAGAACTTTAGCACTCTTTTGGATCAAGGAGCCTGCCAAGAAGAAGAGCTGGAGAAGCTGTGAGGAGGAACTACCACTTTTCTGTGTGCTTTGCTGTGTTGGCCTGCATTGGCTGCTTCTGTCTTGGGCAGAGAAAGGACTGAACTGAACTTTCTGCAGCTTCTTTGTTTGAGTTTCTCCAAGGGTTTGAGGTAGAGCTTGCCCCCTGTTCAAGGAGTCTCACGAACAGCAAATACTTCAAGTTCATCTGCTACCAGCACTGGGAACTGTGTGCTTTGTGCTGCAACAGAAGAAAAAGCAACCAGACACCATCAACAATGTCGCAGCCGCCTCCGTGTCCTGAAGGCACCACAGAGGGCACTGCTGCACTTCGCACCGCAACCCTGGTCTCACCAACTAAGTCGCCTGAGGCCGCCACTGAGACGTTGCTTGCACCGTGATCTGTGGGCTCCGCACTTCGCACCGCCTCACGTCAAACCACCACCCTGGTATCCCCGACGATGCCACTCCAGGCCAACATCAATGCCGCTGTTTGCACCTTGGCCTGCCAGCACTGCGACAAGCACCGTACCACTTTGCACTGCAGCCCTGGTCTCACTGATGCTGCTGGACGGCCGTTACTGAGTTGCTGCCTGCACTGCGACCTGAGGGCACCGCACCACTGCACTTCGCACCGCAGCCCCGACACCCGCCGGCACTCCCAACATCAACCAGACAGAGTTCAATCTGCAACACGTGTGACTTCAAGGGCCCGACGACTCCTGCACCGACCTACGGAACCGTCGCCTGCTGACGCTGGCTCTTCGGAGCTCACCCTGAGGTCCCCGATGCCCTGCATTTCTAAAGGTACTGTCTTGCAAGTCTTCCAGACACTGTAACGGGCCGCGATGTCTCGGTCAGCCAGAACTGTTTGGATTTGTTGTTTATGATGTTGTGATAGCCCCGGACAGAGCTATCGACTTCAAGGAGCTGTATTTCAAGTCTATTTTTGCTTTTTGATATTTCTAAGAACTGTATGATGGATTTTTATCCTTTTTGTGTCTTGTTTTGCTCAGATAAAATATTGGATGGTGTGGTGTCTTTTTGTAGTGTTTTCACTGTATTACAGTTGGCTATGTGCAAATGCTTTACACACTGCCTCTGAGATAAGCCTGACTGCTCGTGCCAAGCTAACAAGGGGGTGAGCAGGGGCTATTTTAGAAGTGTATCCCCCTTAGCCTGACTAGGAAGAAGGGTCCCTACTTGGACAGGGTAACAACCTGCCATCTAGAAACCCTCATTTCTAACACTCTCCCAAAATTTTTATGGGGCCTGCTGTGTCCAATGCCAATTTTGCCCATGGTATCAAAGGAGAATTCACAGGGTTCACCGGGGTGGGTCACTTGGGATTTATCACTTACGAAACATGGACCACAGTCTCCCATGAAACACTCCACATCTTTGTCTATCCAAGGCCACCAAAATATCCTCCAGCATTCTATGCTTCATTGCTCTTATTCCAATATGACACCAAAATTCTTCGTTTCACACTTGTATGTGCTACAAGCTGTCCCATCCTACATAGCAGTCGATCTTCACATGGTAATTCTGCCCATAGGGAGTGAAATTCTAATTGGATATCTTAATGTTGGGCCACCCCAGTGTGACCCACTTCATGACTTCACTAAGAACATGGTCTTTGTCTAGCTTCTCTCTCATTCACTCTTTTTCAATCCCCACTGAAGACATTGTTGATAGAATTTGCTAAACATACAGTTTCACTATCATTCACCACCTACATCCGAAACCTCCAAGGGCATTCTGGGCAAGAAATCAGCATTCACGTTCTTATTGCCAGGAACATATCAAATGTTATAATTAAACTCCTGCAAAAGATATTTCCACTTGCACATCCTGGGAGTAGCCTTATCACCCACTTTTGTGCTGAATAATTTCATGAGAGGTTTGCGATCCATCTTAAAAGAAAAGGAACTACCCACACATATGTACGAAAATACTGAGTTCCCCACCAAAGTGCCAAGGCTTACTTTTCTATGGTTGAGTAGGTATGCTCCGCACCTCTAAGTGCTCTGGAAGCAAAAGCAACCTCATCCTCCCTTCCATTACTTTTCCTCTGCATTAGAACAGCACCCAACACACAGTTGCTGGCATTAGTAACTATTATGCTACTATCTCTTGGCTCAAATATCTTCAAAGGACCTATGGTTACAATATTAGAACATACTTTGCCAAAAGCAACTTACCACTCCATGCACCACAAAAATTAGACACCCTTGTTTAATAAGCTGAGTAAAATGGGAAATACATTTAAGGTAATACTCAGCCAACCCCAGGAAGTATCTCAGTTGATCTTTATTATCTGGAATAAGAGCTTCCTCAATACCCTGAAGCAACTTGCTATGTTATTTATGTTGCGCTCGTATTCCCGAACTTGTCTTGGCGCTGTACTGCGTAAGGGCGATCAGCGAGGCAGGATGGGTACAATGTGGCCTCTACATAAGAGCCACATTTTCAATGCTTTCTGGAAATGTAAAGGGGTCTGGGAATTTTTCAGTTTAAAGGGGAAGGAATTTAACAGTTTAGCGATACAGGTCGCAAAGTTTTTGCCACCCCAACGGGCAATTCTGAACTTAAGCATCTCAATATTTTTCAAGCCCGAAGAACAAAAGGGTCTTGGAGGTGTGTACCAGTGAAAGTGCTGCTGAAGGACAACTGATCCGATATTGTGTAGTGCCTTAAAGGCGGTGCACGAGGCATTGAATGTGATCCTTTTCTTCATAGATAGCCAGTGCAGTTGGTTCAATGCTATAGATGCTGAATGAAATTTGGGGAGACAACAAAATGACACAGGCTGCAGCATTTTGTAGGGTCTGAAGTTTAGATACCATTTTTTGTTGTATAATCCATTACTATAGTCCAATTTGGACAAGATAAGTGCTGACATAATCAATTTTGAAGATTGGAGGGGATGTAGTGAAAACAGTTTCTCAGGATCTTCAATGGAAAGAAAACTGATGAAGCTATTTGATTGATCTGGTTCACAAATGAGAGTTTGTTTGTCAAAAATGACCCCCAGGTTTCTAATCTTTTCCACTGGGTATGGGGAAGGCCCATATCTGGTGGCCACCAGTTCCGTGACCAAAAGTTGGTGTTGTTTCTGAAGATTAGGATTTTGGTCTTACCTGGTATAATCAAAGGCAGTTTTCTGCCATTCATGTTCAAGTATTTACCATACAGAGGTAAAATTGAGAGGCTGAATGGGCCGGATTTCCTGTAGCAGACACCACAGTTCGTCTGCGTAGGAGACAACTGAGAGCCCAAAGGTTCTGATAAGTTTAACCAGAGTACTGATGTACAAATTGAATAGGGTGGAGCTTAGTGACACCCCTTTGGGGACACCACATGGAAGATTCCATGCTGTAGAGACACATTTTTCTAGAGTGACATATTGTTCCTTGTCTGACAAAAAGGACGTAAGTAAGGAGAAGGCTTTGTCTCACATTCCTAGCTCATACAGGTGTGTAGGAAAGTAGGATCTGCTTCTTATGGTTACCCCCACTTTTTGCTTGATGTGATGCTGTTTTTGACTAGTCTGACTGGGATCCAGTCTAACTGCTTTCTCCCTAAATGGTTGTGTTCAGTACTTAAGTACATCCCAGATTGGATACTGGGGTACCCTTATAAGTCCCTAGTATATGGTACCCATGTACCCAGGGCATAGGTACCACAGAGGCCTCCCATGGGCTGAAGCATGCATTATGCCACCCATGAGAGACCTGGCAAAATGGAAGTACAGGCCTGCCATTGCAGCCTGTGTAAATTGGCGCATACACCACTAACTAAAGATATAGGTTTACTATATCTAAGGGTCACTGCACTTAAAACCTATAAGTCACCCCTATAGCAGGCCTTTACAATCCTGAGGGCAGGGTGCTTGGTTCTAAGTGAGAGGGTGCCCCGGGTTGTCAGTAAAGCAGCCATATACTATATTGAGGGACACCGCGTAATCGCGCGATGACCATCTCGAAAATGGCTGCAACGAATCCTATCATGTCTGGTATCAAACATGTTGGAATCATACCCCCACACCATAAATGGCGTGGGTGGCATGATTCCAAGCACTGGAAGAGCCCTCCGTTAGGCTCTCAGTGTTCCCGGTACCAGCCTTCTAGTCCCGGACAGGACAAAATGGTTGCTGCTGACCAAAGACACATTTCTGCCCTCCTGCTGCTGAGCCAAGCTCAAGCAGGGGAAGGTAGAGCAATAGGCATCCTGGCACAGGGAGGTGTGACCACCTCCTAGACAGGATTTAGTGTATTAGGGCTGGATGGGTGCGCTTGCCAGCACCTGAAAGTCTGCATGAGGTGCACATTTGGTATCCCTGTGCATAGTCCAGTTCAAGCCAGTCCTGGGAGTCGCTCTGGCATGAAACTGGACAAAGGACATGGGAGGAACCTCCCCCCTGTCCAGACCCTCCCCTGGGAGGGTCCCCTGAATCTTCCCAACCCTCTCCTTAGGGTACTTAATGGCTTTCCTGGTTGTAGGTCCCTAGATTTGTCGTGGGATAAGATTCAGAAAAGATTGAGAAATTGTAACTGTATGCTGTTCATACGTGCCCTTCTATCCCCCTATGTACCCAGCATCCCCCTTCCCTCTTAATCGATTGTTTATTCCTGTGATTCCAAGCCCTTTTGTACTTTGCTATGATTCCTGTAAAGCGCTCTGATACCCTAACGGGTCAAGTTCGCGCTCTATAAAACACAAAAAATTAAAAAATTAAAATAAAAAATAAATAAAATTCAGAACTGAAAGCACTGCACTTCCACTGTCTGGGCACTCTGGACTTCGCTGGATTTCGTTTGGGCTTGACTTCGTCTCCCTTCCAGTCTGCTGCATCGTCTGTGCCTGTGCATCATACAGGAACCTTCCAAGGCCTGTGAAGCATCAAGGACTACCAAAGTAATCTCCCTTGGAGTGAAGGAGTCACTCCACTTCATTCGCAGGCACTGCAACTAAGTTGACCTGTCTGCAGATCCTGAGCTCCTCCAGACGTCGTGGGCTCTACAACACAGGTGGTGGTTTTCCCCAGCTCCTAAGGCCTGCTCTACCTTCTCTCCAAGTTTGAGGCCAGTAGTCCTCGTGGGGGTTGCAATAACTGAACCCCTGATTACTGCGTCCACTTTGCAGTTGCAAAGGCTTGTTGACATCTTTGCAAAAAGATCTTCAGGCTCCTCGTAGCCCCAACCTCGAGCACCACCAGTGACCAGAAGCTTTGGCCACACCACATCGTGTGCATCATGGCCTGCATCTTTTGGTGAGCTGCGTGAGGTCCTCTCGCGACTCCTGTGATTCCGGCCTGTGGGTCCATTTGAGGGTGACCTTTGTTTTCCTTGGGCTACCCTGATTGCTCAGGGCCTGCCCTGACTCCCCTGCTTGTGGTGAGTCCCCTGGCCCTTGCTGGTCCCAGCTGTGCACCTTCTTGACTTCCTGCGGGGATTGCATTTGCCAAGGCTTGTTGGTGCTCCCGCCGGACACCGACCCCTCAGCACTCAACATCCTTCGTGGGACAGCTCATATCCGGGTCCTGGTCATCCTCAGTCTCGCATTGTCCTCGCAGCTGCAGAGTCAAGGTCAACGTCATCTTTCCTTAAACACCCGACATCAGAGGGCATCCGTCTTCCAAGTCTCCTGGTCACCCCTGAGTGACATAGACTCTGTCCCCTCTGCTTTCAGGTACTCCTCTTTAAGAATCCACATTTGGATTCCTCCGGACACTTTCTCTTCTTCCAGCAGCGGCACTTTCCTCAAGTCCTCCATTGGGTTCGACTGCGGTTTCTGATGCCTCTTCACACCTATGCACCTGGCTTCCCTGGGATAGGTAAGTTGGGTAGCACGATATCCACGGGTGGAGTGGCTCTCCAAACTTCTGTCTTCAACAGGGTTTCTTCAGGGTCCACTGGGAAGGGTCCCTAATCTTTAAAAATCCAACTGCGACTTGCACATAGACTTGTACAGAGCACGCAATTCTACATCCTCTCTACATTGTCTTGACTCGAGTCTTTCTTAGTATATGGTTTGGTCCCCCTCTGGGGCACACTGTGTATTAGTGCTATTTACAGTGATTTCTTTGCTTTAGTATTGTGTACTTTGTGTCTATCTCCGTGTGGGAGATACTGTAACGTACTAGATAGTGTTATATAATATATACATATTTTTATAAATACTTTGTGTGGTTCTTTTTCATTTAATCTATACTATAAAATTGCACTCTGGTAAAACAAGCTGCTTTACACTCCTTCAAGACTAAGCCTGAAGGCTGCTCTCCACAGCTACCACGTGGATAGCTTTCTAAGGTTGTCTGAGACCTCTTAAATCACCATAAGGGTTGTCTGGACTGGTGCAAGGTGCCCACTTACATTAGTGGACATCAAATGTGATGCAGTGCGCGCAACGAAATTCGTTTCATTGATTTAAATGTTTACTTACCTGTATAGGTCCGTAATCCGTACTTTGCTACCCCCCACCCTGCCCTCCCCCGCCCCACGTCACCGCCCGGCCGGCACTCCTACACGGACCGCGACTGCTTAGGCATGCCAGCGGCGTGCCCTCTGCGCACGTCCGCGCCTGTCCATCATCTGAAGTTATACCGGAGGTGCGGCAACCTAGACCGCTACCCCCTGATGATGGCGTGCAGGTCGAAATGA
The DNA here is from genome assembly GCA_963921515.1 of Calotriton arnoldi. NCBI lineage: Eukaryota > Metazoa > Chordata > Amphibia > Caudata > Salamandridae > Calotriton > Calotriton arnoldi. The sequence continues at coordinate 88,305 of CAWUFW010015155.1, read as the reverse complement.
GGTGCTAGCAGTGAATTCCTCTGCTCAATCGGGCAAGCCCGCAGCGGACCAGGAAGTCACTCAAAACAGGTAAGTTAGGGGTATTAATTAAAAGAGTTGATCAGGGCATTCAGAGCAATATATTATTTCAGCCACACTTTTAAAAAGAATCCGTGTCTCGCTAAAAACACAGTAAAAGCACTCAGTAGCAGAGCCTATCTGGACTGATCGCCTTGGGTCTGACACCCTCTTTGGATAGGTGGAGTCCTACGTAGTCCACCTCAGACTGCTCAAATCTGCATTTGTCTCCCCTCAAAGTTACTCCCTTGTCCTGCAGAATATGCATAGCCCTGCCAAACACATATTTTGCTGTTTAAGATTCTGACTAAAAATCAAAATGTCATCCTAGAAGTATCGGAAGCCCTCACAATCTTTGAAAATCTCCTTCATAAGTCTTTGTAATACAGGCAAAGCTGATGCTAGTCCGAAGGACAATCGTTTCAAATGGAACGCTCCCTTCAGAGTTACAAATGAGGAAAAGTGTCTCAACTCCTCACATAAAACCACCGGATGGTATGCTGTTGACATGTCTAAGGTGGTAAATATTTTTGCTCCCTCCAATATACTTAACATCTCAGTAATGTTGGGAAGAGAATCTGTATCCACCGAAATATTTTGGTTGAGGCTGCGTAAATCAACACATAAAAGTAAGGCATTATCACTCTTTCACTCTAACACCACAAGTGCAAGCGATTCCGAGCTCTCAATTGGTTCAATAATGTCCAAATCACACAGTCCGTAGTGCCATGCGCAGATCTTTCCTCAAAGATAGAGGTTCTCTCTGCACTTTATGTGCCACAGGGGTGGAACTAGTTTTTAATATGATTTTCGTTGGAACCCTCTCAATTTCCCTAATCGTTCCATAAATGCTTCGGGACACTTTTCAACCCACAAGTTTACTGGAGTCACACTCATGCATGTAGACATTAACTTAGATCTCAAGATCACACAATCAGGGTGGTTAGGGTCAAGGATCATATCCAGCTGCCCCTGTTCATGCCATCTAAACAAATTCTAACCCTCCTTTGCCACAAACACCACACCACCTGCAGATTTCCCATCAAATTCTACTAAGCCATCAAATGGACCTTCCACTTCAATTCTTTTCCAATCTAAAGCACACATTTTAACCTTGGAGGGTTGAAGATTCTGTGGTTTGAATTTTGAAAATTTATCAGGACCGATTAACATGAAAGGTGACCCTGAGTCTACCATCATACATACATTCACACTGTTTAATACTACATCACATCGCAGCGTGATCCTACGCTCAATTTTCATCTCTCCTGCTACATCTTCTTTTGTTTCATCCTAATCAACAGCAGCAACATCCATATCCTTATCACACAAAGTGATTGTCAGAATCATATCGCTATCATCATTATCAAATGTTTCATTTACTAGATATATTACCAATGTTTGTGTGTTCCGGCAAACCCTCGCAAAATGCCCTTTCCGGTTGCATTTATAAAATGTAGCAGACAGTATTGGGCAATTTTTCGCTGAAGCCATGTGATTGTGACTTCCACACCCAAAGCACAAAATAATGTCACCACTTTTACTCTGTTTGCCTTCTACAAAAGTGAACTTCTTCCCGTCTTTCTGCCCCTCTTTTGCTTATAGGGCATTCACAATAGCCTGACAATTCCTTGAAGTATGCATCAGAATTCTCCTCTGCTCTGGTTATAGTGATTGCCACTTAAAGACTAGGATCATCTGTAGAAAGCAGTCATTCTTGGATCTTCTTCTTGTGTGTTGTTTCGATCAGCTGGTCATGAATGATTTCATTTTGAACTCTCTATGACTGCAAGTGATAGCTAGTTGACATAAAACTGACACAATTCATCAATAAAGTCATCGTGTTGTTGGGCTCTTTGTAAGAATTTATGTCTCTCCATCACAACATTCCTTGAAGGAGAAAATCTCTTGACTAGAGTCTTAATAATGGAAGCATATTCATCCACTATGTCTACTGCTACCATTTCCCCTGCAGGATGCCATCACAAAAATAGAGAAATATAGGTGATAAAATGCTGAAATACAGGAAAAGGTTACAAAAATAGACCAAATGGATGAAATGGAAACCAAAATGGTTAAAATGCAAGCTAAACCTTTGACACAGTTGCCAATAATTTCAAATATAAGCCAAACCTTTGCCACAGGTAATCTTGAATAACTCACAAAACTGCCAATCTAATATGGCAGATGCTGTGTGACCCTCCGTGGGAAAGCTTTAATAAATCTTCCCAAATTCAGATGGTCACCTCTATCGGTGACATAGAGTGCCTACCTGCATAGTCCAGTCTACACAGTGCCTGATGACTCTACCTGTGTGAGGATACAACAGCAGGTACTCACAAAGAATGCACTGGTCTGAGCGGCCGAGAAGTCATGTAGAGCATGGCATCATGCTGGTTTTCTTAGATGCTGTGCAGCATCTGCATCTCATACAATGCCGTGCACAAGGGTTCTCCACCAACAAAACACAGATCCCACTTTAGGCTTCAACACCGTCCGAGTGGATTGTGGTCCGCAGCTCCAATCAAAAGCAACTGTCATAAAAAACTGATGGCGAACAATGTCCGGCACACACTCATTGCCAATAAAATGAAGGTCCAACACCAGATAAAGTTAAAAAGGTGTGGGCTTTTTTCCTTATGTCCATTATAAGTGGAATGCCACCAGAACATCGTTCAGCTTACAACCATTGTCCTTTCCACTTCCAGAGCCCTCATAGAATGCCCAAACCCTCAACATGCTCCACTCCGAGTTCCATAAAGGGGCAAACCCAACAAAAATCTATTAGAATCTGTGTCCACTTGTGAAGCACCCTTGTGACTCTATTATTGACATTTCTGAAATAGAAGCTGAAGCCTTTCGGTGTACTAAGGGGGTCATTTTGATAGCGGGCGGATCGCCCCCGCCGGGCCGGCGGTAGTCACCACCGGCCCGGCGGGAGCGATCCGCCCGCCATCCACACTGCAAAGACCCCCCGCCATATTAGGATGGCTGGGGGGTCCGCGGCGGACGGAAAGACCGTCCGCCGCTTTTCCGCCGGTCGACTCATCGACTGGCGGAAAACATGGCTAATATGGTGGCGGTGTCTGCAAGACACCGCCATCCATATTAGCATGCAGGCGGAGATGTGCCTTCCCATGGCGGCGTTGCCGCCATGGAAAGGTATGTGGTCTTTGCCTTTGGGGGCCCGTAGCGGGCCCATTGGCATGGACGAAGTGGCAGGCACCGCGCGGTGCATGTCACCTTGTGCATGCCAATGCACGACGTCTATTCCCAGCATTGTGGCGGGTGGTGCTGTGAGCACCGCCCGCCACACTGCTGGGAATAGGGCTTGCCACCGCCACGGTGTGGCATCCTAATCTCAGGTGCGGGTCCACCGCACCCCTTGCGGACGGTCCCGCATTCCGTTGCGGTGGCGGGCGGACTTAGTCCGCCCGCCATCGTAATGATGCCCTAAGTGTTTAAGCTGCACCAGTAAACCAACTACAACTATTCCTGCCAAGGTTTTCATTCACTTTTTGGAAAATGTTAAAGGCGCAATAGCACACATTTAATTTGTACCTGCTGATAAGCATAATATTTCAGTCTTTTCTGGAAAATATGTGGATACAAAATAAAGAATTAAAGGAACTGCACTGGGGTGTAGAATTCCAAACCAAACAGACAAAAGTAGAACCAACAAGGTGGTGAAATCCAGTTTGAAAAAACAAAACCATGTCTGACTATTACCCAGCATTAGTAAGCAAGGGCTGCTCATAGTTTGGAGCTTCACATTCTCACTCAATTAACAAAATACTCGATTTATCTTACCCTGAAATCAACTTCTACTTCAAGGCTGGCCTTGGTGCATGATAACACAGACCCAGCCCACTCATTATTAGACCAAAGCATAGTTTTCACCAAATCAGTGTGTTCTCCTGTCATTGAGGAAAATGGGGACATTTCAGTTATACATTCTGAGGCTGTATGTGACACAGATCTATTGCTGATGAAATATGCCTCTATTTTAGACCAGATAGACTCCGCCATTGCCCAGAAATTAATGTTTCGCAATTTCAAATGGTAGATTTGTCGATTTTATCTATGATGAATTTAAATCACTTAATTTTATCTTCTCTGGTCAGTATGTTTATTTGCAATTAGAAGTGTTGGGACACTTTATGAATGTTAATTTCCATTTTGTACACACTCACAGAGGGTTCTAATGCCATTAATCACGATTAGCAAAGAATCTTTTTTTAAACAAGCAGATTTTTAAGCTCCAACTAAGCAGGTGCTAATAAATTAACTCACTTTTCATATTAAAAAATTGGGGCTGATCTGAGTAAAAAAATCTGAATATTGATTACTCAGCCATTGTTAATATTATGGATTTTAATACAATTCTTTGTAAAGGTAACATTAGGAAAGTTGGAAATAACCCACTCTTTCCCATCAGCAGAATATCACAATAGATCAATCCTTACCCAAACCAAAGAGTAGGAAATAAGCAAACATTTGAGGATAACAAAAAGGCGACAAAAAGATCAGTTTTTGTATTTTTCTATATAACATATATTTTATGTTTCAAAAGCTGGAAAATGCAGAGACAATAGTGTTACAACCAAATGCCGATTACTTTGAACCTCATATAGGGAATAATGCAATGAATAGAAACATAAGCCTATTTTATTACTTGCTGAATATCTTCATATTCCAGAAGGATATTGTTCTTTGTACGTTACTATTTACTGATCTTTTAACCATCCCAAATTATTTAAACTGTAGGAATATGCTTAATATCTTGCTCAGTGTATTTGATTTATGTATGATCTCCCTAAAATACATTGAACTGGTTGAATTCATTAAGAAAGCAATAGTGATTGTGACCGAACACGGTTTTTAGTCAGCCTCTACATAACTTATATGACACATTTAGTATAGAAAATACTGAATATCTTCAGAAAATGGGAATTTACATAATGATCAAGTCATCAACAATAAATAAATTAGTTTAGATCTTCAAATAACCGATGAATCTGCCTACATCTGAACACTTTCTTCCTTCCAATATTAAAGTTCAAGATTTGTATTTGATTGTATCACTACAAAGCAATGGATTGGAGAAAATAAAAGAGATTATAACTGAAAATGAGAAGGATAATTATCCAGACATGAAAAATTGATCATTTCTCTCCAGAGCTTTGAATCCATGTCCAGCAGATAATGACTCCCAAGATAAGATGGATTGTTCAAATCTGGGTTATATCAGGGCTGAACTTTTTTTCGAACATTGATGACTATAATTTGATTTTTTTAGCTCTTGGATAATATGTCTACAAGAAACCTAGTTAGTCAGTCATTTTAATATGCCTAATTATCTGTGGTTTTCCAGTCAAGCTGTACTATCGCAGACGGTTTGTGCAAGAGTTGGTCTTTGTACATGGTTGCATTCTGTAATTGGTTTGAATCCAAATCTGAAATAACTCACAAATCTGCTCTTGTGATTTATATCGCCCATGTAGATGATAACAGTTTGTATTGTGAATTACTGATTTGCAATATTTATTTTTTCTCAGGATATGATTTTATTACTGATTTTGATATTGTACCGAATGTTCTGTGGAAATTGACTAGCAACGATTGAAATGCTTGTCACTAATATGTCGCTTGAATTGAATTGTTAAGTGAATCTTAGCCTGAATTATCTGGACTTTACAGACAAAGGGGCCGATTCCGATTCAGGCCGGAAAACGTACCGACCGACTCGGAGCCGGAATAAATACCGACCGACACGTACCGGTGCAGCCCGACCCGCAAAGTACGATGAGAAGCGTGCTAAATCCGACCGACTCGTACGGAACACAAGCCGAACGACCGAGCCGCGCGGAAAACAGCCATCCGGCCGGAAAAGCACGCGAATCGAACCGACCGACACGCACCAGGAAGAATCCTGAACGAAACGTACCCGCGAACTCCGACCCGCCAAGTACGATGCAACGCGTGGAAAACACGACCGAGTCACACGGAGCCCAAGCCGCACGACCGACACGCATTCAAAACTGCGAGCCGAAGCAACCCAAAACCCCGCGACCGACGCGTACGCAGCACAGAAAACAGCACAAATACAGCGTGAACGAATCTGAGAGGCTCGCACGAGACAACTGGAGGGTCCGACTCGGTCACAAGAACGTCTCCTACATGCACAAAAAGAACCAAGGAAAAAAAAGACAAAAAAAGGCCAAACAAGCTATCACAAAGCAAATAAATACTGGGGGAAACAGGGAACAAAGACACACCCACAACTCCACCCATATAAAGGACACAAATCCCTACCATGATCCCTTGCAAATTCAAATTACCTGCCAGCACTCAACACCAACAGACAGCAACCACACACACACTCACAGCTCATCCATCACACAAGCCACACACCAGCAGCACCACAACAAATAGCACCCTCACATACACCCAGCAAAACACACACTCACACACCCTCACTTGCACACCAACACACACATCACACACCAGCACCACCCAACACCATGCCCCCAAAGAAGAATCACAAGTTCCTAGATAGTGAATTGGAAGTTCTGGTAGATGAGATCCTCAGGGTAGAGCCACAGCTGTTTGGCACATTGGTCCAACAGACACCCATGGCGCAGAAAACCAAGATGTGGGAGAGGATCGTCGACAGGGTGAACGCACAATCACCATGTTTGCGCACAAAGGTAGACATCCAGAACAGGTGGTATGACGTGCGCAGGAGGGTCAAGGAGCTGTTGAAGAAGGACTACATCTTGAGCCAACACACTGGCAGTGGCCCTCCTGCCAAACCAGTATACCTCAGGCCCTGGGAGGAGAAGGTGCGGGCCATCCTACCACCAGTGAGCGTCTATGGACTAGAAAACATCCCAGAGCCTGGTGAGTACACAACAAATGTACACAATAATGTGCCACAATACACACACATCACTGTCAACGGGAGAGTCAAACCATGCACCCTTAGCAAATACACACCAACCAAAACAGATCATCCCAAAATGTGTATGTCAGCCAGATAAACACAATACATGCCAGCTCATAGTGAAATGTAACTGTGTCATGACATGTACAAACCTAACAACAAATAGAGCTAGGCAGTGGCACAAATATAACCAACAAACACAGTCAGACATGTAGCCACCACCACAACACCACCTCACAGGGAAGCTCACTGAAAGGAAGGAATACTGTGTATGCTGGGCAAGTCAGTGTAGCCAATAGCATCATGGGAGTCGTAGTCACAGAAATTGCCCACCCTCACAATGCGCACATCAACACCACCATGAACCATGCACACATCACTGGCAGTGCAAAACAACTGACAAGATGGCTGACACTGGCTACTGCTGTGGGGAGCACAAGGCCCTGCTGGCAACTGTGCACCAACCAACAGCAGGACACCACTGACTGACATCCTGAAAGACAACTTGCACTCCCTGCAATGGAAGCACGTTCCATGGTGGGATATCTGGCTGGGTGGGAAGGAGGACTCACAGCACTGCCCATAGTCACCAGCAGCTCCACCCACACACACCCCTAACACAAACTACACACAACTCACCTGGGAGAAAGCATTGCCTCACACACCAATCAAATATCCCACAAACCCTGGGTCATGCAGTGTGAAGTACAGGGACACACATGGGACTTGTAGCAAAACAAACCCCAGGATAACAGTGTCAGCCATCTTGTCAGCACAGGCACACAACCCCACAGGGAAGCTGAGTCAAAAGGAAGGAAGCATGGGCATGCTGGGAAGGAGGGTGGAGGCAAAAGCATGATGGGAGTGGTAGTCACAGCCCAACATCCCCCACCCACATGGCCCAGCAAGAACACACCCAAGCATGCACACCTCACAGGGAGTCAAAAGCCACTTCAAAGATGTCTGACACTGGTGCTCTGTTGTGGGGAGCACAAGGCCATGCTGGGAACTGGCCAACAACCAACAGCAGGACACCACTGTCAGCCATCTTGCCATTGCTGTCACACCCGCACACAGTGAAGTACACTCAAAAGGAAGGAAGTATGGGCATGCTGGGAAGGGGGGTGGAGGCAATAGCATGATGGGAGTGGTAGTCACAGCTCAACATCCCCCCACACATGGCCCAGCAAGCTCACACTGAAGCATGCACACCTCACAGAGAGTGGAAAGCCCCATCAAAGATGTCTGACACTGCTGATCTGTTGTGGGGAGCACAAGGCCATGCTGGGAACTGGCCAACAACCAACAGCAGGACACCACTGTCAGGCATCTTGCCATTGCTGTCACACCCACACACAGTGAAGTACACTCAAAAGGAAGGAAGTATGGGCATGCTGGGAAGGGGGTGGAGGCAATAGCATGATGGGAGTGGTAGTCACAGCCCAACATCCCCCCACACATGGCCCAGCAAGCTCACACTGAAGCATGCACACCTCACAGAGAGTGGAAAGCCCCATCAAAGATGTCTGACACTGGTGCTCTGTTGTGGGGAGCACAAGGCCATGCTGGGAACTGGACAACAACCAACAGCAGGACACCACTGTCAGCCATCTTGCCATTGCTGTCACACCCACACACAGTGAAGTACACTCAAAAGGAAGGAAGTATGGGCATGCTGGGAAGGGGGTGGAGGCAATAGCATGATGGGAGTGGTAGTCACAGATATTGGTCAGCCTCACAATTGGCCCATCAACACCACCCTGAACCATGCACACATCACAAGGAGTGGAAAACAACTGACAAGATGGCTGACACTGGCTACTGCTGTGGGGAGCACAAGGCCCTGCTGGCAACTGTGCACCAACCAACAGCAGGACATCACTGACTGACATCTTGCCATTGCTGTCACACACAGTGAAGTACACTCAAAAGGAAGGAAGTATGGGCATGCTGGGAAGGGGGGTGGAGGCAATAGCATGATGGGAGTGGTAGTCACAGATATTGCTCACCCTCACAATGCGCACATCAACACCACCATGAACCATGCCCACATCACAGGGAGTGGAAAACAACTGACAAGATGGCTGACACTGGCTACTGCTGTGGGGAGCACAAGGCCCTGCTGGCAACTGTGCACCAACCAACAGCAGGACACCACTGACTGACATCCTGAAAGACAAATTGCACTCCCTGCAATGGAAGCAAGCTCCATGGTGGGATATCTGGCTGGGTGGGAAGGAGGGCCGGATGTCAACCAAATGCAACCAATGCAGACCATGTACACACCCCAACATTCACATGGAAATGCCCAAATAATGCAGGACAATGTGCTACACCAATATCAACCCCTGACTGTGACAACTTAGGACAATGCAATGTACAGGCCCGCATCCAGAGGCACAGTCACAACTGTCAGGTGTGTCAACCATTGATGCCTGCAGAAACATAACATACATTGTGTGTGTCTCCCAAAAACAGGTGATGATGTGGACACAGCAGCAGACGCTGAGGAGTCCCCGTCCCAGGCTCAAGAGGATACGGAGCTCACTGGTGTGGAACAGCCTCTGCCCTCCTCGGATGAAGAAGACCAACCTGGCACCTCCGGAGCAAGTCATCATGCAGCACCAGCAGGACCACCAGCTGCACCCCCTGCACCCACCCCTCCAACGACTGTCAACACACATACCACCCCTGCCGACATGGAAAGACCAAGGAGCACCACCACCACCAGCACAGGGACCCTGGACCAACGTGGGGCCATGGACACCAACACCACAACAACCCCCAAGGGGGCCCAGGGTCACCTGTGCGTGCCACCTCAGGTACTGCATGAGTCGCCTGGGGTGGTGGGAGGGGTGGGAGACACAGGTCACTGATCGCAGAGGGGTCTGGACTGCATGATGACCCACAACTGGCACGCATAGCCGATGCGTACCAGTCCAGCACCGGAGAGCTCAGCTAGGTAGTGGGGCTCCTCAGGGACATTAAACAGCAGCAGGCTGCCCATCATGCCCGCTTGGACTCACACATGTCCCACGTGGAGTCTAAGTGGGACACACTGCAAGAGATGACGGCGGTGCATAGGGACATATTACAATGCCTCCGCCAGATGAGCAGCAACCAGTCAACACCTCCCTGTGTGCCCACAACATCTGGTGCTGAAACAACTGCAACTGCCACAGGGAGGGAGGATGACTCTGGCGGAGAGTCCCCTGCACCGCAGCAGCCTGCATTTGAGGGTCCCCCCCCAAAGAAGAGGGGTTGTCCGAGGAGGGGCAAGTGAGAGGCCGATGGCCATGTGCAACCCCCAGGAAGCCAAAACCTGTTCTGGATAATCACCTTTGTGCGCAAACTGTTCACCCTGTTGACTGCAACACAACTCTCCCACATGACATGGGGAGCTCAAGTTGGACCAATGTCTCAGATGACTGTGGACTTTACTCTGGACATTTCTGCTACCAGGACTTCCAAATCATCTAGGAACTTTCGATTACAATCACAATGTACAGCACCCACCATCCTGTGCACTATACTCACACATGTATGTCAATAAACTCACTAATACACCATACTTGCCTCTGTTGTGATTCCTACGTTGTCTCTGAAGTGGCGATGATGATCTGGGAAATGACACTGTCCATGCTAACTGCTACAGCAAGTACAACACCGGCATGTGAGTCATGGCGACGTCACACAATAGAGGGAGGCACACCACCAGGGCTACACAACACATACACACCATCGCCATCTGACTCATCGCCTACACTGATGTTGCCAGGAAATACGTTGCATTGCACAGACCCAACACCTATTCACAGTCTGTGTTAACTAGCCCACTGGTGCAGTAAGCAAATGTCAGTCAGATGTGTGACCACAGACAACGCACATCACAAAGTGAAGCACAGGTTTATTACACATTTGCAACATGTTGTAACCACCACAGATGCAAGGTAATCCCACACAGTCAACAAGTGTAGAAGGAAGGAAGTCCATGGGTGTGGTGCACATCAACTGTAGGGACACGACAGCTACCACCCTGGAAGTCGAATCACGGTGTCGGGGATCACAGTTGACCAAACGACTCTGAAAGTACCCTGTGAAGGACAGAAATGACACCCAGTCAAAAGCACTGAAGAACAGGACAGAACTGCAATACTCATGCCCAATACATGTCACAAGATACCCACCCAGAACCAAGTTAGCATGTCAACACTGTTGGTGAGTATAGACTACCTGTAAGGACACATCGCTACACGCATACAGTCATGTAGCACATGCACACACTCAAACAGCACCAGAGCACCACCAACACATATCATGCAAACTCACATCAGTTACATGACATCTCTGGATACTTACATTCAGCTGAAGAAGTTGGTGATGAGCTGTGTGCGGACATCACCATCATCATCATCATCATCACTGGCATTGTGGTCCAGGCCAGGATCCTCCACAGGTGGCGGACGTTGGTCATCGTCATCCAGGATGAGAGGCAACTCCTTCCGCACTGCCAGGTTGTGTAGCATGCAGCAGACGATGACAATCTTGCACACCTTTGCCGGGGCATATGGGAGGGACCCTCCTGTCTTGTCCAGGCAGCGGAAGCGGCTCTTCAGGAGACCAAATGTCCGCTCAATAACTCTCCTCGTCCGACCATGTGCCTCATTGTAGCGCATCTGGGCTGGTGTCACAGGGTTCCTGAGGGCGTCAGCAACCACGGCATGTTGGGATATCCGTAGTCACCTACATACAGACAATTGCACATTAGCTGAGTTGGAAAAGAGGGTGGAACACTACATTGCAGAACACACACAATGGTACAAAGTCAGTACACACCAACAAGCCAGGCACGCTGGTTCCGCATCTGTGACATCATCCTCGGGATGCGACTACTCCTCATCACGTAGGCATCGTGTGCAGAACCGGGGAAACGGGCACACACGTGTGAGATGGTCATATCTGCAAGACAGACCACCAGTGCATTGACCGAGTGGTCGTGCTTGCGGTTCCTATATGCCTGCTCCTGGGCCTGTGGTGGTACCAAAGCCACATGTGTCCCATCAATGGAGCCAATGACATGCGGCATCCTCCCCAGGGCATAGAAGTCACTCTTCACGCCAGTCAGTTGCTGGAGTCTAGGGAAATAGATGTACTGGTTCAGGTATATCAACATAGCCTCCAATACATCGCGGAGCACACAGCTGAACATGGTCTGTGACATCCCACCAGCAGTCGCCAGAGTGTGTTGAAAGATACCGGTGGCAAAGAAGTGTAGGGCTGCCATCACCTTCACCTTGGGGGTCAGCGCTGTAGGGTACGGCCGGCCAGGTTGCAGGTGTGGTGCCAAGAGCACTACCAAATCATCAATCAGCTGCCTGGTGAAGCGGTACCTTCGGATGCTGTCACGTTCCACCATCGTTGCCAGGTCAGGGAATGGTCTATGGACAGCTGGTGCCCTGCAGTGCATAGGTGAACAAAGAAAGATTGTCACTCACCCCACATATGTGGCATTGTACACACTCAATATCACACGATACATCATTATGAGGCACAAGTACATGATGTGTGCAGTTCCGTAAGGACATGTATGGCACATACATGGCCAACATCCAACATCACAGTTCAACAAGTGGCATCAATAAGTCCCAGGTTGTGCCATTGGGTATCATGAGGACGTGTCACATTTCCCATCTCCTGCTGCCACGTTACAAACACACCCCACAGTGACATTTGAGGACAGATGTGCCCCAGGCATCACAGCCCAACGACAGGTAGATTCCCAGGGACCCTGTATTGCCACATGGACACTGGCATGACATGGCGTATCATGTATACACCACAGCAAAACAACCATGACCCCCACAGGTAGTGGTCCCTGTTGCCTCGGCAGGACAGACATGGACGTCTGTGACACACACACGCACAACATCAAAGTCCATGCACAAACAACGTGGATGTGGTTCTGTCTCCCATTGTGCACATGAAATCAGAGACATTGTAAACACAACATGCACACAGACTGCGGAGGACCATCACTACTGTGCCAATGGGTCAGCCTGGGTTAAACATACCGTCCCACATGGGACTCAGGGGGCATGTGACATGACATACACATACACCACCGTGAAATGTGACCATGCCACATGCTCAGATATGAACAGTTGCACATCACAGTGGTCATGTACACGAAACACCAAGGATACTGTCCCCATGAACACGTGCACAGCCTTGGGGTGGCTGCCCCAAGTGACACCCACAGAACAACATGTTCACCCCCATACACGGAATAGGTAATGCAGCCTTACATGCCTTAGGATACAGTTTGGACAGGCTGTGGTGTTGTAGGTGTGCCCCTCACTCCCTGGGAAGTATATGTGGCTAATAATTCAAAAGAATCCACCACATGGGACTAAAAGTATAAAGGAAAGTGTGTTTAGTCATCCAGATGTGGATGCACACAGCGTTTGTTTAAATACCCCTCACACACCAAAAGGGCCCTTGGTGTCATGCTTCATCATAGGGGTCTTCCCGTCCCGCTGCGGGACGGGGCGTGCTACGACCTACGACTACGCGGGAGCACTGATATTAACAATACTATGTATGGTGATGGGGTAGTGAGAGGAGGGGTCGGGAAAGGATACGGGTGGGTGATTAAAAAGGACCTGGCCTCATGGACTAAGAAGGAACTTTAATAGGTCATTGAGGCTGGACCTGTTAAAAAAGTGATGCGGAGAAATCCTGCCAATAATGTGCGGATGCTCCTATAGAGTCAACATGTTTTGAAGCAAAGCTTCTTCATCAGGACTAAGAAGATCCCCTCAGTATCCACTATGTTGATTTATCCCAAATGGGTGTGCTATATATACAAAAGTGATAAAAAAATGAAAGAGCATAAATTGTGCACTCTATACGATACCCAATAGTATCATGTAAATGTCAATCTGAAAGAGAAAGTACAATTAATAGCGCTTTCCCATGCGCAAACGCTCGGATTCTGAAAAAGAAATAAAGTTGGAAAGGTAAAAGAGACCACAAGGTGACTGTAGCGTGATCTTAGTGCTATCAATACCAGGGTCTATCAATGTGAAGACCTGTGGACGAAGACAGAGAACATACAAGACATATACATATAACAGAAAACACACACTCTATTTATGTGGCTAGGGTAATTGTTTAAGTTCGTGAGTATATAATGTCATCAATCACTCGAAAATACATACTATGTAATGTAGGAGTTAATACTCCTTAAGCCTCTTGTTAACGGGTGGGGGAGAAAGTCGCCAAACGTAGTTCTGTTTGAAAAATAATAAAAAGAGATTTAGGATGTCTCCAAATCCTTCTCCCAAAACTGAGAACACACTCTCCAGCAGGTGTGCTTTACAGTGCTGGCGGTGCTCAAAAGCCTGCAAAATTATATTCCCCAACGGTTATGCCGTACTTACGTTCAGGTCAACCCAGTCTCGCCTTGAAATAACACCAACCCGCGGCTCCATGATGGAAAAGGAACCATGGGAAAATGCCATTTATACTGCCATTAAGTGGTCAGAATTATCTACACCTGCGCGCAATGGGCGCCCTATCTCGCCTGGAAGTAGAACGTAGGCGTGAGGTCAGGTCGTCTAGGTAACACGTGTCTATAGGCGGAAGGGGATAAAATTGTGTTGCTATTATCAGCGTCGAAAGCTAGAGCGCGGCATTGTCACGTGGGTTAAGAGGCTGATGAACGTGCCTTCAGTCAGAGCGTAAGGGGGTTGTCATAGTGACACAAGTTGGAGCCGAAACGGGAAAAAAATAAAAATAGAATTTGTTACTATCAGCGCCCAATAATTAGAGCGTTGCGTTCTCACGCTGATTATGTTAATTTAAAAGGGCCCGGTGCCCGGTTTGGAAATGGGCGCTGTGATGTGAAAAACAAAGAGAGAGATGTAGCACATGAGCTTATATATAGAGCGGTGGACAGGTCATAGTCGGAAAAAATGAACTATAGGAGGAATTGAATTACAAACCAAGGAGAGTTCAAAAAGGTTCATGTCACCAAGGAAAAGATAAAATAAAATAGCGCTTTTTAGTTTTCTCTAGAACAACTTGTAGAGATAGTAAGGGAATGGTCTCCAAAATTCAAGGAATTGGAAATGAAACCCATAAGCATCAAGGGAAAAAGGAAAAAGGTCTTAAAGGGGTTCAACGACCTCTATTCAGAAATGATATAGAGTCACTCCAGGGCTGTTCACAAAAATATGGGCTTTTTAAAAAAACAAAGGCTCTTTCAAAAAGCAGTAGGTGCCAGGCAAGGTCATCATTGAAGAACGTGGGACTTGATCGATGCTTCACGTTAGGGGAGATTACATTATGAAAGTTGGGCCCAAGGAATATCGTCATTAAGGCCACTGATGTTAGTCCCCAAACGGAACACCCATCTTTGTTCTTTTTCAAGTAAATCTCTCTCGTGTCTAATTTGTTCAATGATGGTCCATTTCAAATCCTCCACTGTGTGGGTCATGGTCAAATAATGATTCGCCATTTTAGTCGTGCTTTTCTTACAGCGTACATTACTCTTATGTTCGCTGATGCGGACTTTAACTGGTCTTGAAGTCATGCCAATATACTCCAGTTTACATGGACATGTGATGATGTACACCACATTTTTGCTATTGCAGTTTGTGAACTGTCTTTGCTCCCAGACCTCTCCGTTCGTGAACATGATATTTCTGCTTTTTTTGGTGAGGTTACATGTGCTGCAGTTCCCGCAGGGGTGGTGTCCCTGTAAAGGTGCGAGGTTCAGATAGGGTGGACCCCTCTCCTGAATGGAGCGTGGTCTTGTATGAACCAGGATATCCCTCAAATTTTTGCCTCTTTTGTGTGAGAACATTGGTTTAGGAAAGTAAAGTTTGCCACAATTTAGTATTCTCCAATGTTTATTTATTATTTTAGAAACTTGATTTGAGTGGCTACTGAAGGTGGTTACACAGATAGGTCTCGTTTTCTGTTCTTTTGGGGGATGGTTTTCCAGAAGGGCATCCCTATTGTTGTTCCTTGCTCGCTTAAGCCCTTTCTTCACGATACTTTCAGGGTAGTTCCGTTTCAGCAATTTGTCTTTCAGATCAGTAGCCTGTATCTTAAAATCAACGATTTCGGAGCAGTTGCGTCGTAGGCGAAGAAATTGTCCATAGGGAAGATTGTCCCGCAGGTGTCTGGGGTGAAAGCTATTATATAATAGCAAGCAATTTTCTGCCGTTGGTTTAAAATGAGTCGTTGTTTTCAAACCACCACTTGCAGGATAGATATTGAGGTCGAGAAACACCAGATTGTTGCTGGAAGCTGTGTAAGTAAAGTTCAGAAAAGGGTTTTGCTGATTGAGCCATATCATGAAATCCTTTACAGAGTCGGTATCACCTTTCCATATCACTAGAACATCGTCAATGTACCGTTTCCAGACAATGATGCAGTCCTGGAATGGGTTATCTAGATGTAAAATTCTAGTGGTCTCCAAATGGTAAACATAAAGTCCGGCCAGACTCGGGGCGAAGGTGCTGCCCATGCTGGTCCCGTGCTTTTGTAGATAGTACACCCCTTCATATTGGAAAAAGTTCTTTGTTAGTGCTAGCGAGATACACTCCATAACCACACTGCGTGGTGTCTGGTAACTCCATGTAGTGGTGTATAGAACTTCCTCTATGATTCCTAGAGTTTCGCCATGGGGTAAGCTTGTGTAAAGGCTCTCGACGTCGAGACTGAGTAGGAGATGTTGATCTGGGTCGAAGTCAAGGTCCTTTAATAATTGTAATACCGCTTTAGTGTCTCTTAGATAGGTATCTGTTTTCTGAACTAAGGGGCGGAGAAAAGCGTCAGCGAATTTGGAGAGGGGTTCAAGTATGGAACCAATCCCAGACACAATTGGTCTCCCCGGAGGAGATTCTAAATTTTTATGAATTTTAGGGATGGTATAAAAGTATGGTGTTCTCGGTGATTTTTGTTTAAGAAAATCAGCTTCCTTCCTGGATATCCAGTTATGTGTCATTGCTTCTTCAACCATTCCTGCAATCCGTATTCGTATCACCTCAGTTGGGTCATCAGACATGACTTCATAGTTCCTTGGGTCATCAAGTAGCTTCCTACACTCAGTGTCGTAGTTATGCGTCGTCTGAATTACGATTGCACCCCCTTTATCGGCAGGTTTTATTACCAGGTCGACGTTATTCGCAAGTTCCTGCAATGCTAGTTTCTCTAGTCTGGTCGTGTTCTGGAAGACATTCTTGTCTTCGGTTGATAGACCCGTTACCTCCTCCATCACTGCTTTTTCAAAAGTGAGTAATTCAATTGGTAGCTTGGAGTCCAGAGGTGTAAAGGTGGATTTGGGTCGTAATCCTGTGTCTGATATCTGATCTTCTAGTATATCAGTCGTCTCTTTTAAGAAAAAGGCACGGAGTTTTAATTTCCTCATAAACTCCTTTATTTCGAGACAGAGTTTGAATTTGTCCATCTTGTTGGTAGGGACAAAACCTATGCCCTTCTCCAGGACACTCAGTTGTGGTTCCGTGAGTGTATACTCAGTCAGGTTCACCACTAAATGTCCCTTCTGCTGGTTGATGGTTGGTTCAGTGATGCCGTCATGCTCCTCGTTGCCATCCTTGCTGCCTCTTCGGATTCGTTGTGCCAGTGGACCTGGTTGCCTCTCCGGTTCCTTCCTCTCTGGCGGCCAGGGCGCGGTCCTAAAAAATGAGGAGGAGGTGGTCCGTAATAGTTGTATTCCGGTGGTATTGGGTTCCAATGCTGGTAGGGTCCCCCCATCGGTGGTAGTCCATATGGGTACTGTGCATAGAGAGGGGGACCTTGATACTGGCTCCATCCCCTTCCTCTGGGTCTAAATGTTTTCTGATACTGTGTTCCTCCTCTCTGGTTTCTCTGGTTACTCCCGCGGCTTGAGAAGGAGTCGCTGGAGCCTGTATCAGATAAGTCACTGTCCGATCCCTGTTCGCTGTTTGATCTCTTTGCTATATAATCATCACGTATATAAGGATATACACGTTCATGGCTAAAAGCTGCTGTGTCTTTTTTCAATTTCTTAAATTTGCTTTGCTTAAGAGTAATCTCATATTCATTCATTTGTTGATTAAGTTTGTCCAGCCTTTTCTTTAATGCTGTATGTGATTGGTAGCTTTTAAGTTGAATTTCTAATTTCTGAATGTCAACTTTGAGTTCCTGAGCCAATCTCGTGGCGGTCTTGATGATAAGGACCAGCCAATCTCTGGTGCAATGCCATGAAATAAGGGACCAATCCTTTTTAAAGGCTTTATCATTCTGAAAAATGAAAGGTTCGTTCCGAACTATGAGTCCTTGGGGTGCTGCCTTGGCTCTGAGGTATTCGGTCATCAATAGACCATGCAGTGCTGTTTTTATCTGCGTTCTTCTAAGATTTGCCAATTCGTCCCAGTCTGTATTGCTAGGACCAGGATCAGTGCTACTCAAACCTTCAAAAGGGTTCAGAGCAGCTAGGATTCTGTCAATTTCCTCCTCATCAAATGTGAGGCCTGCTGTCTCCGCCATGGTGATCGAATGTAATTGAATGTGTTGAACCTAGTGCAGTGGTGTGTGTCTGTAAAAATATGTATATATATACGCTCTTTTAGTGAAAAAATAGATAAATTGAAAGAAGAGGATACGCGGTACATTGACCGTTATCACTCAAATCCCAGAATTTCTGGGTTGCTCCCACAGCTGTACGCTGTCGAAATAGCTTTATATAACAAAAGGAGGGAGTGAAGAGGTAGTGTCTCACACGGACACTGTGGCAGATATATCCTCCTCTAATGCTTAGTAAATAATTCAAAAGAATCCACCACATGGGACTAAAAGTATAAAGGAAAGTGTGTTTAGTCATCCAGATGTGGATGCACACAGCGTTTGTTTAAATACCCCTCACACACCAAAAGGGCCCTTGGTGTCATGCTTCATCATAGGGGTCTTCCCGTCCCGCTGCGGGACGGGGCGTGCTACGACCTACGACTACGCGGGAGCACTGATATTAACAATACTATGTATGGTGATGGGGTAGTGAGAGGAGGGGTCGGGAAAGGATACGGGTGGGTGATTAAAAAGGACCTGGCCTCATGGACTAAGAAGGAACTTTAATAGGTCATTGAGGCTGGACCTGTTAAAAAAGTGATGCGGAGAAATCCTGCCAATAATGTGCGGATGCTCCTATAGAGTCAACATGTTTTGAAGCAAAGCTTCTTCATCAGGACTAAGAAGATCCCCTCAGTATCCACTATGTTGATTTATCCCAAATGGGTGTGCTATATATACAAAAGTGATAAAAAAATGAAAGAGCATAAATTGTGCACTCTATACGATACCCAATAGTATCATGTAAATGTCAATCTGAAAGAGAAAGTACAATTAATAGCGCTTTCCCATGCGCAAACGCTCGGATTCTGAAAAAGAAATAAAGTTGGAAAGGTAAAAGAGACCACAAGGTGACTGTAGCGTGATCTTAGTGCTATCAATACCAGGGTCTATCAATGTGAAGACCTGTGGACGAAGACAGAGAACATACAAGACATATACATATAACAGAAAACACACACTCTATTTATGTGGCTAGGGTAATTGTTTAAGTTCGTGAGTATATAATGTCATCAATCACTCGAAAATACATACTATGTAATGTAGGAGTTAATACTCCTTAAGCCTCTTGTTAATGGGTGGGGGAGAAAGTCGCCAAACGTAGTTCTGTTTGAAAAATAATAAAAAGAGATTTAGGATGTCTCCAAATCCTTCTCCCAAAACTGAGAACACACTCTCCAGCAGGTGTGCTTTACAGTGCTGGCGGTGCTCAAAAGCCTGCAAAATTATATTCCCCAACGGCTATGCCGTACTTACGTTCAGGTCAACCCAGTCTCGCCTTGAAATAACACCAACCCGCGGCTCCGTGATGGAAAAGGAACCACGGGAAAATGCCATTTATACTGCCATTAAGTGGTCAGAATTATCTACACCTGCGCGCAAGGGCGCCCTATCTCGCCTGGAAGTAGAACGTAGGCGTGAGGTCAGGTCGTCTAGGTAACACGTGTCTATAGGCGGAAGGGGATAAAATTGTGTTGCTATTATCAGCGTCGAAAGCTAGAGCGCGGCATTGTCACGTGGGTTAAGAGGCTGATGAACGTGCCTTCAGTCAGAGCGTAAGGGGGTTGTCATAGTGACACAAGTTGGAGACGAAACGGGAAAAAAATAAAAATAGAATTTGTTACTATCAGCGCCCAATAATTAGAGCGTTGCGTTCTCACGCTGATTATGTTAATTTAAAAGGGCCCGGTGCCCGGTTTGGAAATGGGCGCCGTGATGTGAAAAACAAAGAGAGAGGTGTAGCACATGAGCTTATATATAGAGCGGCGGACAGGTCATAGTCGGAAAAAATGAACTATAGGAGGAATTGAA
The DNA here is from genome assembly GCA_963921515.1 of Calotriton arnoldi. Taxonomy (NCBI): domain Eukaryota; kingdom Metazoa; phylum Chordata; class Amphibia; order Caudata; family Salamandridae; genus Calotriton; species Calotriton arnoldi. The sequence goes on along the minus strand of CAWUFW010015155.1, from coordinate 67,868 downwards.
TTACAAACCAAGGAGAGTACAAAAAGGTTCATGTCACCAAGGAAAAGATAAAATAAAATAGCGCTTTTTAGTTTTCTCTAGAACAACTTGTAGAGATAGTAAGGGAATGGTCTCCAAAATTCAAGGAATTGGAAATGAAACCCATAAGCATCAAGTGAAAAAGGAAAAAGGTCTTAAAGGGGTTCAACGACCTCTATTCAGAAATGATATAGAGTCACTCCAGGGCTGTTCACAAAAATATGGGCTTTTTCAAAAAACAAAGGCTCTTTCAAAAAGCAGTAGGTGCCTGGCAAGGTCATCATTGAAGAACGTGGGACTTGATCGATGCTTCACGTTAGGGGAGATTACATTATGAAAGGTGGGCCCAAGGAATATCGTCATTAAGGCCACTGATGTTAGTCCCCAAACGGAACACCCATCTTTGTTCTTTTTCAAGTAAATCTCTCTCGTGTCTAATTTGTTCAATGATGGTCCATTTCAAATCCTCCACTGTGTGGGTCATGGTCAAATAATGATTCGCCATTTTAGTCGTGCTTTTCTTACAGCGTACATTACTCTTATGTTCGCTGATGCGGACTTTAACTGGTCTTGAAGTCATGCCAATATACTCCAGTTTACATGGACATGTGATGATGTACACCACATTTTTGCTATTGCAGTTTGTGAACTGTCTTTGCTCCCAGACCTCTCCGTTCGTGAACATGATATTTCTGCTTTTTTTGGTGAGGTTACATGTGCTGCAGTTCCCGAAGGGGTGGTGTCCCTGTAAAGGTGCGAGGTTCAGATAGGGTGGACCCCTCTCCTGAATGGAGCGTGGTCTTGTATGAACCAGGATATCCCTCAAATTTTTGCCTCTTTTGTGGGAGAACATTGGTTTAGGAAAGTTAAGTTTGCCACAATTTAGTATTCTCCAATGTTTATTTATTATTTTAGAAACTTGATTTGAGTGGCTACTGAAGGTGGTTACACAGATAGGTCTCGTTTCCTGTTCTTTTGGGGGATGGTTTTCCAGAAGGGCATCCCTATTGTTGTTCCTTGCTCGCTTAAGCCCTTTCTTCACGATACTTTCAGGGTAGTTCCGTTTCAGCAATTTGTCTTTCAGATCAGTAGCCTGTATCTTAAAATCAACGATTTCGGAGCAGTTGCGTCGTAGGCGAAGAAATTGTCCATAGGGAAGATTGTCCCGCAGGTATCCCTCAAATTTTTGCCTCTTTTGTGGGAGAACATTGGTTTAGGAAAGTTAAGTTTGCATCTGGATGACTAAACACACTTTCCTTTATACTTTTAGTCCCATGTGGTGGATTCTTTTGAATTATTTACTAAGCATTAGAGGAGGATATATCCGCCACAGTGTCCGTGTGAGACACTACCTCTTCACTCCCTCCTTTTGTTATATAAAGCTATTTCGACAGCGTACAGCTGTGGGAGCAACCTAGAAATTCTGGGATTTGAGTGATAACGGTCAATGTACCGCGTATCCTCTTCTTTCAATTTATCTATTTTTTCACTAAAAGAGCGTATATATATACATATTTTTACAGACACACACCACTGCACTAGGTTCAACACATTCAATTACATTCGATCACCATGGCGGAGACAGCAGGCCTCACATTTGATGAGGAGGAAATTGACAGAATCCTAGCTGCTCTGAACCCTTTTGAAGGTTTGAGTAGCACTGATCCTGGTCCTAGCAATACAGACTGGGACGAATTGGCAAATCTTAGAAGAACGCAGATAAAAACAGCACTGCATGGTCTATTGATGACCGAATACCTCAGAGCCAAGGCAGCACCCCAAGGACTCATAGTTCGGAACGAACCTTTCATTTTTCAGAATGATAAAGCCTTTAAAAAGGATTGGTCCCTTATTTCATGGCATTGCACCAGAGATTGGCTGGTCCTTATCATCAAGACCGCCACGAGATTGGCTCAGGAACTCAAAGTTGACATTCAGAAATTAGAAATTCAACTTAAAAGCTACCAATCACATACAGCATTAAAGAAAAGGCTGGACGAACTAAATCAACAAATGATTGAATATGAGATTACTCTTAAGCAAAGCAAATTTAAGAAATTGAAAAAAGACACAGCAGCTTTTAGCCATGAACGTGTATATCCTTATATACGTGATGATTATATAGCAAAGAGATCAAACAGCGAACAGGGATCGGACAGTGATTATCCGATACAGGCTCCAGCGACTCCTTCTCAAGCCGCGGGAGTAACCAGAGAAACCAGAGAGGAGGAACACAGTATCAGAAAACATTTAGACCCAGAGGAAGGGGATGGAGCCAGTATCAAGGTCCCCCTCTCTATGCACAGTACCCATATGGACTACCACCGATGGGGTGACCCTACCAGCATTGGAACCCAATACCACCGGAATACAACTATTACGGACCACCTCCTCCTCATTTTTTAGGATTGCGCCCTGGCCCCCAGAGAGGAAGGAACCGGAGAGGCAACCAGGTCCACTGGCACAACGAATCCGAAGAGGCAGCAAGGATGGCAACGAGGAGCATGACGGCATCACTGAACCAACCATCAACCAGCAGAAGGGACATTTAGTGGTGAACCTGACTGAGTATACACTCACGGAACCACAACTGAGTGTCCTGGAGAAGGGCCTAGGTTTTGTCCCTACCAACAAGATGGACAAATTCAAACTCTGTCTCGAAATAAAGGAGTTTATGAGGAAATTAAAACTCCGTGCCTTTTTCTTAAAAGAGACGACTGATATACTAGAAGATCAGATATCAGACACGGGATTACGACCCAAATCCACCTTTACACCTCTGGACTCCACACTACCAATTGAATTACTCACTTTTGAAAAAGCAGTGATGGAGGAGGTAACGGGTCTATCAACCGAAGACAAGAATGTCTTCCAGAACACGACCAGACTAGAGAAACTAGCATTGCAGGAACTTGCGAATAACGTCGACCTGGTAATAAAACCTGCCGATAAAGGGGTGCAATCGTAATTCAGACGACGCATAACTACGACACTGAGTGTAGGAAGCTACTTGATGACCCAAGGAACTATGAAGTCATGTCTGATGACCCAACTGAGGTGATACGAATACGGATTGCAGGAATGGTTGAAGAAGCAATGACACATAACTGGATATCCAGGAAGGAAGCTGATTTTCTTATACAAAAATCACCGAGAACACCATACTTTTATACCATCCCTAAAATTCATAAAAATTTAGAATCTCCTCCGGGGAGACCAATTGTGTCTGGGATTGGTTCCATACTTGAACCCCTCTCCAAATTCGCTGACGCTTTTCTCCGCCCCTTAGTTCAGAAAACAGATACCTATCTAAGAGACACTAAAGCGGTATTACAATTATTAAAGGACCTTGACTTCGACCCAGATCAACATCTCCTACTCGGTCTCGACGTCGAGAGCCTTTACACAAGCTTACCCCATGGCGAAACTCTAGGAATCATAGAGGAAGTTCTATACACCACTACATGGAGTTACCAGACACCACGCAGTGTGGTTATGGAGTGTATCTCAGCTAGCACTAACAAAGAACTTTTTCCAATATGAAGGGGTGTACTATCTACAAAAGCACGGGACCAGCATGGGCAGCACCTTCGCCCCGAGTCTGGCCGGACTTTATGTTTACAATTTGGAGACCACTAGAATTTTACATCTAGATAACCCATTCCAGGACCGCATCATTGTCTGGAAACGGTACATTGACGATGTTCTAGTGATATGGAAAGGTGATACCGACTCTGTAAAGGATTTCATGATATGGCTCAATCAGCAAAACCCTTTTCTGAACTTTACTTACACAGCTTCCAGCAACAATCTGGTGTTTCTCGACCTCAATATCTATCCTGCAAGAGGTGGTTTGAAAACAACGACTCATTTTAAACCAACGGCAAAAAATTGCTTGCTATTATATAATAGCTTTCACCCCAGACACCTGCGGGACAATCTTCCCTATGGACAATTTCTTCGCCTACGACGCAACTGCTCCGAAATCGTTGATTTTAAGATACAGGCTACTGATCTGAAAGACAAATTGCTGAAACGGAACTACCCTGAAAGTATCGTGAAGAAAGGGCTTAAGCGAGCAAGGAACAACAATAGGGATGCCCTTCTGGAAAACCATCCCCCAAAAGAACAGGAAGCGAGACCTATCTGTGTAACCACCTTCAGTAGCCACTCAAATCAAGTTTCTAAAATAATAAATAAACATTGGAGAATACTAAATTGTGGCAAACTTAACTTTCCTAAACCAATGTTCTCCCACAAAAGAGGCAAAAATTTGAGGGATATCCTGGTTCACTCAAGACCACGCTCCATTCAGGAGAGGGGTCCACCCTATCTGAACCTCGCACCTTTACAGGGACACCACCCCTGCGGGAACTGCAGCACATGTAACCTCACCATAAAAAGCAGAAATATCATGTTCACGAACGGAGAGGTCTGGGAGCAAAGACAGTTCACAAACTGCAATAGCAAAAATGTGGTGTACATCATCACATGTCCATGTAAACTGGAGTATATTGGCATGACTTCAAGACCAGTTAAAGTCCGCATCAGCGAACATAAGAGTAATGTACGCTGTAAGAAAAGCACGACTAAAATGGCGAATCATTATTTGACCATGACCCACACAGTGGAGGATTTGAAATGGACCATCATTGAACAAATTAGACACGAGAGAGATTTACTTGAAAAAGAACAAAGATGGGTGTTCCGTTTGGGGACTAACATCAGTGGCCTTAATGACGATATTCCTTGGGCCCACCTTTCATAATGTAATCTCCCCTAACGTGAAGCATCGATCAAGTCCCACGTTCTTCAATGATGACCTTGCCAGGCACCTACTGCTTTTTGAAAGAGCCTTTGTTTTTTGAAAAAGCCCATATTTTTGTGAACAGCCCTGGAGTGACTCTATATCATTTCTGAATAGAGGTCGTTGGACCCCTTTAAGACCTTTTTCCTTTTTCCCTTGATGCTTATGGGTTTCATTTCCAATTCCTTGAATTTTGGAGACCATTCCCTTACTATCTCTACAAGTTGTTCTAGAGAAAACTAAAAAGCGCTATTTTATTTTATCTTTTCCTTGGTGACATGAACCTTTTTGTACTCTCCTTGGTTTGTAATTCAATTCCTCCTATAGTTCATTTTTCCGACTATGACCTGTCCGCCGCTCTATATATAAGCTCATGTGCTACACCTCTCTCTTTGTTTTTCACATCACGGCGCCCATTTCCAAACCGGGCACCGGGCCCTTTTAAATTAACATAATCAGCGTGAGACGCAACGCTCTAATTATTGGGCGCTGATAGTAACAAATTCTATTTTTATTTTTTCCCGTTTCGTCTCCAACTTGTGTCACTATGACAACCCCCTTACGCTCTGACTGAAGGCACGTTCATCAGCCTCTTAACCCACGTGACAATGCCGCGCTCTAGCTTTCGACGCTGATAATAGCAACACAATTTTATCCCCTTCCGCCTATAGACACGTGTTACCTAGACGACCTGACCTCACGCCTACGTTCTACTTCCAGGCGAGATAGGGGCGCCCTTTGCGCGCAGGTGTAGATAATTCTGACCACTTAATGGCAGTATAAATGGCATTTTCCCGCGGTTCCTTTTCCATCACGGAGCCGCGGGTTGGTGTTATTTCAAGGCGAGACTGGGTTGACCTGAACGTAAGTACGGCATAGCCGTTGGGGAATATAATTTTGCAGGCTTTTGAGCACCGCCAGCACTGTAAAGCACACCTGCTGGAGAGTGTGTTCTCAGTTTTGGGAGAAGGATTTGGAGACATCCTAAATCTCTTTTTATTATTTTTCAAACAGAACTACGTTTGGCGACTTTCTCCCCCACCCGTTAACAAGAGGCTTAAGGAGTATTAACTCCTACATTACATAGTATGTATTTTCGAGTGATTGATGACATTATATACTCACGAACTTAAACAATTACCCTAGCCACATAAATAGAGTGTGTGTTTTCTGTTATATGTATATGTCTTGTATGTTCTCTGTCTTCGTCCACAGGTCTTCACATTGATAGACCCTGGTATTGATAGCACTAAGATCACGCTACAGTCACCTTGTGGTCTCTTTTACCTTTCCAACTTTATTTCTTTTTCAGAATCCGAGCGTTTGTGCATGGGAAAGCGCTATTAATTGTACTTTCTCTTTCAGATTGACATTTACATGATACTATTGGGTATCGTATAGAGTGCACAATTTATGCTCTTTCATTTTTATCACTTTTGTATATATAGCACACCCATTTGGGATAAATCAACATAGTGGATACTGAGGGGATCTTCTTAGTCCTGATGAAGAAGCTTTGCTTCAAAACATGTTGACTCTATAGGAGCATCCGCACATTATTGGCAGGATTTCTCCGCATCACTTTTTTAACAGGTCCAGCCTCAATGACCTATTAAAGTTCCTTCTTAGTCCATGAGGCCAGGTCTTTTTAATCACCCACCCGTATCCTTTCCCGACCCCTCCTCTCACTACCCCATCACCATACATAGTATTGTTAATATCAGTGCTCCCGCGTAGTCGTAGGTCGTAGCACGCCCCGTCCCGCAGCGGGACGGGAAGACCCCTATGATGAAGCATGACACCAAGGGCCCTTTTGGTGTGTGAAGGGTATTTAAACAAACGCTGTGTGCATCCACATCTGGATGACTAAAAACACTTTCCTTTATACTTTTAGTCCCATGTGGTGGATTCTTTTGAATTATTTACTAAGCATTAGAGGAGGATATATCCGCCACAGTGTCCGTGTGAGACACTACCTCTTCACTCCCTCCTTTTGTTATATAAAGCTATTTCGACAGCGTACAGCTGTGGGAGCAACCCAGAAATTCTGGGATTTGAGTGATAACGGTCAATGTACCGCGTATCCTCTTCTTTCAATTTATCTATTTTTCACTAAAGAGCGTATATATATACATATTTTTACAGACACACACCACTGCACTAGGTTTAACACATTCAATTACATTCGATCACCATGGCGGAGACAGCAGGCCTCACATTTGATGAGGAGGAAATTGACAGAATCCTAGCTGCTCTGAACCCTTTTGAAGGTTTGAGTAGCACTGATCCTGGTCCTAGCAATACAGACTGGGACGAATTGGCAAATCTTAGAAGAACGCAGATAAAAACAGCACTGCATGGTCTATTGATGACCGAATACCTCAGAGCCAAGGCAGCACCCCAAGGACTCATAGTTCGGAGCAGAACCTTTCATTTTCAGAATGATAAAGCCTTTAAAAGGATTGGTCCCTTATTTCATGGCATTGCACCAGAGATTGGCTGGTCCTTATCATCAAGACCGCCACGAGATTGGCTCAGGAACTCAAAGTTGACATTCAGAAATTAGAAATTCAACTTAAAAGCTACCAATCACATACAGCATTAAAGAAAAGGCTGTACAAACTTAATCAACAAATGAATGAATATGAGATTACTCTTAAGCAAAGCAAATTTAAGAAATTGAAAAAAGACACAGCAGCTTTTAGCCATGAACGTGTATATCCTTATATACGTGATGATTATATAGCAAAGAGATCAAACAGCGAACAGGGATCGGACAGTGACTTATCCGATACAGGCTCCAGCGACTCCTTCTCAAGCCGCGGGAGTAACCAGAGAAACCAGAGAGGAGGAACACAGTATCAGAAAACATTTAGACCCAGAGGAAGGGGATGGAGCCAGTATCAAGGTCCCCCTCTCTAGGCACAGTACCCATATGGACTACCACCGATGGGGGACCCTACCAGCATTGGAACCCAATACCACCGGAATACAACTATTACGGACCACCTCCTCCTCATTTTGTAGGACCGCGCCTGGCCCCCAGAGAGGAAGGAACCGGAGAGGCAACCAGGTCCACTGGCACAACGAATCCGAAGAGGCAGCAAGGATGGCAACGAGGAGCATGACGGCATCACTGAACCAACCATCAACCAGCAGAAGGGACATTTAGTGGTGAACCTGACTGAGTATACACTCACGGAACCACAACTGAGTGTCCTGGAGAAAGGCCTAGGTTTTGTCCCTACCAACAAGATGGACAAATTCAAACTCTGTCTCGAAATAAAGGAGTTTATGAGGAAATTAAAACTCTGTGACTTTTTCTTAAAAGAGACGACTGATATACTAGAAGATCAGATATCAGACACGGGATTACGACCCAAATCCACCTTTACACCTCTGGACTCCACACTACCAATTGAATTACTCACTTTTGAAAAAGCAGTGATGGAGGAGGTAACGGGTCTATCAACCGAAGACAAGAATTTCTTCCAGAACACGACCAGACTAGAGAAACTAGCATTGCAGGAACTTGCGAATAACGTCGACCTGGTAATAAAACCTGCCGATAAAGGGAGTGCAATCGTAATTCAGACGACGCATAACTACGACACTGAGTGTAGGAAGCTACTTGATGACCCAAGGAACTATGAAGTCATGTCTGATGACCCAACTGAGGTGATACGAATACGGATTGCAGGAATGGTTGAAGAAGCAATGACACATAACTGGATATCCAGGAAGGAAGCTGATTTTCTTATACAAAAATCACTGAGAACACCATACTTTTATACCATCCCTAAAATTCATAAAAATTTAGAATCTCCTCCGGGGAGACCAATTGTGTCTGGGATTGGTTCCATACTTGAACCCCTCTCCAAATTCGCTGACGCTTTTCTCCGCCCCTTAGATCAGAAAACAGATACCTATCTAAGAGACACTAAAGCGGTATTACAATTATTAAAGGACCTTGACTTCGACCCAGATCAACATCTCCTACTCGGTCTCGACGTCGAGAGCCTTTACACAAGCTTACCCCATGGCGAAACTCTAGGAATCATAGAGGAAGTTCTATACACCACTACATGGAGTTACCAGACACCACGCAGTGTGGTTATGGAGTGTATCTCGCTAGCACTAACAAAGAACTTTTTCCAATATGAAGGGGTGTACTATCTACAAAAGCACGGGACCAGCATGGGCAGCACCTTCGCCACGAGTCTGGCCGGACTTTATGTTTACCATTTGGAGACCACTAGAATTTTACATCTAGATAACCCATTCCAGGACCGCATCATTGTCTGGAAACGGTACATTGACGATGTTCTAGTGATATGGAAAGGTGATACCGACTCTGTAAAGGATTTCATGATATGGCTCAATCAGCAAAACCCTTTTCTGAACTTTACTTACACAGCTTCCAGCAACAATCTGGTGTTTCTCGACCTCAATATCTATCCTGCAAGTGGTGATTTGAAAACAACGACTCATTTTAAACCAACGGCAAAAAAGTTGCTTGCTATTATATAATAGCTTTCACCCCAGACACCTGCGGGACAATCTTCCCTATGGACAATTTCTTCACCTACGACGCAACTGCTCCGAAATCGTTGATTTTAAGATACAGGCTACTGATCTGAAAGACAAATTGCTGAAACGGAACTACCCTGAAAGTATCGTGAAGAAAGGGCTTAAGCGAGCAAGGAACAACAATAGGGATGCCCTTCTGGAAAACCATCCCCCAAAGAACAGGAAACGAGACCTATCTGTGTAACCACCTTCAGTAGCCACTCAAATCAAGTTTCTAAAATAATAAATAAACATTGGAGAATACTAAATTGTGGCAAACTTAACTTTCCTAAACCAATGTTCTCCCACAAAAGAGGCAAAAATTTGAGGGATATCCTGGTTCATACAAGACCACGCTCCATTCAGGAGAGGGGTCCACCCTATCTGAACCTCGCACCTTTACAGGGACACCACCCCTGCGGGAACTGCAGCACATGTAACCTCACCAAAAAAAGCAGAAATATCATGTTCACGAACGGAGAGGTCTGGGAGCAAAGACAGTTCACAAACTGCAATAGCAAAAATGTGGTGTACATCATCACATGTCCATGTAAACTGGAGTATATTGGCATGACTTCAAGACCAGTTAAAGTCCGCATCAGCGAACATAAGAGTAATGTACGCTGTAAGAAAAGCACGACTAAAATGGCGAATCATTATTTGACCATGACCCACACAGTGGAGGATTTGATATGGACCATCATTGAACAAATTAGACACGAGAGAGATTTACTTGAAAAAGAACAAAGATGGGTGTTCCGTTTGGGGACTAACATCAGTGGCCTTAATGACGATATTCCTTGGGCCCACCTTTCATAATGTAATCTCCCCTAACGTGAAGCATCGATCAAGTCCCACGTTCTTCAATGATGACCTTGCCAGGCACCTACTGCTTTTTGAAAGAGCCTTTGTTTTTTGAAAAAGCCCATATTTTTGTGAATAGCCCTGGAGTGACTCTATATCATTTCTGAATAGAGGTCGTTGAACCCCTTTAAGACCTTTTTCCTTTTTCCCTTGATGCTTATGGGTTTCATTTCCAATTCCTTGAATTTTGGAGAACATTCCCTTACTATCTCTACAAGTTGTTCTAGAGAAAACTAAAAAGCGCTATTTTATTTTATCTTTTCCTTGGTGACATGAACCTTTTTGTACTCTCCTTGGTTTGTAATTCAATTCCTCCTATTGTTCATTTTTCCGACTATGACCTGTCCGCCGCTCTATATATAAGCTCATGTGCTACACCTCTCTCTTTGTTTTTCACATCACGGCGCCCATTTCCAAACCGGGCACCGGGCCACTTTAAATTAACATAATCAGCGTGAGAACGCAACGCTCTAATTATTGGGCGCTGATAGTAACAAATTCTATTTTTATTTTTTTCCCGTTTCGTCTCCAACTTGTGTCACTATGACAACCCCCTTACGCTCTGACTGAAGGCACGTTCATCAGCCTCTTAACCCACGTGACAATGCCGTGCTCTAGCTTTCGACGCTGATAATAGCAACACAATTTTATCCCCTTCCGCCTATAGACACGTGTTACCTAGACGACCTGACCTCACGCCTACGTTCTACTTCCAGGCGAGATAGGGCGCCCTTTGCGCGCAGGTGTAGATAATTCTGACCACTTAATGGCAGTATAAATGGCATTTTCCCGCGGTTCCTTTTCCATCACGGAGCCGCGGGTTGGTGTTATTTCAAGGCGAGACTGGGTTGACCTGAACGTAAGTACGGCATAGCCGTTGGGGAATATAATTTTGCAGGCTTTTGAGCACCGCCAGCACTGTAAAGCACACCTGCTGGAGAGTGTGTTCTCAGTTTTGGGAGAAGGATTTGGAGACATCCTAAATCTCTTTTTATTATTTTTCAAACAGAACTACGTTTGGCGACTTTCTCCCCCACCCGTTAACAAGAGGCTTAAGGAGTATTAACTCCTACATTACATAGTATGTATTTTCGAGTGATTGATGACATTATATACTCACGAACTTAAACAATTACCCTAGCCACATAAATAGAGTGTGTGTTTTCTGTTATATGTATATGTCTTGTATGTTCTCTGTCTTCGTCCACAGGTCTTCACATTGATAGACCCTGGTATTGATAGCACTAAGATCACGCTACAGTCACCTTGTGGTCTCTTTTACCTTTCCAACTTTATTTCTTTTTCAGAATCTGAGCGTTTGCGCATGGGAAAGCGCTATTAATTGTACTTTCTCTTTCAGATTGACATTTACATGATACTATTGGGTATCGTATAGAGTGCACAATTTATGCTCTTTCATTTTTTTATCACTTTTGTATATATAGCACACCCATTTGGGATAAATCAACATAGTGGATACTGAGGGGATCTTCTTAGTCCTGATGAAGAAGCTTTGCTTCAAAACATGTTGACTCTATAGGAGCATCCGCACATTATTGGCAGGATTTCTCCGCATCACTTTTTTAACAGGTCCAGCCTCAATGACCTATTAAAGTTCCTTCTTAGTCCATGAGGCCAGGTCCTTTTTAATCACCCACCCGTATCCTTTCCCGACCCCTCCTCTCACTACCCCATCACCATACATAGTATTGTTAATATCAGTGCTCCCGCGTAGTCGTAGGTCGTAGCACGCCGCGTCCCACAGCGGGACGGGAAGACCCCTATGATGAAGCATGACACCAAGGGCCCTTTTGGTGTGTGAGGGGTATTTAAACAAACGCTGTGTGCATCCACATCTGGATGACTAAACACACTTTCCTTTATACTTTTAGTCCCATGTGGTGGATTCTTTTGAATTATTTACTAAGCATTAGAGGAGGATATATCCGCCACAGTGTCCGTGTGAGACACTACCTCTTCACTCCCTCCTTTTTGTTATATAAAAGTATATGTGGCTGGCATATGTTCACCTGTGACAGGCATGGTGACATATGCCAGTGACATGTACAGGGACGCGTTGGACAGCAATGGACCGATCGGTGCGCACACATTGGCCATTGCATTCAATGTGTGCTGGTACGCGTTGTATTCAGCAATACGCGTTGGACAGCAATGGACCGATCGGTGCGCACACATTGGCCATTGCATTCAATGTGTGCGGGTACGCGTTGTATCCCAGGTACACGTTGAACAGCAATGGACCGATCGGTGTGCCCGGCCGGCCCATTGCATTCAATGTGTGCGGGTACGCGTTGTATCCCGGGTGCGCGTTGAACAGCAATGGACCGATCGGTGTGCCCAGCCGGCCCATTGCATTCAATGTGTGCGGGTGCGCGTTGCATCCCGGGTGCGCGTTGAACAGCAATGGACCGATCGGTGTGCCCGGCCGGCCCATTGCATTCAATGTGTGCGGGTGCGCGTTGTATCCCGGATGCGCGTTGAACAGCAATGGACCGATCGGTGGGCCCGGCCGGCCCATTGCATTGAATGTGTGCAGGTACGCGTTGCATCCCGGGTACGCGTTGAACAGCAATGGACCGATCGGTGTGCACCCATTGGCTATGGCCTGGCCTGGCAACGGACGCGTTTTCAAATTTTGAACGAGTCTGATGCTGGAAATTCAGTTGGTCACCCACAACAATGTTGCAAATTCATGGGTGTCATGAAGTTGAACTTTTGAAGGATGCTGTGGGCGTGTGTAAGTGGTGCAATTCCATGGATTGGCCAGATTCAGAAGATACTAACGACTTTGACCTATCACTTTGGACACATGGGACAGTAACTGCCTCTGCAGCACACATATAATGCTGGCTGTTCCCCTGAGAGCTCACTTGCCTGCACTACATGCTCCAGGACGACATCTGCCACCACCACTGCTGCTGTATCTGCACCCTCTGGACCCTGCAATGGCACGTACTGTGGAGAGAGCCCCAGCCTTCAGCACTGAGGAGAACCAGGCCCTGCTGGACAGCCTCCTTCCACAGTACAGCAAACTGTATGGGAAAGCAGGGGAGCAGGTGAGTGTTCTGTCCACTGCCTTCCTAAATGTGCATGTTGTCTGACTAGCAAGGCTAACAGTCTGCACGCCACTGGCTAGCAGGCTCACTGAGTAGTTGTCACCCCCCATAGTGTGTAGTTACATGCACTGGACAGGTATAGTACAGTGACAGTGCATTTAAACAAGGTTTTACTTCCCAGGCAATGATACCATGTAGTTACTGCTGGCATACTGTCCATGGCCATCGTTGCACTGCCTGTGTACATCATGTGCCCCTGTGATTGAGACATGTATACACAACTGTGTAATGCACGGATATGTTGCATGTGTAGTAATAGCATTCTCACTTTGTCATCCTCACAGGTTGATGCCCACCAGAAGCAGAAGATATGGCTGACCATCGTCCGGGCAGTGAGATCCGTGGGGGACTACAAGCGCCGGATCCGCAACTGCCAGAAGAGGTGGCAGGACCTTCGGGGCTGGACCCGGAGGATCGCACGGGTCCAGCTGAAGCTGTCGCCTCCTCGCAGGAGGGGCGGACACCGGACCCTGACCCCCCACATGCTCAGGATCCTGGCGGTGGTCTTCCCTGATCTGGATGGGCAGCTGAAGGCCAGGGAGCAGCACGGAGGGGTGAGTCCATGACTGCATTCTGTACTCTGTCTGCCATGCTATGTGCCCTCCTCTGGCCTGGTTAAACTTCCACAGCACATCAGTCATGTGGTCCAGGACCCATGTCCCTCGATTGTGCACTGCCCACTCCTCATCTGATACCCAGGTGTGGCCCTTGCAGTCAGGGAATTGTGTCACTTGGGTACTGTGTCCTTGCAGTTTGCTTGACTAAAGGTGGGGGACAGCATCTGTTCCCCTAACTGTGAGTGGGCATCATGGGTGGGTCCATTGCTTACACAATGCCTGTGTTCTGACATGTAATCTGCGTGTTACTTTGATCTGTGGTCCAATTGCTGAGCTGATCCACCACATGTGCCTGGGGTAACTGGCACACACCCAAGCTGCGGGTGGGAACAATGTTTGGGCCCCAGGAGTGTGTATATTACGTGTGTCACACATACTTAGCCAGCTGCCTACTGTCCAGGGTTCATCCCTCATTCATGTGGGGTAGGACAGTCATGCCTACTCCAGGCCATGCAATGCACTCTGTACTCCCACTCCCGTGTATCAGCTGACACGTTGTGCTCAGTGATATGTCCCCTCAGGTGTCAGCCTCTGTGTCAGTGTGCTGTGGCTTCGATGTCAGGACTGCTGGGGTGTTTATCGGTTGGGGCTCAGCATGCCACCGGAGATGTGACCATAGGAGACGATACTTGTGTGACACATAGGTGTTTGAACACCTGACCGTGCAGACTGGGGTATGCGAATGTGAGGTCCATGCAGCTGTTTCCCATTCACAGCAGATTCTGAGGTGCTCAGGTTCAGAGGCTTGTGTTACAGGTCACCCATATGTCCAATCAGTATGACCTGGACAGATAAGGGTTCAGATGATGTGGTGTGTGGGGGATGTACATGTGCACTTGTTCAGCTCCAGGACTTGCATTCCCCATGACCTACTATTGTGACACAGTGCAGACTGTTGTTGTGTGGCTGCCCTGCCCATGTGACTGGAGACAGTGATGTATGACTTAGCAGGCATGCCTGTGCCATGGCATGTGACTTCCTATGAGTGATCCTGCAGGGGAGTGACATGTGCTACATGCACACCATAGTGGCAATGGCTATCAGCACATGGGTGCATCGTGGTGTCTGTCGCTGGTATGCATCACATGCATTTCATATATCTGACTCTGGGCATCACTTTCATCCGGGCACCTGTACTGACTCAGTGGCAAGAGTTGTGATGTGTGCATGTTCACATGCTTCACCGTGTTCTCTGCACCGTCCAACTACTGTGTAGGTGGTGCATGTGTCCACACTGGGGTATTGCCAGCCAACGGACGCCAGACAGATGGGTGCAAGGCCAGGTGGGATGTGAGTGCCATGGTTGACGATCAGACTGACAATTGGCTTCTCCTATTCTGTTTGGGCAATTTTAGCAATGTTCAACTAAGGATGCCAGGCCTTGCTCTGTATTGTGCTGTACTTACTGTGATGTGTGCGTTCGGTGCAGGTGACTGATGTCTGTCTGTTTCCCTATTGTTTGCAGATACATCCACGGCCACAGGAGGGGACAGCTCCACGGACCAGGAGGAGCCGCAGAGCCAGACTGGGTCAACAGCTGAGGAGTGGTCGGAGGGACCCAGTGGCACGGAGGGCGAGGGGAGCCACACCGAGGAGTCCTCAGCACCATCCACCTCAGCTGAGGACCACAGCAGATTGGAGGATGACTCCCTTATGGAGGCGGGTGTCAGCAGCCACCACACCCCAGCTAGTGTTGCTGTCCCCGCCACCAACACCACCACGCCCTCCCATCGGCTCCCATTCCAGAGGTCCGTGGAGGCTCCCATGTTCGGGAGCGTGTCTCCTTCGGGCCAGGCACCGCACCCCCTGCCCCTGTGTCCCCTGCTGCCCTGAGTGAGGAGTCTGTGTACCTCCTTCGCCAGCTCCATGTAGGGCAGACAGCGATGCTGAGTGTCCTCCATGCACACACCACTCTGTTGACTCAGCTGGTGTCGTTCATGGAGGGCATCTCATCGGGCATGTCTGCCCTACAGAGGGGCAATAGGTCCATGGACTCCTCCCTGACGGCAGCAGTGTCCCTCCTCCAACAGTCCCTCACCCCTCCTGTCTCTGCCCCATCCACACTCCCCAGCACCTTACCTGTCCCAAGCACACACACACCGGCACAGGCACACACCAGCACAGACACGAGCAGCACACACACACACACGCCACAGACAAGACGCACATGCACACACAGTCAGGGGACTGAAACCACACTCACAGGGGATGGGGCCCAGTCACACACACATGCATCCACGAGCACTGCGCAGTCCACAGTTGCCTCTCCCTCCAAAGCCCCCTCCGTTGCCTCACCTGCAACCCCAAAGACCCAGCGGCTCTTCCTCAGTGACCTCGGCCTCTTCCCCTCCGATCCAGCTGATACAGCATTCAGGGGGAAGAGGAAGACCACCCACACGGAGCGGAGTGCCCCTTGCCACCGGACACCCTCCCCCAGGCGCAGACCGACTGACGCCCCCATCCGCAAGTCCCCCGGACCCGGAAGAGCAAGACCCCGCCGCCGCCCTGCAGCTCAGGCACCAAGTCCCCTTCCTCCATCCCTCAGGCCCCCACTCCACAGGTGCCCCCACCACACCCTGCCCCAGGTTCCCCCACCCACAGATACACCATCCCCAAAAGGATCAGGCCTTCTCCCCCTGCCACTTGCTCTTCCGGCCCCACACCCCCGCTGCGCTTGTCTGTGCCACTGGTGTGGAGACGGTGTCCTCCCCCTCTGTCCTGCCCACCTTACCTGATCCCCATTCTCCTCCCCTGGAGGTAGGCACTGCAGTGGAGTCCACTACCACCCTGTCTGACTTGGGTACTGCAGTGGGGAACCTGTCCACTCCATCTGCACGGTCCCCTGCAGGCTTGCCGGCACCCACACCATCAGAGTTATGCCCCCCAGTTGTGCCGGCACACACCATGTCAGACACCTCCACTGCAGTTGTCAGTGGCTCTCCAGCACCCACCACCCCTTCCCTGCCTCCTTCTGGTGAGCCATGATCCTGTCCCTGCGGTGCCTGGCCTGCCCCCCGTATGCCCCTCCGAGGGGATTGTCCCTGGCTTTCATCAGTGCAGGCATGCGTAGGGTGACATCTGCCACTGTCACCCTGTTTTGACTTTCATGTTGGACTGGCCATTGGCCTTTGTTAATTTTTGCTGGACATCAACTGTTAGACCCACATATGCTGAATAAAGCACCTTTCTGTTCTCTAGTGCTTTTGCTTCTGATGTACATGTTGTTGATGATGCTAACCATGCCCTTGCTGCAGTGATGGTGATATTTGGTCTCATGATAATGAAGTGTTACTGTGCAGGAACACATGTGGTCCAGGGGGAATGTGTCCTATCCTGTGGTGTATCCATGTCATCCTTAGCAGCATCTGAGGGTGTCATGTGTTCAATATTTGGCAATGGGATTTCCTACTTACATTAGCACATTCACATCTGTGGCTTCCACCCCTGCACATCTGTTGTGCCTGCCATTGTTCAATTCGTCTACTTCCCTGACCGTGTGGCCATCTCCACTGGACATGCAGGTTTGGGCATCAATGGGGAAGGACTCATCTGTGTTGTCAGTGCAACATTGCTATACAAGTGTGTTGGATCTGTGCTGATGATTTCGTTGGCACTCCCATCACCAGGCTGATGTGACGGGAGCATTCATTTGGTGCTAATTGTTGACTGTGTGACCAAGTGCTCAGCTGACATGATGGAGCCCTACTGAGGCAACATATGGCACAGCTTTCCTCACACAGGAGTGGAGTCCCCTCATGGCAGTGTGTACTCCTGTGACATTGCCTGCGCCCAAGGTGTGTCTTATATGATCATGTCTGTGTGTTCACTTCCGTTTTGCTGTGCATGCTGGGCTCCCTAGTGTTGTACCTGTTTGTGATGCTTGCTGAGTTGACCTATGTTCCCCCCAAGTCTTCTCCCTGGATTCTCTGTGATGTGGGTGCATGGCACATTACTGGTCATCAGGGTGTCACCCATAGGTGTGTTTGCTGTCAGGGCTGAGTTTGTGTGCAGACGCAGATGGCTCACAGTCAGGATTCCCCTTGGCACTTGTTGTTTACACCTGTAATGTGATTTCCAGTTTGTGTTATCTTTCAGTGATTGTGACACGTTGTGTGTGTGACTGCTGGCACTCCTCAGGGTCCGGGCTGCAATGTTGGTAGTTGTCTATGTGTGTTCTTTGTGGGTGTCCTTGGCTTCTTCATTGGTGTGTGACTCTGGCTGGGATCTCATTGGTTGGTGTGGTATTGCCGTCATGTCCATGTACAGCGTAGTGTGCAGTGTGTCAGACATTCAGGAGTCTTGTTGAGTGGCCATGTGTGATGTGTTTCTGCACCTTGGTTCCCACCCACCAGCCTGGGATTGTCATGGGTGCATGTGCAATGTCACCAGTGCATGTGTGCTTCACTGCTGCACATTGTTGGAGGTCGAGGTGTGTGGTGTTGAGTGTGTGCAGATGAGAGTTGTTGCCCGGCTAGACCCCTGCCTCCATGTTGGCCTTGGCTTACTGGCCGTGCTGATTGATTTGTGCTTGTGTAGGTGTGATGGTAGTTTGTTGCTCAGGACACATGACTGTGGTTCACAGTGTGAGACGACATTTAGCTTTGTCATCACAGTGGGATTGTAATGCAGCCCAGGGTCACCACATTGTGGGGGCCCTGGGGGTAGTGTCTGTGTCTTGCTGTGTCAGTTGCTGTTCCTACATGCTTGTGTGACATGTGTGATTTGTGCTCCCTCTCATCTGACAATGCCTGATTGCCCACATAGGGGATTTGGATCCATGAGTTACCTTTGTGTGGCACTGTATGCACATCTGTGTAATTGGTATTCAGGCCTCCTCATGTGTTGTGTGGTTGCCTGGGGACACTGGCACCCCCCCCCCTCAGCTGTTGTGTTTGATGTGCAGTGTGGGTCTGCCTATTTGTGTTTGTGCATCTGCACCACTGCATTGGCATATCTTTGGTGTGCCATTGGCTGTATGTTGTTTGGTGGGTTTCCCCTGCTGTCCCTGGGACTCGTAGGTCATCGGTCAGCACAATGATCATGGTTTGTGTGTCCCATTGCTGCCATGGTATGGTATCTGTTCACCTCACATCTACAGTCTCCACAGGGTATCTGCATTTGTGTGCCCATTGGTGCAAATATGTGGGTCTGCATTCTGATGGTCACTTCTGTCATTGTGTCATTGATGAATGTTGACAGTGTCAGCCCCCATGGGTGTTGTTTGTCTGCACATGGCCAAAGGTATGTCTTATTTGCACTGCAGTATTTGCCTCCCCCAATCTATGTTGCAATGGGACACATGCACTACTTTGCCACTGATGTGTTTTATGTTCTGTGACCAGGAATCATCCATGCAGTTTGGCAGTTGCAGCTTTTTCTTTGTCAACACTTGCATTTTGGTCACTGTGATGATGGGGGTTTAGGCCCCATTGCCACAATGTTCAAAATGTGCTTCAGCTATGGAACCCACACATACCTTTTGGTCACTGTGATGATGGGGGTTTAGGCCCCATTGCCACAATGTTCAAAATGTGCTTCAGCTATGGACCCCACACTTACCTTTTGGTCACTGTGATGATGGGGGTTTAGAACCCATTGCCACAATGTTCTGAATGTGCTTCAGCTATGGGCCCCCACACTTACATTTTGCTCACTGTGATGATGGGGATTTGGACCCCATTGCCACAATGTTCAAGATGTGCTTCAGCTATGGACCCCACACTTACCTTTTGGTCACTGTGATGATGGGGGTTTAGACCCCATTGCCACAATGTTCTGAATGTGCTTCAGCTATGGACCCCACACTAACATTTTGGTCACTGTGATGATGGGGTTTTGGACCCCATTGCCACAATGGTCATGGCCTGCTTGCATTGTGGGGGCCACACACATATATGTGTGGCACATGTGATAGGGGGTCACATTGTATGTTCAAAGTCATGTTCAGTGTTGTAGGCATTTGACACAGTCTACACACGCTTGTCATGGTGTTGGGGGATGTCTTTTTCTTGCATTCCCTAGGTTGTGGTGTGCTGGTTGTGTCATGCATTGTCCATCCTATGAGTGGGGGTGGTGTTGGTGGTAGGCATCCAGCCCCCCATGGGTAGAGGTGGTAGTAGTGACAGGCATCCAGCCCCCCATGGGTAGAGGTGGTAGTAGTGGTAGGCATCTGGCACCCCTGGGTAAGGGTGGTAGTAGTGGTAGGCATCTGGCACCCCATGGGTAGAGGTGGTAGTAGTGGTAGGCATCTGGCACCCCCTGGGTAAGGGTGGTAGTAGTGGTAGGCATCCAGCCCCCATGGGTAAGGGTGGTAGTAGTGGTAGGCATCTGGCACCCCTGGGTAAGGGTGGTAGTAGTGGTAGGCATCTGGCACCCCCTGGGTAAGGGTGGTAGTAGTGGTAGGCATCTGGCACCCCCTGGGTAAGGGTGGTAGTAGTGACAGGCATCCAGCCCCCATGGGTAGAGGTGGTAGTAGTGGTAGGCATCTGGCACCCCTGGGTAAGGGTGGTAGTAGTGGTAGGCATCTGGCACCCCCTGGGTAAGGGTGGTAGTAGTGGTAGGCATCCAGCCCCCATGGGTAGAGGTGGTAGAAGTGGTTGGCATCTGGCACCCCCTGGGTAAGGGTGGTAGTAGTGACAGGCATCCAGCCCCCATGGGTAGAGGTGGTAGTAGTGGTAGGCATCTGGCACCCCTGGGTGAGGGTGGTAGTAGTGGTAGGCATCTGGCACCCCCTGGGTAAGGGTGGTAGTAGTGGTAGGCATCTGGCACCCCTGGGTAAGGGTGGTAGTAGTGGTAGGCATCTGGCACCCCTGGGTAAGGGTGGTAGTAGTGACAGGCATCCAGCCCCCCATGGGTAGAGGTGGTAGTAGTGGCAGGCATCCAGCACCCCATGGGTAGGGGTGGCAGTAGTGGTAGGCATACAGGCCCCTATGTGTATGTGTGGCATTGGTGAGGGCCATCCCGCCCCTATGGTGCTGCTGTTGCTGGTGTAGGTATTTCTGCATCCCTCTGTGTGTGATGTGTCGGGTACGTGTAGTTTGTTTTTGTTGTTGGTGTCTGACTTACCTTCTGCGCCGTACGCGTCCGTGCCTGTTCCGGTAATAGAGGTAGAATATTGGTAGGATCGGCACGAAGGGATTCATGGTTGGTTCGTCTCGTTCGTCTTTCTCTTTGCTTCGCCTCGTCCTCGTCGCTGGCGTGTTCGTCTCGTAGCCGTGGATCGTGTTGTGGCGCGAATCGGAGCTTATGTGCGCCTCGACCGGATGCTTTGACGTGCCGTGCGTAGCGACGGGTTCGGCGCGTACGGGAAGCGCATCGTACTTGTCCGGCCGGACGGGGCTGCATTTTGCTTCCGTGCGGCTCGATTCTACGATTCCAGATCCGGCTCGGTCGGGGAACAGGACCTGGATTGGGTGAGTACGACTGGGTCGGAATCTATGCTGTTGTGCGCATCGTACTTGCTCGTTCGGAATAATGTGCGGATCGGTCGGGAAACAGGCATTCGCATGGCTTTTTTCACGACCGAATGGTGTTAGGTGCGCCTCCGACCGAGATCGGAATCGGCCCCAAAGTCTACCACCAGAGGTTAGGGTGACCCCTTCCAGTAGCCAAGGTGCCACTGACACAATGTAGCATCTACCAGTTACTGCCTCTCAGAAAGAGCCCAATGGACTAAAAAACCTGCAGGCAAAAACTGGAAGCATATGCTTAATATCTTGCTCTGTGTATTTGATTTATGTATGATCTCTTTAAAAGACACTCAACTGGCTGAATTCATCAAGAAGGCAATAGTGACTGTAAACCAACACGATCTTTAGTCACCCTTTACTCAACTTATATATCCCATTTAGTATGAAAAATGCTGAATATCTTCAGAAAATGGGAATTTATGTAATGATCAAGTCATCAAGGATATATAATTCTTTATTGTGTGATTATCAAAAATCATGCAATTAAAAACAACAAAATCATGAATAGAAACGAATCCATTATTCACCAATTAGTATACAACTGTACACACATAAAAGGAAGGTTGTTTCTATGGTTATATGTCCCACTAGAACATTGATACCACAATTGCACTTCTTTTATCACAGTTGTTAAAAATTCATAAATCAAATAACATATGATAGTCAGATTCAAAGGAAGGTACCATAAAAACTATAGACATTGTATGACCTAGTGCAAATAACTATAAAGTGCCAAAGTGCAAAAATTGTAGACAGTATGAATCCTTGTGGAAATAAGCCATAAAAGAGCAAATGCTTCCAAATACTCTTTAGGTGCTAATCACAAAAATTGTCTGAGGTAAGATCATTGTTACAAAAGATCAATGCGGCTGACCATCGTTCAGCACCTCGATTTCAAAGTAAAAAGGTAAGTCCTTTGTCTGTGCACACCCGTCCTGAGCTTGCCGCACTTTCACTCCACTGAGGATCAGACAAAATCGTGAAGATAAGGACGATGCACCAGAAACGAAGTCAAGGGAAGCTTCAAATTTTTCCAA
This sequence comes from Calotriton arnoldi, assembly GCA_963921515.1. NCBI lineage: Eukaryota > Metazoa > Chordata > Amphibia > Caudata > Salamandridae > Calotriton > Calotriton arnoldi. The sequence goes on along the minus strand of CAWUFW010015155.1, from coordinate 45,350 downwards.
ATATGTCCTTTATTTTTTAAATTTATTTAAAATTCAACCACAGCCAACGCGTTTTGTTCCATTGGAACTTCGTCAGGGCTGTAATTTCAAAGAAGCCAAATATAGGAGTTCATACGGTCAGTCCGGACCAGTGTATTAGACTGGAACACTCTGGAGGGTTTGCAGGTATAATAAGTCCTGCACAGTAAGACCGATATCCAAGTACGTCCGGTCTGCACCCCATCCGTGATGGGGTGCAGACTGGACGTACTTGGACCGGACTGACCGTATGAACTCCTATATAATAATAATAATAATAATAATACAGACACTTGTAAAGTGCGACAGCTACCTCAAACAGAGGTGTCCCGGCGCTAAGCGATAAGTAATACAGCATTTGACCGCTCAGGGCCAAGTCATGGGCCCTCAGTCTTCCTTAAAAAGCCAGGTTTTCACCATTTTCCTGAAAAGGGGCTCAGTATCGATAGTGCGGAGATTGTTCGGCAGGGAGTTCCACAGTTTTGCAGCCCCGAGCGTAAAAGATCTGCCACCCATACGTGCCTTTTTAAAACGGGGGATACACAGTAGATTTTGGGAATTGGACCTCAAGGTTCTGGATTGTTGGTAACCAAGTAGTCTGTGTTTCAAGTAGATGGGGCAGTTACCATGCATAGCACGGAACGCCAGAGTCAAGGCCTTGAATTTGATTCTTTTCCTCACTGGAAGCCAGTGTAATGCTTTTAAATGCGGAGAGACATGCTCGCGAAACGGCACTCGCCTAATTAGTCTCGCAGCCGCATTTTGCACTATCTGCAGGCGTTTAATCAGATACTCTGGCTGACCCAGATAGAGGCCATTTGCATAGTCTAGCCTGGAAGTTACTACAGCATGTACTATGTTTTTCCGACACTCCTCTGGAAGCAGATACAAAAATGTCTTCAAATTCCTCAGTTGACAGAAACAGGTGGCCATCACCTGACATATCTGAGCCGAGAAGGAAAGGTCAGACTTCCACTTAACACCTACATTTTTTATACAATCTGCCGGTGAGGGAGGGGGACCCATTTCGGTAGGCCACCAGAGATCCGAAGCTGGGGGTGGCTCGTTCCCGAAAAACAACACCTCTGTCTTTCTTGCATTAAGCCTGAGTTTGTTGTTGTTCATCCACCACGCTATGTCTCTCAGGCAACCCTTGAAGCTCTCAAAGGCAGCCACGGTCTGCTCTTTGAAAGTGAAAACCAATTGTGTATCGTCTGCGTAGGAGATCGCTCTTATCCCCCAATTGGCTATCAGGGTAAACAGAGGATCCAGGTACACATTGAACAGAAGAGGGCTGAGTGCTGACCCCTGAGGGACTCCACACCAGAGCTGTTTTGGCTTGGATAAAAAAGGTTGAAGCGCAACCCTCTGAGTGCGATTCTCCAAATAGGATTTCAACCAAGCCAGGGCCGAGCCTCCAATACCACTATCCAACAGTCTCTCTAACAGCAAGGTATGGTCAATGGTGTCGAAAGCGGCCGACAGATCCAGGAGCACCAGCATCGCAGAGGCCCCTGAATCTGCAGCCAGTCTAACTAGTTCCGCCACCTCCAGGAGGGCCGTCTCAGTGCTAAATCCCGACCTGAAGCCAGATTGGGTATCATGCAGGATGCCCTCCTTTTCAATAAAACTAGACAGTTGCCTCTGCACCAATTTTTCCAACATCTTAGCCGGAGCTGGCAGCAAAGAGATGGGTCTATAATTGGTCAGATCCCCAGGGTCCCCATTCGGTTTTTTCTTAACGGTAGGAGAGTAGCGTGTTTCCAGACATCTGGAAAAGTACCCGTTGACAGGGAGGCGTTCCAGATGTGCAACAGAGCATGTGACAGGGAGTGGGCCATCACTTTCTATAGTGTTGGGGGGCAAGGGTCATCAGGTGCCCCCGACTTACACCTCACAATTTCTGACATGGCATCCTGTTGGGAAATGCTGGAAAACGACATCAAAGACGGTTCAGGGACTCTAACTACCCTCTTGTCACATTTCTCTGTTTCTGACCGCCCTGAGAAAGATTTATACACTTCCTGAATTTTATCGTCAAAAAAGATGGAAATACTTTCGCATAAGGCGAGTGAGGGTTGCACAGTGGACTCCACAGCTCTAGGTTTCAAGAAGGATTTGACCACTTTAAACACCTCCTTAGTCGAGTTATCAGCTTTATAAATACAATCCGCCAAATACTCTCTTCTAGCTGCTCTAATCATGCTGTGGAATTCTTTCAAAGCGTTTCTATAGATGTTCTTGGCATACTCGCTGTAACCAGACCTCCACTGCCGCTCCAGTCGTTTACAGCTACTCCTGGTCACCCTAAGAGCCTCCGTGAACCAAGGGGTGGATGGTGAGAGCCTAGACGATCTAGTAGTCTTGGCAGGAGCTGCGGCTTCGACCGCTGTGCGCAATCCACTGATTTAAGGTTATGGAATCAGCGTTCGGGTCAGATGAAAGTGTGGGTTGGCTGGCCTGTAAAATAGGGTCCAACACCGCCACTGTTAAATTTTTCCAATTTCGTTTAATGTAGGATTGATTACCCTTGCTCTGACCGAATCTACAGAGCTTAAAGCAAAAAGGAATCAAACAGTGATCCGACCAGACCAGTTTGATAGGGGCCGTTGTGCTCAAGGAGGTCAAGTTAGAAAAAACGAGATCCAAGATGTGACCTGCCTTGTGAGTAGGAGATCTAATGTGTTGCGTTAAATTAGCCCCTTCTAGGATCAACACAAATTGAGCTGCCTGTGTGCAGGTAGCGTCATTCACATGTAAATTAAAATCCCTAGCGCGGTGAAATTCGCATACATTAGTGATTTCTCAATAATGTAATTACATAGCTCTTGGGTTGAGTTAGACGCACTGTCAGGAGGTCTATAAATAAGAATGCCGGAAGAGGAAGTAGAAGGATCAATTTGTAGGCAAAAATTAAGCCCCTCAATCTCATTCAGTCTGAGCGGGCCAGAGGCTGCTAAAAACCAAGATTCTTTAAAAATGATAGCAACCCCTCCCCTCTTTTCCCACAATCTCTATTCGCGTAGCACATTTTAAAACCGCTTGGAACAGCCAAGGCTATTGCTGCCACTGAGTCTGAGTTTAACCAAGTTTCTGTCAGGAACAAGGCATCCCACTCAGTACTCGCCAGCAGAAGCCAAATGTCCGTAGCATGTTTGGACAAGGATCTACAATTTATCATGCCTGCCTTAATCATGGTCACCTGACCCTGCACAATTCCTGCATTAACATTTATCCCCATCAGTCCTGACAGTGCCTCAGGGTTCCAAGGACAAGCCGAGCAAGGACCTAGGGGCTTGTCTATACCTACGTTAGTATTATGCGCCTTCGTGCATGGGTTACCTCTGTAGGACATTAAGGCCTCTCGTGACCAACAGATTACCCCATCACCTGATATTCGAGCAGAGGGGCTGGCGCTGGCAGCGGTCTTGCCCCGGACGGGCGCAGACGGGCTTGCCTTTGGTGCGCCTTCGGCGCGCCAGCGGCGCGTCCGGGCACCCATACTCTCTAAATAGAGTTAGGTTGAAGGACCCAGATGTCAGGAAAATCAAGGGGCGGAGTCACGACCCTCCGTTCAATCGGCACTCTCAAGCTGTGACGGACCGGGGCTACGTGAAGGATACACAGGAGGGGGAACACTAGATGCTAAGCATACCCCGACACAAAAATAGTGAGTAAAAAGGGCACACAGTATTATTACACACAGTAAAAATGCGGTTTTTTAAAAATTGGAAATTCAAGCCTTGTGCAAAAGAGCAAAAACAAACTGGCCACAGAGCCTGTCAGCACTTCACTACCTTCCACTGCGCGTCCGGACACCCATACTCTCTAATTAGAGTTAGGTTGAAGGACCCGGATGTCAGGAAAATCAAGGGGCGGAGTCACGACCCTCCGTTCAATCGGCACTCTCAAGCCGTGATGGACCGGGGCTACGTGAAGGATACACAGGAGGGGGAACACTAGATGCTAAGCACACCCCGACACAAAAATAGTGAGTAAAAAGGGCACACAGTATTATTACACACAGTAAAAATGCGGTTTTTTAAAAATTGGAAATTCAAGCCTTGTGCAAAAGAGCAAAAACAAACTGGCCACAGAGCCTGTCAGCACTTTACTACCTTCCGCTGCGCGTCCGGGCACCCATACTCTCTAAATAGAGTTAGGTTAAAGGACCCGGATGTCAGGAAAATCAAGGGGCGGAGTCACGACCCTCCGTTCAATCGGCACTCTCAAGCCGTGACGGACCGGGGCTACGTGAAGGATACACAGGAGGGGGAACACTAGATGCTAAGCACACCCGACACAAAAATAGTGAGTAAAAAGAGCACACAGTATTATTACACACAGTAAAAATGCGTTTTTTAAAAATTGGAAATTCAAGCCTTGTGCAAAAGAGCAAAAACAAACTGGCCACAGAGCCTGTCAGCACTTCACTACCTTCCGCTGCGCGTCCGGGCACCCATACTCTCTAAATAGAGTTAGGTTGAAGGACCCGGATGTCAGGAAAATCAAGGGGCGGAGTCACGACCCTCCGTTCAATCGGCACTCTCAAGCCGTGACGGACCGGGGCTACGTGAAGGATACACAGGAGGGGGAACACTAGATGCTAAGCACACCCCGACACAAAAATAGTGAGTAAAAAGGGCACACAGTATTATTACACACAGTAAAAATGCGGTTCTTTAAAAATTGGAAATTCAAGCCTATATTTGGCTTCTTTGAAATTACAGCCCTGACGAAGTTCCAATGGAACGAAACGCGTTGGCTGTGGTTGAATTTTAAAAAAACTTAAAAAATAAAGGACATATTTGGAAAAATTTGAAGCTTCCCTTGACTTCGTTTCTGGTGCACCGTCCTTATCTTCACGGTAAGATCATTAATTCAAACTGCAAAGGCATTCAAAGTGCCAATAACCTAGCAACAACATCCATATATTTTCTAAAATATCCCTTAACCTTAATTGCACACTGTAGATACCGGCAATTTTTCCGCAATTGATAAAAAATGTATCATCTGACATAACACTGGAATTTATCCACCTGATAAACATAAAATAAGAGCCTGGAGGGCCGATCTAACTCCAGCGTTAAGAAATAGAGGTTTCAATAATATACAGCGTATTTTAAGCAGTTTAGGACACACACACAATATGTAAAAAGGTTTCACATTGCCACCCGCACAATCTACATTTTAAATTTGGCCTTTGTTGTATCCAGATCGGTGTGCCTTCTTTAGTTGGGTATATGCCAAGTCTTCATTTTAAAAATGTTTCCTTCATGCGGGCCGAAAAGTAGGCATTTAAATATGGCTGAATTCGCAGAGAATGATAAGAGTTAATCACAGACCAGGCATGAGCTTTTGCCACTAAAGCTGCCTTATAAAGTTCACTAAGTGAATTACTTTTGATCTTTTAAAAAAAAAATGTTTATAGCTGGGCATTGTCACTCCAGAAAGTCCTGTCTGCAAATCAAAACTCTGAAGGCATGATAAAATATGGGAATGCTAAGCGTATGCATAAGTAGAATGAGTAAGTAGAATAGAGAATACATACATTTTAAAAATGATCATTGCACCACCATGGATTGCCTTTGGAGACCAAACTCCAGTCTTATTTCCGCTTGGCCGGTCGTCCTTGGGATCCCAAAGACGGGAAACGGCCTTAACAACATCGGCAGTACCACACATGCCTTTTCCCCGCAAGCCATACCACACTTGACTTAGCCCACGTATGATGTTATGTTATGTTAAAATGTTATGTTAAAATGGTTTTGTAAAGCGCTCGTACACCAGTTGGTTTCTTGGTGCTAAAATACTAGGAGGTGCCGGACCGGAACAGTTATACATAGGCTTGAGTGAACAGCAAGGTTTTAAGGGATTTCCTGAACCTCATTAGGTCGATGCTTGATCTAATTTCCAGTGGAATGGAATTCCACAGTCTCGGTGCCAGGATAGCGAACCTGCAGCCCCCTTGGCGCTTCAACTTAAAAGTCGGGATAGTCAGAAGTTGAAGATGAGCCGAGCGGAGGTTGCGTGAGGGGGTGTAGCGAGAGATGAGGCTGTCTATAAATTTGGGGCCACAGCCGTTCAAGGATTTGAACACCAGGCAGACGATTTTGAAGGCACAGCGTTGGGAAATAGGCAGCCAGTGCAGTTTCCTTAAGAGAGGGGAGGCATGTTGCCATCTCGGTTGTTTGTGAATCAGTCTTGCTGCTTGGTTCTGCACCAGCTGTAGCCGTTTTGTGAGGCCGAGTGGCATACCGAGGTATATTGCGTTGGCGTAATCTAGTCGTGATAAAACCATAGCTATCACGACCTGGATCAGAGCTGCTTGGGAGAGTAGCCTGCTTATCTTCCTAATTTTACGCAGCTGAGAGAAGCAAGTGGAGATCACAGTGCCAACATGGGTTCTTAAGGAGAGGTCATTGTTTATAGTGACCCCTAAGCTTTTTACTGCGGAGGAAGGAATTGGGGGGAGTCCTAAATAGTTTGGCCAGTAGTGTGGGCCCCATGGATTGCAGGTGCCACCCATCAGGACTAGTTCTGTCTTTCCTGGGTTTAATTTTAGGTGGTTGTGGTTCATCCAGTGCCGAATAAATTGCATAGTAGACTGAAACTCCTTCATCAAGCATATGCGTGGTTAAGGCAATGCACTGTCTAGTTGACTAGTGGAGGTACAGGAAGGGGAAGACAGGAAGAGGAATGACTATCAGGAATCGGGAGAGGACAAGTGAGGTAAGTGGGGCTGGGGCTTGGTCTTGGGGGTGGAGGGGTTGTTTTTCAGGGTGGGGGTAGGTTTTAGGACTCAGGAGGGGGTCAGGATAGTTTTTACGGTGGGGGTCAGCTTTTAGGGCTAAGGGCAGGGGAAAAAGGGACAGTTTACAGGGCAGGCAGCAGGGTCGTGGTAGTTTAGGGATTTAGGGGATAGTTTTTAGGGCTCAGGGCAGGGGGGCTGGGGTCGGGGTAGCTTTTAGGGCATGGGCTTTATTTTTAGTGCTCAGGACAGGGAGAGAAGGTACCGTTTACAGGGCAGAGGGAAGGGTCGGGGCACTTTAGGGATGTAGGGGATAATTTTTAGGATTCAGGGCAAGGGACAGTTTTAGGCCTCAGGGCGGGTGGGGGGCTTGGTCAGGGTACTTCACGGAGGTAGGGAATCATTTTTTAGGGCTCAGGGCAGGGGTCTGGGGTCGGGGTAGGATTTGGGACGTGGGGCTAATTTTTAGGTCTCAGGGCAGGCTGAAAAGGGACAGTTTACAAGGCAGGGAGCAGGGTTGGGTTAGTTTAGGAATGTAGGGGACAGTTTTTAGGGCTCAGGGCAGGGGGGCTGGGGTCAGGGTAGTTTTTGGGGCGTGGGCTTAACTTTTAGGGCTCAGGGCAGGGGGAGAAGGTACAGTTTACAGGGCAGGGTAGGATAGTTTAGGGATGTTGGGGATAGTTTAGGGCTCAGGCTGGGGGGCGGGGTCAGGGTAGTTTTTGGGGTGTGGGTTTAATTTTTAGGGGGCTGGGCAGGGGAAAATAAACAGTTTACAGGACACGGGGAAGGGGTATGATCTTTAGCCCGTATGCCCCTTTACCCATCATGTCCTTACCACGAATTGCATGCGTGGTAAAGGCATGCTTGCTAAAGACGCGGTCTTGGTGGAGACCGCGTGGTACAGGCATGCGTTGTACCATCATGCAACCCCCAAAGACTGACTTATAGGCCTTAATTACTAATAAATCCATTGTTTTAGCATCTTGACCTCTGGTAATAGGCGAGCCATAAGCAACTGTTGGTTGTAGCTTCGCACCCATAACTTTAAGGAGATGTTCATGCAATTGGCACCTCAATGATTTGCGTAAACATTTGAAGGCATAAATTAAAGCCAAAGTTTTTGCCCTCAAAACTTTAAAATGGCTTCTGAACGAGATTCTATTATCAAATAAAATGCCCAGATATTTATATGTTTTCACCACTTCAATTGGCCCACCTCTAGCCCTCCATGAAGCAGTCTTAAATTTCGCTGGGCTAATTTTCATGATTTTAGTTTTTTTCATATTCAGTTCCAGACCATTAACTAATATATAATCATCAAATGCATTGATCAATTTTGTAGGCCTATTGGAGTGTGGCTCAAAAGAATGATATCATCAGCGTATTGCAGATAGCTAAGATGCACCTCAGCAAGTTTTGGAGGATGGGCATTGGCAGACTCAAGATACTGTAAAAGGTCTGACATAAAAAGATTAAAAAGGCAAGGTGCAAGTACGCAGCCTTGTTAAGACCATTATAAATTTTGATTTTTTGAGATAGAGTACGACCATCACCCAACTTGACCTGGGCCCAAGTATTGGTACATAGAAGAATTATAACATCCAACAACTTTTAGGGAATACCCCACTCTGCAAGTTTTTCCATAATAAAACATGAGGCACTGATTCAAAGGCAGCTTTTAAATCTATAAAACAGATATATAGATTTTGCGTTTTTAAAATTGACCGTTCATCTAATAAAGTAAGGGCCATCAAATTGGTAATAGTAGATTGGTCCTTGCGAAATCCTGTCTGGTTGGTTGGAATTATGACCTGCAGCGCTGCCCAGTTTTCCAAGTTGATCAGTAAACGAGAGGCAAAGACCTTAGCATCTACATCAGTTAAGGCAATTAGGCAATAATTGACAGGATTGTCAACAGGGCCGCTTTTAAAAATTGGTTGTATGATGTAACCTTGCCAGGACACAGGAACAATATTCAATGCCAGTGCCTCATTAAATACTGGAGTCAACACTTCGGCCAACATTACAGCATTGACATGGAATATGGCTTGAGGGAGTCCATTGGGGCCAGGAGCCCCATTTGATCTAAGACATCACAAAATATTGACTATTTCAATATTGCTTATACAATCCAGATCATTCTCTGGATTAAAGCTGCTCATTTCCTCTGTATAATACTTACTGTTTTTCACACAGTGGTAACTCTCATCTGGCCTATTTGCGTCAGTATCACACACAGCAAACAGGTTGGTAATATCCTTAACCTAATCATCCTCCGTGATAATAATACTATAGGCCCTATTGCCTCCCCTTTAGAGTTTGTTAATGATATTTCAAAACGTTTTTTATTGTTTGATTGAGAGGCATGTAATAATCTATGCCATAGCCCTGATTAGTAACGTGATTTCGCCAACTACACCTCATATGACCTTCTAAGGGACCGCAATTTATCCTTAAGAGCATGCTAAGATTGCCGATATCTATGAGAAAAAGCTACATGTACAGCTCTATTAAGTGACTGTTTTAGTTTAAGTAACTTAATTGAATGCCATTTATTAGGTGTGGTCAATGATGGATTGATTTTTGCATGATTTTGTGCTGTAAATTTTTCAACCAAAGATGTAGTAATATAATTCCATTTATACACCATTGATCCTGCCGCCACCCGGCTCGGATCACTACAATTTATTAGAACCTCTGCAAACTTCATTATTTCATCCTGATTTCCTGAATGCTATACCAGCCTTTTCAAACTATACAAAGAATGTTCTATGTTTTGAAGCTAATTAGATGTAGAATTACAACTTATTGGTAGTTGTGGCATTAATATCTGAGGGTTATGATCACTTTCAAGTCACGGGATCACCTTATAATCAGCAATTTTTTGGGCCCAGTTTTTCTGAAATAAAGGTATAATCAATTATTGAACCGTATTTGGACTGGTTGCAGGATGGAAATGCTCTAGATTTGCACAAGAAGTTTTCCATTTAACAAAGGTAGCCCAAGCTGTTGGATACTGTCGTAACACATGTTGGCACTACCATTGCTTGTCTTACATGGAGATTTAAATGCAACCAGCTGTAAATTTAAATCACTGGAGATAATCAAGGTGGCATTAGAATACCTAAGTGATAAAGTTCTTATGATCTCCCACAGACTAAGCAATTGAGACATCTTATTTTTCCTCGCACTTAAATAAACATTCAATATGATCATGTTATAACAGTTAAATTGTAGTAACACACATTGTACCCATGCCAACTGCAAATCAATTGTTTCAACTGTTAATCTAAGATCAGATGAAAAATAAAATGAGAGGTCACCCATTGCACGGCCTTGTTTTTTAGTATGTGTGGCAGGAAGATTAATTCATTAAAGACAAGTAATGGAGTAACTTGCTCTCTCTATGTTTCGTGCAAAATTAAGATTTCAATACCATTTAAAAATGAGAGTGTATCAGGGTCGGCCAGCAAATGGGCTAACTCATGCACATTCCAGGAACATATTCTCAATTGTATGTCATTTTCACATGCAGTAAGCAAAATTCAGTCCTCAACTCCTAGAGACGCAGTTGTGAGTGTTGCTGGGAGCCATGTCCCATCTTCTAATGGCATTTTACTTTTAGTTAACATCTCCTTTTAACTAACACCCCTGTGTTGTGAACTGGCTTAGTGTCTTGTTGTTGTCCTGTCCCTTTGGTAGAGATGGACCACTCTCTTTGATTAAGAATTAAAGCACAGTCCGTGTGACTGGAGAGTTTTCCTTGGAGCTAAGAGAAGCAATTGTATTTTTTTGGTAACTGGTTCAAGTTAAAATGGAGCAGTTTAAAACATTTGGTTTTAATGATGATCAATATAATAGAATCATCAATACGAAGAAAGGTAATAGATTCACGGTCATTACCAATAAAGGTGAAAAATGGGGCACTCTGTTAAATCTCAAAAAGAAGTTAATTAGAACAGAGGCCCATGCTGACTTTCTGATTGAATATGTGAAATCTGGAGTTATACCAATTGGCTTACAAGTGCGCAATGAGCCAGGCGTATTTGTGGAACATAAAAAATTTCTTGAAATTTGGTCACATATTTCCAACCGGTGTAGCCGTGATTGGATGCTTTTAATAATAGAAACGGCTCAGGAAATCATCATTTTAGAAAAAGAAGCTATTGAGAAATTGGAATTAGAACTAAAAGGGAAAACAGCTCTGGATGAAGCAAAACTTAAACTAGATGAGATTAATAAAGATGTTGAGGGCTATAGGGACTACTTGATTAATAAAAAAACTAATAAGCTGAAAAAGGATATTGAAAGATTTAGTTATGAGTTGGCGTATCCATTTCTAAAAGATCACTATTATGACCAAAAAAATGAACAAGGGGAGATAGGAATTATTTTAAAAGACCTAGATACACCCGTGGGGGAAGAAAGAAGTAATCTTTTCTGAGACTTCAGGTTCAAGCAGTGATGAGGAACAAATACAGAGAGATGAACATACTAGAGGTCCTCAAACTGACGACTATGGTTTTTTTTTAGAGCAAAAGAACAGGAGAGGGCGATTCAATGGAAACCAAACGAGAGGGCAACATGTGCGCAACCAACCTCCTCAGGAATATATACGGACGAGGAACCAGAGGTATTGGCGCTAGATAAAATTCCCATCATTAATCTATCTAATAGAATTTTAAATCATGAAGAGACTGAAGTATTAGGTAGAGGTTTTAGCTTTGTCCCAACCACAAGAGTTAATAAGTTCCAATTAGAAAAGGATCTGAGAATGTTTTTAGGAAAATTAGATTAACAAGATTCTTTGAGGATAGGCCAGTCAGGGAATCAGACAACATCACTGGATTTAAACCTAAATCCATTTTTACCCCATCGATTGCACAAGTTGGTCAAAATATAGATATAGTTGAAAAAACAGTTGAAATAGGCATTCAGAATATCATTGCTGAGGAGTATCAAAAAGAATATAATCTTAGCAAGAACCAGAGAATAGCTATTAGTACGTTGAGAGAAGACCTATCAATCACCATCAAACCGGCCGACAAAGGCGGAGTAGTGGTGCTTTTTGACACCAGCGACTATGACAATAGGGTTTTGAAATTGTTAGAAGTAGAATCCCATTATGAGAAGGTGAACGAGAATGAATTAAATTTATTGAGTAAGAAATGTAGTGATTTGTTACAAGAGGCTAAAGAGGAAAACTGGATATGTGAGAGTGAATTTATATTCTTAAACAATCAAAATCCTAAGATTCCAGCCATATATGGGTTGCCGAAAATCCATAAGGATTAAAGCGACCCATCGATGCGACCTATTGTTAGTTGTTTAGGTTCTTTACTTGAACCTTTAAGTAAATATGTTGACTTTTTTCTTAAACCTTTGGTCAACAAATTGAAATCGTATGTGAGAGATTCCTCTCACATCATTGGCATGGTTGAGAACAAACCTTTTAAGTGCGAGACTCAGTGTCTAGTCACGCTAGACATTGAGTCTCTGTACACCAACATACCACAGCAAGACACAGTGGAGGTTATCCGAGACATTCTGGAGAACGTAGCACTGGAAGGAGTGAATAAGGATTTTATATTACAGTGCACTGATATGGTTTTAAAGAATAATATTTTTTTATTTAAAGAACAACTCTACCGCCAGAAGAAGGGGACCAGCATGGGGGCAACCTGTGCCCCCAGTCTGGCTTGTTTGTATGTTGATAGATTTGAAGAACAACACATATACAATGAGCTGGCGCCGTTTTATGAAAATGTGCGGGAATGGCATCGTTTCATAGACAACATATTTTTTATCTGGGATGGTCCTATAGACCTCCTAGAAGAGTTTCTCACTTGGTTAAATCTAGGAGATATGAATCTGAAATTTACCGCACATTATAGCACTGACAGGGTTGACTATTTGGATAGCACGATTAACGCGGAAAATGAGAAGTTAGCAGTGGAATTGTATACTAAACCCATGGCCAAAAACACATTACTCCATTACTCCTCCTTTCATCCTAAGTCACAAAAGGATAACATCCTGTTTAGTCAATTTCTCCGCTTACGAAGAAATTGTACAGATTTGAATGATTTTTATTCTCACTCTGAAATATTGAAAAACAAACTAAAAGAGAGAGGATATCCTAGAAACTCATATCCCACTCATTTAAAAGAGCAAGATTTTATGACAGAGAGGCAATGCTGAATAACTCAAAGAAACAAAAAGAAATGACTAGGATTGTATTTGTGAGCCAGTATTGCAGTATTAGCAACAAAATGAAGAATGTGGTAAATAAACTTTGGAGCATCTTAAATGATGGAGTAAATACTAAATTAGAAAAACCACTCTTTGCTTTTAAAAAGAATTCTAATTTACGCAACCAGTTGGTTCACACATATAGAGAAGAACCAAAACTGAGACAAAGAACCCTGGATAATACTGTGGTGGTAGGCAACACACGATGTGGCACCTGTGTAATGTGCGATCAGTGTTTGGTAGCCAAAGAGGTGACACAGAATAATAAAATCATAAGATGCCGCACATTGAACAATTGTCGCAGTAAAAATTTAGTTTATTTACTTAAATGTCCCTGTGGTTTAGCCGAAACCGGTCGAGAATTAAGGATACGATTAGTTGAACATAAATCTGCTATTAAAACCAAGAAATTGAATGCACCGTTAGTATCCCACTTTTTAGAACATGAACACAAAGAAACAGATTTCATGTGGTTCATTTTAGAAAAAGTACATATAAATAAAAGAGGAGGAAACATGACAGAGAAGCGAAAGGCTCGAGAACAATGGTATATATCTTTATTCAATATCATCAGACAGGGATTGAATACGAGAGAAGAATGGGAGAAACTCATTAAGTAATGAAACCTACCAGAGAACATATTTAATATGTGGATTTGGGACAGGAGACATTTACATTTATTAAATAGGGCTCCTGCTTCTCGTATAAATGTGTTCTCCGTTTTATACAACAATAGCTCTTTTTAGATGCATGGTCTCTGTTTTTACTAGTTCAAAATGGCGGCCACAGTTGTTGCCGCTAGTCCTGTTTTGCTATCTATGCTTCGCAAGTGGCGGGCTTTTCTCCGATTGTGGAGGCTTTTTAAGCGTCCCGATCGTGAGGGTGCAGTATCCTAGAACCGGAGTTCCAGACGGAGATTTTTAAATCCCGGTAAGGAGTATGGGTGGTCTGATGCAGTAGTGTGGTGGCAGCTGGGCAGATAAAGACTTCACCGGTGCATAGCGAGATTCTGACCTTGAGTAGTCCTGCATTTATGGATTGGTTTGGGGCACGCTGACTTGGATGGCATAGTAGATATGCCCGTCTACCTTCCGGTTCGCTTAATAAATAGTACGCCGCTTTGGGGAACAAATGCCACGGTACACGAGTTATGTGAAGCCTGCGCGGTTTTGCAATTATGTCTATCACACTGGGATCATGGTTTTGACTTAGATTGGCATTACACGAACTCAGTGATAATTAAAGGAAGGGTGCCTTTATATTGGTTTGCATTTTTATTAGTTAATTATACGGTATATTCTATTTAGGACTTTGAGCTCTGTCACAGAAATAACAAGTGAATAACGGAAGAATAGAAGAATCTAAATCCACACCCCTGAAGTTGCTGCTATTAGGATTATTAAGGTATTTCAAAAACAGGACATTTCATAGCTTATGGTCCTTTGTGAGGGCATACTTTTAAGTGAATAGGATCTAAGTGGGGGTATCCTGGCCTTTTTTAGATCTAAAGAAATGTTTTTATACATCTTTGTTGTAGGTCAAACCAAAGGGGTTATGTTTGATGTTGATTTTGAAACCTGAGGAATTCACCCCATATGTTAGATGTGGACCATTTTATGAAGATTGGCCACCAGCAGTCCAAGAATAAATTATTGTGACACACACTCATTGTCACCTTAGAAGGGTATGTAAATGATGTAGGCAAATCAATATACAGCCCTGAGAACAGCATGGGTTGTTATTTAACAAAGACTTTTTCATGTTCTTTAACTAATTTTTCTAGCACGGTGAGAAGCTTACAGCTCCTCGTGATTGGACCAAGAAAGAATCTCCTCTCCATTAAGAGTGTTTTGAGGCCCAGACTGCGGTGGGTTTCGCTCCCTCATAGCCCCTTTTAAGCTTTGAATGTGGCATAAGCAAATGATTTGTTCAAAAACATGGGAGAAGAGTCATGTTTATTACCCGGTAAATGAAAAGTTTAGTATGTAATTATGGGTCATGTAAGGAATTGGAGAAAGTTTGCGATGATGTGACTTAGTTGTGATGTATGGTGGAAAGTGTATCAATGGCTGGAGTCTCATATTGTTATGTTTGTCCTAGTGTATGTGCATAGGAATTGTGTTTTTCATGAAACTATTCTTTTATTGTTTATTTTGAACAGATACAAAAGTTTGGGGAGGCAAAAAAAGCATCTTTTTTTAAAGCCTGAAGAAGGTGGTTTACCTGTCTACACCACCGAAACGCGTCGCTTGTTTGTTCTCCTTTTTTTAATAATTGTGGGATATATTCATGAATGTATTATAATGTATGATCAATTTTGTCACATTTGATGATTTTATAACCTATATGAAGTGTATATAAATTAGTCTTGTGTGGGTTTTATTATGCTGTCTATTAACATGAATTATGTATGATGATATATGATTATTGAATTTAAATTGACTTAGTGTGGAGTGTGTTAATTTCTAACATAAATAATGAAATGAGGGTTTATGAAAAAAAGATTTTTACTGATTGTATACATATTTTTAAATGGTTTTATACTGAATAAACATTTCTATATCAGATTCCTTGGCCACAGTGTGATGAATAAATGGTTGGACAGTAAGGTTGTTTGAAGTATTGGTATGCTGTAAAAATATCCCAAAGGGTTTTTACTTTGACTTAACCCACTGAGGGCCAGATGTACGACCATTTTTTGCGGTCGCAGAGGGGCATTTTGTCCTTTTGCGACCGCAATAAATGGTAGCACAATGTACCAACCCTATTTTGCGAGTCGCTAATGTAATAGAAACTTGCAAAATAGGGTTAGAGACTCGCTATTAGGAAGGGGCGTTCCAAGGGTGTCCCTTCCTAATAGCGACTCTGAACCCTATGTAACAATGTTTTGCAACCGCAAAACACTCGCAGTTTACCATCCTCTTCAAGAGGGTGGTAAACCATTTGCAAACGGGAAGGGGTACCCATGGGACCCTTTCCCCTTTGTGAATGGGTGCGCAAACATTTTTTAAGAGCAGGCAGTGGTTCCAGGTACCACTACCTGCCCTTAAAAAATGAAACGAAAACGTTTCATTTCTTCTTTTTTTTAAATGCATCCTGTTTTCCTTTAAGGAAAACGGGCTGCATTAAATAAAACTGCTTTATTGACATAGCAGTCCCTGACATGGTGGTCTGCTGACCCCCGCAGGCCACCATCCCTGGGAGTGCCAGCCATTCCCAATGGGGTCGCAAATTGCGACAGTCTCATTAATATGCATGAGGCATGCAATTTGCGACCCCATCTCTGACACTGTTGTACATTGATGTTTGCAACTCGCAAATTGCCACTCGCAATTTAATGCAATTTGCGAGACGCAAACATTAATGGTCGTACATCTGGCCCTGAATCTCTAAATTAATCAACTCAAATATGGTGAATATCAGCCCCTTTACTGGTTTATTAAAATTGGGGATTGTTTTTTTTTTACTTGTTCAACCCCTGTTATTAAACCATTGTTGAAGTAAAGAAAAAAAGACAAAAAGATTGAAGGAAATTTCTAAACGACTTAAATTGGATTAAGAATTTAGGGAGGCAAGATGCTGACATTCCATCCGGTCAGCAATACCAAAGCATAATTTACTCAAAATGTGGTACAATTTTGCTAGAACTATAGGTAAAGATGTTGACAAAAGTCTATTCATATTAATGCTTCAACTTGGCACTAGTATTCTGTACCTGAAATCCACCACAATTTTTACCTTTCCAAGCTACAACTTTTTTCTTACAGTGCAGAGCTATTTAACCTTGTAGATTTTGTTGGTATTATTGGAGGAATTAATAGATCTTGAAATAAGGGTCCTTATGCCATACCAGTTATACTTTTGAAAGCTGCATTTTTTTATTAGCACAACTGTTTAAGGTATTCTTTATACAATGCATGACATCTAATTGTATCCCGGAGACTTTTAAAGGACCCTTTCAAATCTTGCGCTTTTAGATGACTGAATATGTTTGCTAGAGCTATACTGGTTCTAGAGCAAGCGGGATTTTTCCCTTCTTGCTCTACTGTTGACAATATCTAATTTTTCCAAAATCTCTATGAAAAGTGCACTAGAAAACGCAAAAATACATTATGTGTTCGCTTAGTTGATGACAGTTGTGCATTTGATCGAGCTGATCGCCTATTGGTCTGGCAAAAATCTAAAGAACAAGACATTCCAGATCACCTCCTACAAGCCTTAATTAATTTGTATTCAGGTAATTGGTTATGAGTACTTATGGCTTGAGGCCTAGTATGAACTTTACACCACAAGTTCCAGTTGCTAATTCCATAAAATGGAAATGAGTGCAAGCAGCACTACTATTCTCACTTTACGTGTCTGTTTTGCCTAACATTATAAATTTATCACAACCTTTTCTTCCATGGAGCACATAAAGTGGTACATGCATGAGTCAGGGCTCTCAATTCGATTTATGAAGCCACGCAAAGCCACCCTGTGTGATTTTGAGTGGCCTCAAAAATCATGAGTGAGGCGACTCAGCGCAAATCACTGTGTCGCCATACTTTGCACCTGGGAGACGTTCCATGGGCATTGCTGTGGGTTTCCCACCCATAGAATTTGATGCCACCCCAGATTTAAAAAGTCATGTAAACCTGGGGAAGCGCCAAATCCATACGTCTCCTGAGGTGAGGTGTAACAAGGTAATTATGTCTATTTGTCCTTGTTTTTTCCTCTTTCTATGTATGCTGCATTCTGCAGCACACATAGAAAGAAGAAAACACCTCAATGAATTGCTTTTGTGCACAGAAGTGCTCCTTCCTGCACAAAAACAATCCTGCATGCAACAAAGGCACCCTTGCACCATGGTGCGAGAGTGCAAGAGTGCATACGTTGGTGTTAGGCTGCCGAAACGGCCCCAGTGCAGGGAGAAAGGACAGGATGCACTGTATTGCTTAAATTCCTGACCTTTCACTTTGGCGTAGGGCAGTGTAGCGAGGTGCCTTGCTACACTGCCCTCAGCCAAAATCCCAAAAATGAGGTCTTAAGTGTAAATCATATTTCTGCTTATGGCCTTCAACTCCACTGAAGATCCTGTGATTAGCATTCTCACAAATGTTTTGGTATTATTTTAATTGAGGAATCTTATTTGATTTGTAAACTGGTAAATTAGCCCAACATTTATGAAACATGGCTGAAAATATCTCTACAAAAACAACAGTTGATGGACAGAATGCAGAACAATGTCATACATTCACCCCAGTACAGAGATCTGGGCCTAAATCCATCGTTTTTTTGCTCACCATGCCATTCCAGTTTGAACCTAGCCATATGCAAATCAGTCTTGACCCTGTGCCTCTTGGGAACAGTCCAGCCCGAACTGCCAAGCCAGGTCCTCCCTGGACTGGAACCAAGAATCCTAGGACCGGTTTCGGGGTTTCACCCCTCTTCAGCCAGGATAGCTTGATTCCAGGGGCATGGAGAGCACGGGACCCACGTCTGGGCATACCCGTCCCACTCGGGGTGACAAATGCAAAAACAACAGTTGATGGACAGAATGCAGAACAATGTCATACATTCACCCCAGTACAGAGATCTGGGCCTAAATCCATCGTTTTTTGCACACCATGCCATTCCAGTTTGAACCTAGCCATATGCAAATCAGTCTTGACCCTGTGCCTCATGGGAACAGTCCAGCCCGAACTGCCAAGCCAGGTCCTCCCTGGACTGGAACCAAGCATCCTAGGACCGGTTTCGGGGTTTCACCCTCTTCAGCCAGGATAGCTTGATTCCAGGGGCATGGAGAGCACGGGACCCACGTCTGGGCATACCCGTCGCACTCGGGGGTGACAAATGCAAAAACAACAGTTGATGGACAGAATGCAGAACAATGTCATACATTCACCCCAGTACAGAGATCTGTGCCTAAATCCATCGTTTTTTTGCTCACCATGCCATTCCAGTTTGAACCTAGCCATATGCAAATCAGTCTTGACCCTGTGCCTCATGGGAACAGTCCAGCCCGAACTGCCAAGCCAGGTCCTTCCTGGACTGGAACCAAGCATCCTAGGACCGGTTTCG
This sequence comes from Calotriton arnoldi, assembly GCA_963921515.1. Lineage (NCBI taxonomy): Eukaryota > Metazoa > Chordata > Amphibia > Caudata > Salamandridae > Calotriton > Calotriton arnoldi. The sequence goes on along the minus strand of CAWUFW010015155.1, from coordinate 26,269 downwards.
GGGTTTCACCCCTCTTCAGCCAGGATAGCTTGATTCCAGGGGCATGGAGAGCACGGGACCCACGTCTGGGCATACCCGTCCCACTCGGGGTGACAAATGCAAAAACAACAGTTGATGGACAGAATGCAGAACAATGTCATACATTCACCCCAGTACAGAGATCTGTGCCTAAATCCATCGTTTTTTTGCTCACCATGCCATTCCAGTTTGAACCTAGCCATATGCAAATCAGTCTTGACCCTGTGCCTCATGGGAACAGTCCAGCCCGAACTGCCAAGCCAGGTCCTCCCTGGACTGGAACCAAGCATCCTAGGACCGGTTTAGGGGTTTCACCCCTCTTCAGCCAGGATAGCTTGATTCCAGGGGCATGGAGAGCACGGGACCCACGTCTGGGCATACCCGTCGCACTCGGGGGTGACAAATGCAAAAACAACAGTTGATGGACAGAATGCAGAACAATGTCATACATTCACCCCAGTACAGAGATCTGTGCCTAAATCCATCGTTTTTTTGCTCACCATGCCATTCCAGTTTGAACCTAGCCATATGCAAATCAGTCTTGACCCTGTGCCTCATGGGAACAGTCCAGCCCGAACTGCCAAGCCAGGTCCTCCCTGGACTGGAACCAAGCATCCTAGGACCGGTTTCGCGGTTTCACCCCTCTTCAGCCAGGATAGCTTGATTCCAGGAGCATGGAGAGCACGGGACCCACGTCTGGGCATACCCGTCCCACTCGGGGTGACAAATGCAAAAACAACAGTTGATGGACAGAATGCAGAACAATGTCATACATTCACATCAGTACAGAAATCTGGGCCTAAATCCATCGTTTTTTTGCTCACCATGCCATTCCAGTTTGAACCCAGCCATATGCAAATCAGTCTTGACCCTGTGCCTCATGGGAACAGTCCAGCCCGAACTGCCAAGCCAGGTCCTCCCTGGACTGGAACCAAGCATCCTAGGACCGGTTTCGGGTTTCACCCCTCTTCAGCCAGGATAGCTTGATTCCAGGGGCATGGAGAGCACGGGACCCACGTCTGGGCATACCCGTCCCACTCGGGGTGACAAATGCAAAAACAACAGTTGATGGACAGAATGCAGAACAATGTCATACATTCACCCCAGTACAGAGATCTGGGCCTAAATCCATCGTTTTTTGCTCACCATGCCATTCCAGTTTGAACCCAGCCATATGCAAATCAGTCTTGACCCTGTGCCTCATGGGAACAGTCCAGCCCGAACTGCCAAGCCAGGTCCTCCCTGGACTGGAACCAAGCATCCTAGGACCGGTTTCGGGGTTTCACCCCTCTTCAGCCAGGATAGCTTGATTCCAGGGGCATGGAGAGCACGGGACCCACGTCTGGGCATACCCGTCCCACTCGGGGTGACAAATGCAAAAACAACAGTTGATGGACAGAATGCAGAACAATGTCATACATTCACCCCAGTACAGAGATCTGGGCCTAAATCCATCGTTTTTGCTCACCATGCCATTCCAGTTTGAACCCAGCCATATGCAAATCAGTCTTGACCCTGTGCCTCATGGGAACAGTCCAGCCCGAACTGCCAAGCCAGGTCCTCCCTGGACTGGAACCAAGCATCCTAGGACCGGTTTCGGGGTTTCACCCCTCTTCAGCCAGGATAGCTTGATTCCAGGGGCATGGAGAGCACGGGACCCACGTCTGGGCATACCCGTCCCACTCGGGGTGACAAATGCAAAAACAACAGTTGATGGACAGAATGCAGAACAATGTCATACATTCACCCCAGTACAGAGATCTGGGCCTAAATCCATCGTTTTTTTGCTCACCATGCCATTCCAGTTTGAACCTAGCCATATGCAAATCAGTCTTGACCCTGTGCCTCATGGGAACAGTCCAGCCCGAACTGCCAAGCCAGGTCCTCCCTGGACTGGAACCAAGCATCCTAGGACCGGTTTCGGGGTTTCACCCCTCTTCAGCCAGGATAGCTTGATTCCAGGGGCATGGAGAGCACGGGACCCACGTCTGGGCATACCCGTCCCACTCGGGGTGACAAATGCAAAAACAACAGTTGATGGACAGAATGCAGAACAATGTCATACATTCACCCCAGTACAGAGATCTGTGCCTAAATCCATCGTTTTTTTGCTCACCATGCCATTCCAGTTTGAACCCAGCCATATGCAAATCAGTCTTGACCCTGTGCCTCATGGGAACAGTCCAGCCCGAACTGCCAAGCCAGGTCCTCCCTGGACTGGAACCAAGCATCCTAGGACCGGTTTCGGGGTTTCACCCTCTTCAGCCAGGATAGCTTGATTCCAGGGGCATGGAGAGCACGGGACCCACGTCTGGGCATACCCGTCCCACTCGGGGTGACAAATGCAAAACAACAGTTGATGGACAGAATGCAGAACAATGTCATACATTCACCCCAGTACAGAGATCTGGGCCTAAATCCATCGTTTTTTTGCTCACTATGCCATTCCAGTTTGAACCTAGCCATATGCAAATCAGTCTTGACCCTGTGCCTCATGGGAACAGTCCAGCCCGAACTGCCAAGCCAGGTCCTCCCTGGACTGGAACCAAGCATCCTAGGACCGGTTTCGCGGTTTCACCCTCTTCAGCCAGGATAGCTTGATTCCAGTGAGCATGGAGAGCACGGGACCCACGTCTGGGCATACCCGTCCCACTCGGGGTGACAAATGCAAAAACAACAGTTGATGGACAGAATGCAGAACAATGTCATACATTCACCTCAGTACAGAGATCTGGGCCTAAATCCATCGTTTTTTTGCTCACCATGCCATTCCAGTTTGAACCCAGCCATATGCAAATCAGTCTTGACCCATGTGCCTCATGGGAACAGTCCAGCCCGAACTGCCAAGCCAGGTCCTCCCTGGACTGGAACCAAGCATCCTAGGACCGGTTTCGGGGTTTCACCCCTCTTCAGCCAGGATAGCTTGATTCCAGGGGCATGGAGAGCACGGGACCCACGTCTGGGCATACCCGTCCCACTCGGGGTGACAAATGCAAAAACAACAGTTGATGGACAGAATGCAGAACAATGTCATACATTCACCCCAGTACAGAGATCTGGGCCTAAATCCATCGTTTTTTGCTCACCATGCCATTCCAGTTTGAACCCAGCCATATGCAAATCAGTCTTGACCCTGTGCCTCATGGGAACAGTCCAGCCCGAACTGCCAAGCCAGGTCCTCCCTGGACTGGAACCAAGCATCCTAGGACCGGTTTCGGGGTTTCACCCCTCTTCAGCCAGGATAGCTTGATTCCAGGGACATGGAGAGCACGGGACCCACGTCTGGGCATACCCGTCGCACTCGGGGGTGACAAATGCAAAAACAACAGTTGATGGACAGAATGCAGAACAATGTCATACATTCACCCCAGTACAGAGATCTGGGCCTAAATCCATCGTTTTTTTGCTCACCATGCCATTCCAGTTTGAACCCAGCCATATGCAAATCAGTCTTGACCCTGTGCCTCATGGGAACAGTCCAGCCCGAACTGCCAAGCCAGGTCCTCCCTGGACTGGAACCAAGCATCCTAGGACCGGTTTCGGGGTTTCACCCCTCTTCAGCCAGGATAGCTTGATTCCAGGGGCATGGAGAGCACGGGACCCACGTCTGGGCATACCCGTCCCACTCGGGGTGACAAATGCAAAAACAACAGTTGATGGACAGAATGCAGAACAATGTCATACATTCACCCCAGTACAGAGATCTGGGCCTAAATCCATCGTTTTTTTGCTCACCATGCCATTCCAGTTTGAACCTAGCCATATGCAAATCAGTCTTGACCCTGTGCCTCATGGGAACAGTCCAGCCCGAACTGCCAAGCCAGGTCCTCCCTGGACTGGAACCAAGCATCCTAGGACCGGTTTCGGGGTTTCACCCCTCTTCAGCCAGGATAGCTTGATTCCAGGGGCATGGAGAGCACGGGACCCACGTCTGGGCATACCCGTCCCACTCGGGGTGACAAATGCAAAAACAACAGTTGATGGACAGAATGCAGAACAATGTCATACATTCACCCCAGTACAGAGATCTGGGCCTAAATCCATCGTTTTTTGCTCACTATGCCATTCCAGTTTGAACCCAGCCATATGCAAATCAGTCTTGACCCTGTGCCTCATGGGAACAGTCCAGCCCGAACTGCCAAGCCAGGTCCTCCCTGGACTGGAAACAAGCATCCTAGGACCGGTTTCGCGGTTTCACCCCTCTTCAGCCAGGATAGCTTGATTCCAGGGGCATGGAGAGCACGGGACCCACGTCTGGGCATACCCGTCCCACTCGGGGTGACAAATGCAAAAACAACAGTTGATGGACAGAATGCAGAACAATGTCATACATTCACCCCAGTACAGAGATCTGGGCCTAAATCCATCGTTTTTTGCTCACCATGCCATTCCAGTTTGAACCTAGCCATATGCAAATCAGTCTTGACCCTGTGCCTCATGGGAACAGTCCAGCCCGAACTGCCAAGCCAGGTCCTCCCTGGACTGGAACCAAGCATCCTAGGACCGGTTTCGGGGTTTCACCCCTCTTCAGCCAGGATAGCTTGATTCCAGGGGCATGGAGAGCACGGGACCCACGTCTGGGCATACCCGTCCCACTCGGGGTGACAAATGCAAAAACAACAGTTGATGGACAGAATGCAGAACAATGTCATACATTCACCCCAGTACAGAGATCTGGGCCTAAATCCATCGTTTTTTGCACACCATGCCATTCCAGTTTGAACCTAGCCATATGCAAATCAGTCTTGACCCTGTGCCTCATGGGAACAGTCCAGCCCGAACTGCCAAGCCAGGTCCTCCCTGGACTGGAACCAAGCATCCTAGGACCGGTTTCGGGGTTTCACCCCTCTTCAGCCAGGATAGCTTGATTCCAGGGACATGGAGAGCACGGGACCCACGTCTGGGCATACCCGTCGCACTCGGGGTGACAAATGCAAAAACAACAGTTGATGGACAGAATGCAGAACAATGTCATACATTCACCCCAGTACAGAGATCTGGGCCTAAATCCATCGTTTTTTTGCTCACATTGCCATTCCAGTTTGAACCTAGCCATATGCAAATCAGTCTTGACCCTGTGCCTCATGGGAACAGTCCAGCCCGAACTGCCAAGCCAGGTCCTCCCTGGACTGGAAACAAGCATCCTAGGACCGGTTTCGGGGTTTCACCCCTCTTCAGCCAGGATAGCTTGATTCCAGGGGCATGGAGAGCACGGGACCCACGTCTGGGCATACCCGTCCCACTCTGGGTGACAAATGCAAAAACAACAGTTGATGGACAGAATGCGGAACAATGTCATACATTCACCCCAGTACAGAGATCTGGGCCTAAATCCATCGCTTTTTTGCTCACCATGCCATTCCAGTTTGAACCTAGCCATATGCAAATCAGTCTTGACCCTGTGCCCATGGGAACAGTCCAGCCCGAACTGCCAGGCCAGGTCCTCCCTGGACTGGAAACAAGCATCCTAGGACCGGTTTCGGGGTTTCACCCCTCTTCAGCCAGGATAGCTTGATTCCAGGGGCATGGAGAGCACAGGACCCACGTCTGGGCATACCCGTCCCACTCGGGGTGACAAATGCAAAAACAACAGTTGATGGACAGAATGCAGAACAATGTCATACATTCACCCCAGTACAGAGATCTGGGCCTAAATCCATCGTTTTTTTGCTCACCATGCCATTCCAGTTTGAACCTAGCCATATGCAAATCAGTCTTGACCCTGTGCCTCATGGGAACAGACCAGCCCGAACTGCCAAGCCAGGTCTTCCCTGGACTGGAACCAAGCATCCTAGGACCGGTTTCGGGGTTTCACCCCTCTTCAGCCAGGATAACTTGATTCCAGGGGCATGGAGAGCATGGGACCCACGTCTGGGCATACCCGTCCCACTCGGGGTGACAAATGCAAAAACAACAGTTGATGGACAGAATGCAGAACAATGTCATACATTCACCCCAGTACAGAGATCTGGGCCTAAAACCATCGTTTTTTTGCTCACCATGCCATTCCAGTTTGAACCTAGCCATATGCAAATCAGTCTTGACCCTGTGCCTCATGGGAACAGTCCAGCCCGAACTGCCAAGCCAGGTCTTCCCTGTACTGGAACCAAGCATCCTAGGACCGGTTTCGGGGTTTCACCCCTCTTCAGCCAGGATAGCTTGATTCCAGGGGCATGGAGAGCACGGGACCCACGTCTGGGCATACCCGTCCCACTCGGGGTGACAAATGCAAAAACAACAGTTGATGGACAGAATGCAGAACAATGTCATACATTCACCCCAGTACAGAGATCTGGGCCTAAATCCATCGTTTTTTTGCTCACCATGCCATTCCAGTTCCAATATCTCTAGACAAAAATCTCTCAGATTGGTTAAATATTAAAAGATTACGTTTTAGGTTCCTTTGTGAAAATGGGGGAAAGCAAATTTTATTTAAAAATCACATCTTGCTGCAGAGGTAGTAATTTTCAATATGAAGTTTAAATTTGTGAGAACATTTGGCTACTGGCTAAAGTTGGGAAAAAGCACCTGAATTGCCAATTTTGTCATTCAGAAACCCAAGGTCTGAACCATGTTCTCCTTTTTGTTCTGGATTAATATTGTATCAAAACCTATATTTAAAACTGATTTTTGCAAGATTGAATGTTCAAACTTTCTATGAATCTTTAATGTTTTTTATCCAAAAATTGTGAATGTTTGTTATTTATTGTATACATTCTCGCAAATCATATAATTAGTAGCTTTTTATCTTTGATTACTGCTACAATGAAAGATTTCTATCAACATAAATTTAAACTTCATTAAATTGTTTAGTATTGAGTTTTGTAGTGATTAAGAAACTTTCTTTTTACATAAAAGATAAGCACTGGGTTGCATATTGTGTTAGTGTGTCTGTTGGCTGACTGTGGCATTCTGATGTTTTGCTCCAAAACTACCTCCCTGAGTAACCTGTGTCTGCTCGCCCCAATACCCAGGGAATCAAGTGCAGAAATGGTTATGCTTGGTCCAGTTTGCAGAGCCATAGAAGGATGGACCCTACGACACTAGTGGCAAACAACCTCAACCACCAGGGTTAAGGCCCTGTCTGACAGTGATCTTTCAGACTGCCCACAAAATCTGCGCAGTGGTACCATGGTACGTTATGAGTGTCTAGATAGCCTCCCTCACGAGCAGTCTCTGAGGAAGGCTTTGTAATGGGGTGTTTTATATCTAGTTGTATTCATTCGCCAAAGAGGTTTGTCCATTTCAAGGTAAAGTTGGTTTGGTGAGAGGTCTGAAATTCAGCTCTCCGAGATCAAGCAGTGAGATAGCAACAGCAGTATTGAGCGTGAGGTCAAGAAATAGTTGATTCGAGAAAAAGAAATGTGGATGCACGATATAAAGACGCATTCTTTGGCTCCAGGATGAAGCAACCACCACTGCTAGTGAGGCCATAGTCCTCCATCATGCCTTTTTAAGACTGATGAACCATTCACATTACACATTAACTCTATCTATAAAGCCCAGCCTGTCGGTGATAGGGTCCATTTCTTAATTCCATTCACCAACCATTACTACTTTGTGGAGACCAAATTCAGAAATGACCTTTCACAGTAACACTAGGAAATGTGATTTATCAGTTTTGGAGGCATAGATTGAGCCAAGGATGAGCACTGAACGAAGTGTATTAATTTTAGCAAAAATGTATCTCTCTAGTGGGTCCACCCACATTTTCTTAACAGACCATTTGAAGCATTTTTAGAAGATCATGTGCGCTAGGGTATCTATAAGTTGCGCCCTTGCCATGCACAACTAATTATCCCACATATTAAATCACTCATGACATGTTCTATAACATCATTGATAACATCCCTGCAACATTTGAAATGACATAATTGATGACAAACTGTGCATCGTTGGGGCACGAGTTATAGTTACCTTAGTGCACAAGTTATAGTCACTTGAGATAACAATATCTAGTGAATTTCAGTGGGTTTTTTTCAGTGAAGTTTTCACCTAACAACATCACTTCAAACTTTTTTCCAGTGAATATATATAGGAGTGTGTGGGTGTGTGTGTGTGTATATTTTTATATGTATAAATATAACACACATATATATATCACATATATATTATGTATGTGAGTGTATGTATGTGTGTGTATATGTGTATGTCACACTACATATATGTAAAGATAGGGATAGTAACCCACGTATACTTTCCTTGTCGGTATATTTTTTGTAAGATATTTTGGTCGACGATATTTGGGCTGCAATATTTTTCGTAGCATGATCTTTAGTACTTCTTACTGCCATTATATACTTGGACACCATACACACGGCCCTTTTATCATAGAGATATAGTAAAACGATTCAGCTTCACAAAATAACACCAGGGAAACTGAATTTAAACATTATTGTAGTTAGAGCACGGGATGAAGTGATCCATTCAAAGCGTTAAAAGTGACTGAGCCTTGTATTCTTTTTCATCATTGAGTGGGTTATTAAACTATTGGGTTTGACTCAGAGGGTTAGACTGTGGAAGAGGCAAATGCCGTCTTTCAATTTCTCTGCTGAGGTTTACAGTCTCTGATCTTCTTTCCTGATGGAAAGGTAGGGCGTACTCTAAACTATCGCGCAGATAAATCTAGAGGAACCAATTGGAAACCTGAAGTATTGAATATGACCTGTTTGGAGAGTGTGACCGATTTGCAGCAATACTATTGAATTGCTTTTTCAGTCCAAGAACTGATGAAATACCGATTCACACAGAGGATCCGAGCAAAATAATTTACATTTTCAGTGAACATAAACATGACTCCGATGTTATTCTCTCTTCTGTATATGTACATGCACAATGTAAATATGTCTGCTTTTGTAAATGTATCTGAAAAAAGGTATGAAGCACTGCATCTTTACTGGAACACTTTTACTCTAATATCCAAAACACTATCAGAATGCCTCGATTATGTCCTGGGAATTGATTGTCTCAGACCATGCGCTTTTTTATGGCCTTTTAGAAAATAGAAGGTCTGTGTAGGAAACTTGCAGAATTAGCTGGAATCACGAGCAAGGTTGTCTCCTGTAAATGACCTCCCCCCTCCCAGCGTCGCCCCTCGGCTTTTTTTCTGACTGTACATGCAGAATGCTTCTCCGAATTACCCGTATGGAGACATGATGCTAATGTTTACGAACGTATGGCGACAGTGTCCTGCCGTTCTACACAGATATGGAGACATGGCTCTTTTCAGTTCACTGTTAATTTAAAGTGCTGCGAATGGTCTCCTTGGGCCTCCCATTTTATTGATGCAGGCGCTTGCTCAGCAAGCCAGCTTCAAGGTCATTCTTAATTTTGCTTCTCGTCCACTTGTTATGTCATCTCAAGTTACCAGAATGAGGAATGACTTTTTTCTGCATCCCGGCATTTCGTCTTTGTGCATATTATTGTGCTGGCTCATTAACTCTGTTGTGAAGGAGTCCCCATGAATTCAATTGCTTGTGGCTTCTTGTAGTGCTTAATTAGTAAAAGAATGAGTGCCAGTGCCCAAAACCCTGCTTAGAAGACCGTGGCCTGTGCTTCTAAATATCAGCGTGCCGAATATTACTCTTGAATCCACCTCAGCCTCTTTAATCCACTACCACCCTGCCTCTTTATAACACTCTTGCAGGTTCCTGCTTTCTCCCTGTGTGATGTTTTTTCCTTCTTTCTGTTCTTCCTTGTTTCCCCAGTCTTTGCTTTTCCCTCTTTTGCTCTTAATCACTGGCGGCTGATGAGTGAAAATAAGTGTTGGCCCCCAAAAATCAGTGCAAGTGGGCTCAACCGGCAAGCACCAGTTCAAATTAGGCACTGGCTACTCATAGTCATAGTTACCTGTTTATGTAGGTACTAAGGGTCAGAATTCCTTTAGAGTTAATTTCTTGATTGCAAATCGTCCATTGCACGTAGTCCTGCTGCTCTAGGAGACGATAATTTTACAGCCCTACATCCAGTCACTTGTTTGCCACCCCCACAAACTAATTCTTCATCCCCCAAATCCTATGTTAGCTAAGCAATATTATACTGTGAAGTGGAGATTATTGATACGTCTTTGGTGTTCAAAGTGAGAATATTTTTACATTAAAAAGTACAAGAAATGCATATTGTGATATACTCGCAATTTTTGTTAAGTGCTGACCAAGCCAGATCAGGGGGAGATGATGACTTTTCAGTAATCTAGTGAGATGCGTCACGTTGTAAAGCCCTGTGCTACATTATACCTGCGTCAGGTATAATGTATGCAGGGTGGGCGTTCCGTCGCAAGGAAGCCCCGTAAAAGTGACGCAGTGAAATCTACAAGATTTCACTGAGTCACTTTTACAACCCCGCTGCGTCAAAAGTTTACGCCTGTGACGCAGCATTGCAAGTATAGGATGCCCCTGAGCAGTGCTGGAGTTGCGTCACGCTTGCGACACGACTCCAGCACTGCGTCACCTATACGTGACAGATGCGTCACGCATCTGTCTCTCCTTGCGCCACGGTGCGCCGCATTGTAAATGCGGTGCATCCACGGTGGCGCAAGGGGTTCCTAACGTCACGCAAAATAACTGGCGCATCCCTGCTGATCTGCAGGGATGCGCCAATTATTGTAAATCTGCCCCTTTGTCTCTACACTGCAGCACAGCAAGACAGAGCTGCAAATTTCATCACATAAGGCTTCCCATTTTTCCACTATACCATTTAACAACTCCACACACTTTTTAAAAATTTTTAACAAATATCCCTTGATGTTTTTTGTTAGTCATTGTCACCCACTTTAATTTCTAGTTATGTTACGCACAAACAATCCACGTTTTTCAGAGACTGAGTTGTCAGTCATAGTGGATGAAATCATAAGAGTAAAGCCACAATTGTTTGGAGAGCAAGTCCAACGTATTCCCCTCAGTTGGAAAAATGGAAACGTGGACTAGGATAGTCAACAAAGTTAATGCTGTATGCACCATCTGGCGTACATAGCAGGGAATTAGGAAGAGGTGGCATGACCTAAGGGCGAATGTCTGTTCCCTGGCCTCCACACATCATCTGCAGGCCGAGAAGATTGGCGGTGGTCCTCCCAGCACCTCATTACAACTCTTTCCCTGGGAGGAGAAGATCTATGTCATCCTGCATTCTGAGGGTTTAACAGGAATAGCTGGGGGAGTGGAGTCTGGTAAGTTACCCCTGACTAACTGTCACAACACTTCAATGTCCTGTATGCTCTCATCTCAGTTTTTGCTAATGTGTTCTCTATCTACTTTCGTAACATGCAGTACTTAAAGTATCAGAGTTGTTTGATTGTCAGTTTCAATGTGTTTTGTTACATAAAAGATAACATGTATGAGTCTCCATTGCATACCTCATGTTGCAATGTTGTCTATATGTGTATTACTATTAAATTGTCATCTCATGACCTATGATATGTGTCAACTGCATTTTGGAACAGGTATGTTACATTAACCATTTGTCATTTGTTGGGAAGTAGAGATAGAAATGACTACAACTATTATGAAGCCCTGTTTCTGTAACTCTAAACAAGATGCAATAGTGCTGTTTGCCTATTCTCACTTGTCAGCCATGTTACAACTCATGGTCACCTCTCATGGAGTTAACCATTTGTCAAGTGTGGAGAAGTAGAGATTGAAATGATTACAACTACAATGAGGCCCTTTTTCTGTAACTCTAAACAAGATGCAATAGTGTTGTTTGCCCAAACTCACTTGACAGCCTTGTTACAACTGATGTTCATCTCTCTTGGAGTTCATCATTTGCCTAATGTTGGGATGTAGAGATTGAAATGAATAGAACTACCATGAGGCCCTGTTTTTGTAACTAAAAACAAGATGCAACAGTGAGTTTGCCCATACTCACTTGTCAGCCATGTTACAACTGTTTACCACTTCTCATGGACTGAGCAATCTACATACAATGCTCTACTCAGAGGGATGTCTGCCTGCTTATCCTGATATTGTCCTGGTCTCCTCAACCTAAACTATGGAGAGCATGAGTGACACCATACCAAGTGTGTACCTCAAATATATGTAAGGCATGAAGGTAACTCAGCTCATGAGAAGTGGCAGGTGACCCATTGACTATGCCTTGCTAACATGAAGACCAATGCTAAATATACAACCAAGTTGTGTGTTTGCCTGTATTGTACACAGCTAGGCCTTTAAATGGTCAAATACACATAGTACTTCTATACTGTGTTTAAATGTTTGGGAGATGTCCTGTTCATACCTTAATACAAAATGCAACATATCAGCACCTCTAATGAGCTGCTCAATTCTATTAGATGTATTTAATGTCTCCAAATGTCTTGTGAACAAATTCAATACCACGAAAAAAGATCACAATAGCAATCTCTACCTATTTTGTTTTTTCTAGGTCTCTACTTACTGTAACAAATGATGTGAATGTAGATACCACACTTCCACCAATAATAATGTTCTCTATTTCTCAACAGGTCAATCTGGCACAGCACCTGGCCAGAGTTTGGCCACCGAACAGACTCCCACTCCACCCCAGGATCAAGCCCTCAGTGATGACAACACTCCTGGAGTTGTAGACGTGGATGACCTTCCTGTCATATCTGGTCAGTCTGGACAGACGGCAACAGTGTGTCTCACTGTGCCCATAACACCTCCCACCCCAGCTGCAACACCTCAGCCAGCTCCTGCCCCCCCAGCCTGTGTACCTAGCACAGTCACTAACATCTTGTGCCCCCCAGTCCTGGATTCTGAGGTGACAATCACCAACCCGTTCGCTGAGGAACCAGGACTTAGTGGGAGAGTGTAGTCTGGGCCAAGGGCACAGGCCCTTGGGGGTAAGGTTCGTGGGAGGGTAACTTTGGGCCCGTTGCGTGAGGCCACTGCGGGCACTCACACTCAGGCCACCATCGACCAAGTCTTAGGAGCCCATCAGGACTCCCAAGGCATGATGAGCCAGGTACTAACGGAAAACCGGGAGATGAAGCAACTGCAGAGGGACGTACACTAGGAGCTGGCAACCCACTACACCAACATGGACCAGCTCATTGGGGTGCTGCAGGACATCAATACCACCCTCTGCAGGGCTTTTCCACCACATCTACCCCTTCCTGTGGTCCAACTACATCTGGACCATCTACATAAGTAGTAGCCACTGGAAGAGAGGCCCTGTCAGAGGAAGAAATGTCTGCAGACACCCCTGTCTCAGCAGCAGCGGATTTCCCCTCCCCTACAGGAGGGGATGTCCTTCCAAAAGTCCAGGAGGTGTGGATGGACACCCACCACCCCTAGTAAGAAACCTTGTAGCTAATTTCCTCCAGGTTGTGCATCACATTCACTCTGTGGATTATTTCTGGACATTTTTCCATTTCTGATGGGAGTAGTATTTTGGACTTGGGATTCCAGAGAATTTGGCATCTACAACTATAGTTTCATTCACCATGACTGACTTCTTCACTTTTGGTTTTCCCTGTTTGGTTTTGCATATTGTCTATTTTCTCATTTTTCACTACAATAAATGCACTAGTCAAACCCAATGCCTCCTGCAGTATCTCTCACATGTAGCAATGTATATATGTACTCCCATGTGAACTTTACAATTCCTGTTGAATATGCAAAATAAAACTGGTCTATGTCATCAGCTGGAGCCGTATTGCCTACCTCAACATCATTTCAACCAATAAACAGACAGATGGCAGTACAACAGTTTCTGATCACAGGTTCATTCCAATCAAGTCAAATGTTTCAAACAAACAAATGTCTGTGATTTGCTACAAGCACTTTGGCCTACAATGAGGAGTCACATCAACAGCTACTTACAGTTTATACACAATGAGGATTTTAGCCAATGTGAAGGGAGACTAGCATGATTTGGGCCCACAACAAAATGTTTTGGAGCACACGATGTCACACATATTGCAGTAGGACCACCACACGAAAAGGAACAATCCCAATGCATTCCTCTTAACTTTCATCCTATTGCTGTACAAGCTGACTTGGTACAGGTTTTATACACCGAATGTCTGTGACAGACATTCCCAGGAACAATCCAGTCCACTTCGGACATCCAAACAGCATCGTATACCTGCTAATGTCTCAACTTTGAAATGTCCAAATTAAGATGACATGGTGAAGTTACCTAAAACAGACCAAAACGAAGAAATCAGCTATGAACCCATACATATGACACAAATCACATAGTAAACATCTGGAGAACACAGTCCATGACAAAATTCTAAGCAAAACAAACCAACACTAACAAAGTGAGCATGTATCAGGACCTTTCTCCACAAACACTTTTCATAAGAATTTACCAGAGCTTTAGATTCCTAATATTTTCACTAATCATCCTCCTCACATTATCACAACAAGAGGTGCTTTATTAGTTCTTTAAATAGTGCTTTAAAAGTCCTGACATCTCACAACATACTTACAATCATGCAAAGGAGTTGTCGGTGAGATCTTGACACAAGTCAGCACCTTCCTCTTCACCACTATCATCATCATCTAGCATTTCAAGATCCTCACCAGGTGGCACTTCACAGTCTCCATCCTCTGCGATATAAGGGATATTCCGTTGCAGGGCGATGTTGTGGAGCATGTAGCAGGCCAGGGTGATTCGACACACCTTCCTGGATGAGTGGGGGAGGGCTTCCCCAGTCTTGTCCAGACATCTGAATCTGGCCTTCAGGAACCCAAAAGCTGACTCCACTGGCCGCTGTGGTCTTCCATGGCCCTCATTGAAGCGGGCTTCCCTGGCGTGGTTGGATACCTCAGCAGTGCCAACAACCATGGACGGTTAGGATACGCTGAATCTCCTAGATGGAAGAAAGACATTGTCATGCCCTTTAGGATAGTCCCATCATTTACATTCCAATTACATACATTTTGTACCATCCACACAACATAACGTTCTTACACAGGTGACCTTTTACTCAGTAGCTTACTTTTGTCTCTTCGACACCAGGCTCTCGGTACCCTATCTTAGTCCCTGTATTGAATTGGTAAAATGTGATGATCATGTGGGATCAGCATGCTCAGCCTGCAGAGATCAAAGCCTGACAATGAGTTGTACCCATTATGGGCCATGGTCCATGCTGGGGCAGAGTTACTGTGGCACTACAACTGATGCACAAAGTAATCTCCCTGTAGACCTGCAAATCCTTGGATGCTCCCAAAATGAGTTTTCTGAACAAATAGTAGCCCTGATTGCTTTTACATGAACTACATTTGGAATGGTGACTGAGGTAATCCCCTGACCTGATACTTCTTTCCATTGACCTACTTTGTCAATGTGTGTCATTTACTTATGACAGGCCCCTCACTCCCACAGGTCTGTTGTCACTGTTTCATAAGTCATGCTTGCACTGTACAGGCCTATTGCACATGTGACACAATAACAGTGCAGATAGTTGGTTACTTCTGAAGAGAAGTTGATATGCGAATATCCAGCTTTGTCACATTAAACCAAGCAAACAAATACAACGGTATGTTGGTTTCATCCCTGTAACAGTGCCACATATGGCAAAATGTATGTACTGTGATGGCAGTACATAACATACAAAACTTAAAAAGACGTAGTATGATATCCGATTAAGTAGTCCACATGTCCACACATCCCCAGAGAGGAAGCTCTCTGTGACACACATGCCATCCCTTTCATTGTGACCTTAGTCTTAGGATGTTGTCTCTACTATGGCACCAGGCGATTGGGCCTGGCTGTAAAGGTTGTACAGCCACATCCATACAGGTCAACACCCATCAGAAGAAAGCCATTTGAAGAGCCGTCGCCCAGAAGGTGTGGACCCTGGGGGGTCTTTAATCGGCGCAGCATCCATTGCAGGAAGAGGTGGGAGGACCTGAGGTGCTGGACTAGGAAGAGCATGGAGGTCCAACTGGGGAAGTCCTCCCAATGTATTCGGAGTGCAAGCCGGACCCTGACCACCGCAAATGGCCTGCATACTGGCGATGGCCTACCTGGAGCTTGATGGGCAGTTGAAGGCCTGACAGCAGCTACAAGGGGGTGAGTCCTGGCCAGAGTCACACATGTTACATTGCAAACTTTGTGTGTTACAGGCATGCATTTCTTCATCAATATTGCTGGTGGCCCTTGTGCGACGCACTAGAAGAGTTATTTTTTGTGTAGGTCTGGTGGTAGGTGCATGCTGATGTGCTATGCTTATTTTCTTTATGACCAGGAACACAGCAGAGTCCTGTCCACTACCAACTTGCTGTCTTGAGCAGACACCTGGCTGAGTGAACTGAAAAGTTGTCTCATGTTCTTTGATATTCTGGGTGACAATTATACCAAACAGGGCAATTATCTTCGTTGTGTAAGGAGTGATGTTCCCTCACTGCTGTGTCTCATGTGATGGTGGCCCTAATACATGTGACAAGGCATACAGTGCACTCTTTATGCAGTGACTGTACAACACTTTGCATGTACAACACTTTGCATTGGTAAGTTGTGATTCAACAGTGACATGAGGGTGCAAACATCACTGGTGCCATTAGCATTAGTGCCTACATGTTGCCCAGTGTACATTTCCGTGTTGTTGGTGCATCTGCAATAGTGTTTCAAAATTCATTCACTGACTGGTGACATGCATCAGGGAGTGAAATGTTGAACTGTAGAGATCATATGTGAGTGTCTGTCTACACTCATCCTTACAAGGCATTTTGAGTTTGCTATACCAAAGAGTGCTGTGATGTGCTGTCCCATTAGGACTATAGCGATCCCACATAGATATTCACTGGCACACAACAACCTTCAAAGGTGTATTGTGTGTAGGAATACAATCTATGAATGACATTATCACCTGTACCAAGCAGGCTTGGGAATGTTCATATAACTATATGAAGTCTTATGCTGTGCGAATTTGGAGTATCTATCTCCCACAACTTTGGCCCTCAATGTTTCAAGGCTACATTTCTATGCTACATGTGTTTACACAGCTAAACTACTTCAGTACAGCTTTTAATAGACTTTTCAGGTAGTGGACATATGATGATGTTTCAAGTCTAAAGTGTCATCAGTGTGCAATGAGCAGTGAGCATTTGCATGTGACATGATTTCTGCTACTGCACATATTGATGGTACATTGGTCTTTAACTTGACCTTCATGACATCATGATGTGCTATAAGGAAAATAAATATTTGTTGAAATATGGGCCTTGTGTGAACATTGTGTAAATGTAAAAATTGTATCCATCCTATTTGGTGACATCATTTTACTATGGATTGCTACAAGTGCCAAAGTATACAAGGTGATCAACTATCTTAGCATGGACATAAGGATGGCGTTGAGACAAGTCCATCAATGCATTTGGAGTTGTCTGGGTCATGCCATAAGTGGAACCAACTGTTTGCAGGTTATGTTGCATGTATGCATGTGCTCATGATAGTTTTGAAGCCTATATAGTGAACTATGAAGCTAGTGTGATATGAGCACTTAATAAATGTTTTCTGTTTTCTGTTGATATGTGATGGTCAGGTGTGGAAACGCAGTTGCAATAAACCTATTTTACATGTCATTTCAGATTCACCCAGGGCAAGAGAAGGAGAAGGGACCAACCCCATTGGTAACAAAGCTTGTCACAGTGGTTCTGGATGTAACGGCACAGACACAGAGGGACCCAGTGATCAGGAGGGTGTGGGGAGTGCCACAGAGTACACAAGCTCAAGTTCCTCATCATCTGAGTCATCCTCCAGTGGACACCCCTGAGTGGTGGCAGACCCCACAAGATTAGTTCCACCTTCATCTTTGTCCACCACCCCATTTCCATCACCACCCTACCTGTTGTCTCCCCAAACAGTTGTCTGGGCCTGCTACCCTAAGAGGGGAGTCATCTCCTTCACTCCAGCCATCTCAGCCCCTGCCCCTCTTACCCCTGCTGCCCTGAGTGAGGAGGCTATTGACCTCCTGAGGAACATCTCTGTGAGTCAAACTGTACTACTGAATGCCATCCAGGGGCAAGGCAGCCAGCTGACACAGATGGTGGCCTACCTGGAAGGCATCCAGCATTCACAGTGCTATGTCTGGCCTACAGAGGTCTTTTCAAGCTCTTGCCTCCTCCCTCACAGCAGTCTTCCACCCATCCCAATCTTCCACCCCACCACCTGCCCATTCCCCTTCCGAATGCCCTATTCCCATGCCTGTCCTAAGCACACTCAGACATCTGTATGCACAGATTTCATCAGACCCAAGCACTGCACACAAACAAAAACAGCAGAGAAGACGCAGGCATGCAACCACTCACCAGACACTCACACCCCTCACCACCACCACCAACATACCCACATACACCAGAGATACATCCTCAACCATGAACATTTTCCCAGACACCCCCAACACCCACAAACCCATCCCCAACCACCAGCATTCCTGCAGACACCACACCAACAACTGCAGACCCATCCCCAACCATCAGCATTACCGAAGACACCACACCAATACCCACAGACCCATCCACAACACCCAGCATACCCAGAACGTCCACATCAAACACCCCCAAAAATCTCAAACGCTCACAGTCACACAGTCACACACAGATACCTAAGTAACACACAGAAGATACAGCAGACACACCTCTCACTCCCACTCCCTCTACTACCCAAACCCAACTCCTTCCTGAACATTCTTCCCATTTTCCCCGTGAAAGTGTTTTATTAGCCCTTGCCCTTAACCCAGTGAAATCTGACCCCTCCCAATGTAAAAAAACCTCTCCAAAACTGCAACTCATCCCTTCCACATATGCCTAAGAAGTCTAAGAAAACCCCTCCCAAAGCCAAACCCACCACTCCCTAAACCGACCCCTGCCTACCAAGTACCATCTTCGAGGTGCCTGCCATGCCCGATGGATTCCCCTTTGTGAGGTGGTTTCCTGGCAGTGTCAATAAGGTAAAGTTTAGTGGCACAGCAGTGTGCTGTGGCACAGACTGAACAAAAGGACTGGCCATTGGCCTTTGTTTTACTTGATATTTTGTCGTACAATCATTAAAATTGTGCTTAGTTTGGAAGACATTAGTCCTGCCATTACTTTTCTAATTATTTGATGCTATTGGATATTTAGTGATGTGTGACTACAGTTGTGTTTGTTTCATCCCTGATTGCTGATCCAGTTAAAGTGGTTAGTATGATCTTACCTTGGAACCAGTGCTGAAGTTACACAGGACAAGGGAAATGTTGAATGGATGGATATGTGGGATGGAATCCAATTCGGGCTGACATATGTTAAGTATTTCAGCTTAGCCTGGCCAATGTCAACATCATTTAGGTTGCACTTCTTCCTATGGCTGGATATGTGTTTGATGTATTCAAATTATATATTTGTTTATCCACACATGGAAGGTGTCAAATTATCATACCTTAGTAGACATTTGTATGGACGTGTGTCTATTTTCATTTGTGTACCTTACACTTTATCTAAATGTGTGACAAATGCTGTTAGTGCTGTATTTGCTTTCATGACTTGCACTTACATATTTTCTACATGTGCATGGCACTTGAATATACGATTGGTTGTCCCTGATAGACTTCAATCCACAGGTCCTGTGCACATAAAGTTTTTAAGGCATGTACAAAGTGGACTTTGGCCCACAGCCCCAGCCTTTCAGGGTTCCCCCTGGTTGAAGTTTGACTGCTTCTCACACTGATTATTTGTAATCCCATTTACTGACATTACCTGTTAATGTGGGTGACATGTGAGACTCCAATACAGAGATGTAGCAGAGGTGTGTTTCAGTTTCATGACACATCCATACAGATGTATCTTTGATATCACAACAGGACCTAGGATGTGGGCAATGTGAGGGTGTCACAGAGATTAATTGGTGTGATATTGATAAGGCAGTGCTGTTGTGTGACACAAAATTTAATGCACACATCACTATCACTGATTATCAGATGTAAACACATGTCTATTTGTTTAGAGTGTTCCTGTGCAGTGTCAGTGACCTGGCCAAAGAGGGCATCATAGAGCTGTTGCTGGGTCATACATTGAAAACAATTCCGAACATGGGTCCACAAAACATGTTTGGCCCAGGGACCACAAACCCCTTGCCAGGTCCGTGGCAGGGCATCTGTCTGCTGCGGAGTCTATGGAAACAGGTAAGAATATAGCTTACCATCAGTTGCATCTGAGACTGTGTCATCTTTGGACGTCATCAAGCAGGTACAGCAGAGGCAGGACATGTACGATTGTCTCCATGTCAGCACAGGACGTGTGGTGGTGAGTACAGTTGAGTTTTAACCTTATATACCTCCCTTTCTGCCAGGGCAGATGTGGTGGTTGGACTGCTACATTCACATCAGCTGAAAGGCACCTTGTGATTGGGCCTGCAGTTACACTGATGGTTCACTCTCCGACAGATGCATTGCCCTATTCCGCTGTCATCGCGGTCGAGATTTCCTGGCTTCGGGACCGCAACAGTCTTTCGTCTATGTAACAGCACACATTGTAATACAGTGGTTGGACCGCCAGCGGTGTGGCGGTGAGTCTGCCAACAACGCCTTGGTGGTACCAAGACCGTCAAACTCGTAATCAGGCCCTAAGTAAGTAAAACTTAGATTGTAACTAAAACTTAACTGTTATTAAACTTAAAATAGCAAAAAAATATTACCATTCTCTCCTACTTCTGTCTCTTTACATACACTTCCTAAAAGAAAAAATCTATGACGTGCACAACCGACAAACAGCCAGAAAATAACAACTATAACAAACAAGCCAAAAGATATAAAAAAGTAAGCATTCATTGTTTATGTTTATGTTTATGGATTTGTAGAGCGCATGGCTGCCCGAAGGCTTCCCAGCGCTAGGAGTCAGAGGAGGCAGTCAGGGTGCATAGGATGTTAAGGGAAGAGCCAAGTTTTGAGTCTTTTCCTGAATGCCAATTCATCAGTCAGCATACGAAGTTCCCTAGGCAGGGAGTTCCATAGGCTAGGAGCCAGATACGAGAAGGATCTGCCTCCCCACCTGGATCTCTTTATCCTAGTTTGTTTCATGAGTAGATCTGCAGAGGATCTTAGGGGTCTGCCTGGGATGTAGTATGTGACAAGCTTTTTGATTAAGGACGGACCTTTGTTATTCATAGCTCTATGGGCAATACATAGGGGTCGATTCCGATCTCGGCCGGAAGCGCACCGAATACGATTCGTCCGGAAAAAATACGAGCCGAACGTGGGTTTCCCGACCGATTCGAACAGTCGTCCGAATGAGCAAGTACGATGCGAACGAACGCGAAATCGCCGACCGACTCGTTTCCGGCTCCGAACCGCTCCGTACGACTCGATCGCAGACGAACCGTACGGCGCAATGGACTCGATTTCCGACCGAGCCAGTACGATGCACGATTCGGACAGCCGGATCAAGTCGGAGTCTCCGGGTGGAAAAAGCTCCGGGAAGCGGACTTCGGGGGTCCGTGCCGGACCCCCTTCACCCGTAGCCGAACGAGTCGAACACAGGATGGCACCAACATGCATGTACGGTGCGGATGGCACCAACGCGTACCCACTGCAGGGGGCGGCCCTGTGTGAGACGTACCTATTCAGCTGTGCGAGGCCATGCACGCGTCGTACGACCGGCTCCCATTGACTTCAATGGGAATCCGACCGAGACGAGTCCGTCAGCATGCGGCAGCACCGTACTCGCTCGGTCGGACTCCAGGGGTATGGCTCGGTCGGAAAACACTCCGGATCCGGCTCGGTCGGAGTGCTTCCCGACCCAGATCAGAATCGACCCCATAGTGACTTGAACTTGATCCTTGCCTGGATAGGGAGCCAGTGTAGTGTCTTCAAGGCTGCCTTGGCTGACTGTTAGCTGGGAATGCGCAGCAGTATCCTAACTGCAGCATTCTACACCACTTGCAGTCTGTTTATAACGTATTTGGGTGCGCCAAGATACACGGTGTAACCATAATCCTGCTGCGACACCACAAGGGCCTGGACCACGGTTCTGCGAGTGTGTTCAGGAATGAGAGTGAGAATCTTCCGGAGCATGCGCAGTAATCCAAAGCACGCGCCTGATAGTTTTCTGGCTTGAGTCTCCATGGACAGACTTTCGTCTAGCCAAATTCCCAGATTTTTAACCGCGTTCTTTGGGACAGGGAGTTCTCCCAGTTCTGGAGGCCAGCTAATAATGTTTCTTGGGACCGCCTTATTACCCAGGAACATAAGCTCTGTTTTTCCTCCATTCAGCTTTAGGCTGCCATTATTCATTCATTCTGCAACTTGTACCATGCATGGTGCCAAGTTGTTGTGCGTGGATTGGGGGCCCTCCGTCACTGATAGTATCAACTGGGTATCGTCCGCGTATGACACTATAGACAGTCCAAATTATTGCACTATCTCTGCCAGTGGTTGCATATACAGGTTAAATAGTGTTGGGCTTAATGCAGATCCCTGTGGGACTCCGCACGAGATTTGGAGGGTGTCAGATAGGTACTCACCTTCTAATAGTTGGAACGATCTATCTTCTAGAAATGAGGTAATCCACTTTAGTGCAGAGCCTGTAATACCCGCTTCCTTTAACCTGCGGATCATGGTCTTTTGATCCACCGTATCAAAAGTGGCACTAAGATCCAGGAGCAGGATAGCTGCTGTACACCCCTGGTCTAGGATTCCCTTTAGGACCACCAGCAGGGCTGACTCTGTGCTGTGTTGGGGTCGGAAACCCATTTGAGTGGTATGCAGTATCCGATTCTCATCTAGATATTGAGACAGGGTCTTATTGACGTGTTTTTCAGTTATTTTGCCTAACAGTAGTAAAAGTGAGATTGGTCGATAATTCCCTGGCTCTGACGGGTCTAAATGGGGCTTCTTCAGCAGAGGCCGGATTATGGTATGTTTCCAGGTTTTGGGAATAATCCCTTGTGTGAGAGAGAGTGATATGACTGCTGCAGTTGTGGACCTAGTTTTTTTACCTCCCTGCAACAATATATCTGGTGGAATCGGGTCTTGTGGAGAACCGGATTTAATCTTTTGCAGGATAGAGGTCATATCTTCTTCACTTAGGTCTGCGAAGTGGTCTAATCTTACCCCTGTTTTAATTCTCAAGTTGTCATTGCTACTTGAGTGTGCATCAACGTAGATTGAACTACTATTTCCTTGCAAGGAGTTATATATTATTTCCACCTTATTTTTGAAAAAGTTCGCCATCTGATTACATCTCTCTTTGGATGAGGCGTGATTGTTTGTTTCCTGATCAGTGGAGATTAGGGAGCGCACTACCTTGAATAGTTCTCTTGGGGAGTTACATGCTGAATTAATGTTTCCTTCGAAATATTTGGCTTGGGCTTGGAGCATCTCATTATGATACTGTCTAATAGCCAGCTTGTATTGGCTCTTGATGGCGGGATCATAGTTTTTCCTCCATTGTCTTTCTAGTTTTTTACAGGATTTTTTCATCATGATTAGGTTCGGGTTAAACCAAGCTGCTTTTTTCCTAGGTGGTTGCTTACTTTGGGGTCGATTCCGATCTCGGCCGGAAGCGCACCTAACACTATTCGTCCGGAAAAAAACCAAGCCGAATGCGTGTTTCCCGACCGATTCGAACAGTCGTCCGAACGAGCAAGTACGATGCGCATAACAGCACAGATTCCGAGTGAGCCATACTTACCCATTCCAGCTCCTGTTCCCCGCCCGAGCCGGATCCGTAAACACCGAATCGAGTCGCACGGAAGCAAATACACAGGACCTTCTGGCCGGACTAGTACGATGCGCCTTCCGTACACGCCCGAACCCGTCGCTACGTCCGGCACGTCAGAGCATCCGGGAGAGCTGTACATAAGCTCCGATTCGCGCCACAAGACGATCCATAGTGACGAGACGAACAAGCCAGCGACGAGTACGAGTCGAAGCCACGAGAAACGCGAATGAGACGACCCAACCATGAATCCCATCGCGCAGGTCCTACCAATACTCTACATCTATTACCGGGACCGGTACGGACGCGTACGGCGCAGTCGGTAAGTCAAACACCCACAACACAAACAAACAACACGTACCCGACATATGTCACACACACGTAGGGATGGAGAAATTACGTACACTAGCAACAGCAGAACCATAGGGGCAGGATGGCTATCACCACTGCCATACACACCCATAGGGGGATGGATGCCTACCACTACCACCACCCCTACTGAGGGGGGCCTGGATGCCTGTCACTACTACCATCCCCACTCATAGGGGGATGGATGCCTACCACTACCACCACCCCTACTCAGGGGGGCCTGGATGCCTGTCACTACTACCATCCCCACTCATAGGGTGATGGATGCCTACCACTACCACCACCCCTACTCAGGGGGGCCTGGATGCCTGTCACTACTACCATCCCCACTCATAGGGTGATGGATGCCTACCACTAGCACCACCCCTACTCAGGGGGGCCTGGATGCTTGTCACTACTACCGTCCCCACTCATAGGGGGATGGATGCCTACCACTACCACCACCCCTACTCATGGGGGCCTGGATGCCTACCACTACCACCACCCCTACTCATGTGTGCCTGGATGCCTGTCACTACTACCATCCCCACTCATAGGGGATTGGATGCCTACCACTACCACCACCCCTACTCAGGGGGCCTGGATGCCTACCACTACCACCACCCCTACTCATGGGGGCCTGGATGCCTGTCACTACTACCATCCCCACTCATAGGGGGATGGATGCCTACCACTACCACCACCCCTACTCAGGGGGCCTGGATGCTCTACCACTACCACCACCCCTACTCAGGGGGCCTGGATGCCTGTCACTACTACCATCCCCACTCATAGGGGGATGGATGCCTACCACTACCACCACCCCTACTCATGTGTGCCTGGATGCCTGTCACTACTACCATCCCCACTCATAGGGTGATGGATGCCTACCACTACCACCACCCCTACTCAGGGGGGCCTGGATGCCTACCACTACCACCACCCCTACTCAGGGGGGCCTGGATGACTGTCACTACTACCATCCCCACTCACAGGGGGATGGATCCCTACCACTAACACCACCCCTACTCATGGGGGCCTGGATGCCTACCACTACCACCACCCCTACTCAGGGGGGCCTGGATGCCTACCACTACCACCACCCCTACTCATGGGGGCCTGGATGCCTGTCACTACTACCATCACCACTCATAGGGGGATGGATGCCTACCACTACCACCACCCTACTCATGGGGGCCTGGATGCCTATCACTACCACCACCCCTACTCATGTGTGCCTGGATGCCTGTCACTACTACCATCCCCACTCATAGGGGGATTGGATGCCTACCACTACCACCACCCCTACTCAGGGGGGCCTGGATGCCTACCACTACCACCACCCCTACTCATGGGGGCCTGGATGCCTGTCGCTACTACCATCCCCACTCATAGGGGGATGGATGCCTACCACTACCACCACCCCTACTCAGGGGGGCCTGGATGCCTACCACTACCACCACCCCTACTCAGGGGGGCCAGGATGCTTGTCACTACTACCATGCCCACTCATAGGGGGATGGATGCCTACCACTAACACCACCCCTACTCATGGGAGCCTGGATGCCTACCACTACCACCACCCCTACTCAGGGGGACTGGGATGCCTACCACTACCACCACCCCTACTCATGGGGGCCTGGATGCCTGTCACTACTACCATCACCACTCATAGGGTGATGGATGCCTACCACTACCACCACCCCTACTCATGGGGGCCTGGATGCCTGTCACTACTACCATCCCCACTCATAGGGGGATGGATGCTTACCACTACCACCACCCCTACTCATGGGGGCCTGGATGCCTGTCACTACTACCATCCCCACTCATAGGGGGATGGATGCCTACCACTACCACCACCCCTACTCATTGGGGCCTGGATGCCTACCACTACCACCACCCCTACTCATGTGTGCCTGGATGCCTGTCACTACTACCATCCCCACTCATAGGGGGATTGGATGCCTACCACTACCACCATCCCTACTCAGGGGGGCCTGGATGCCTACCACTACCACCACCCCTACTCATGGGGGCCTGGATGCCTGTCACTACTACCATCCCCACTCATAGGGGGATTGGATGCCTACCACTACCACCACCCCTACTCATGTGTGCCTGGATGCCTGTCACTACTACCTTACCCACTCATAGGGGGATTGGATGCCTACCACTACCACCACACCTACTCAGGGGGCCTGGATGCCTACCACCACTACCATCCCCACTCATGGGACGGGTAATGCATGACACAACCAGCATACTCCAACATAAGGAAT